>JAODUG010000010.1:1677062-1696963 GCA_027564795.1 Aphredoderus sayanus
CCCTTCCTAATTGTGGTGAATATTACACACATACACACACACACACACACACACACACACACACACACACACACACACACACACACATTTAATGTACAGTAATATTTATTTTATCAAAGGGGAGATGCAAAAAAAACATTATATACACACAATGCCTGCTTCTGATTATTATTTTTGATAATGATTGAGCAAGTGACAGGTTTGCAGGTCATTGACTTTGATGTTGTGTTTCCATTTAGATCTTAATCCCAGTGTTGGAGTGATGCAAAGTGAGTCCTACAATGGTTAGAAAGATTGTTTACATGCGTCTTAATCCCAGGGTTGGAGTGATGCAAAGTGAGTCCTACAATGGTTAGAAAAATTGTTTACATGCGTCTTAATCCCAGGGTTGGAGTGATGCGATGTGAGTCCTACAATGGTTAGAAAGATTGTTTACATGCGTCTTAATCCCAGGGTTGGAGTGATGCGATGTGAGTCCTACAACGGTTAGAAAGATTGTTTACATGCGTCCTATTGATGAAAGATCTCACTATGTTGTTATTGCAATGAGGCAGACAGACAGAAAGAAAAGTAGAAAGATAGGTGGACAGCAGCCAAGACACATCCAATTTCTTATCAAGATTTATTTGTACTTTTATTCATTTTAATTTATTTTTTTGCTTTTAATTATATTATTTATCATGCAAGCCATGTCCCAAAAGCCCATGTATTTCTGCATAGTAATAGCAATTACTAAAAAAATGAATTATAAAAGGTAACAGCCATGAAATGCCACATACTGTACATACTGTACATCCATATTGTGTGCTGTTTACATACACAATGCCCGACCAGCATGTTGATGTTTCTACTGTGAATGCCAAAGTTTCTCCAGTGACAAGCATGTCATTGCAGGACGTTTAGCAATTACCAATTACCTTTGACATAATCTATTTACAATACTGCTTCCTTTCTCTGTTCCTGTGTGTGTGTGTGTGTGTGTGTGCGCCTCTCCATGCCCATGTAACGGAATTATTCCAAGGGTAATCTAATCCTTTTGGTTTCCATTAGCAACCACCGATTGCTTTATTGGTGATAAGTCAATCTGGTGATAAGTGGCAATAATAATAGTGAAAACATATTCTTTGAAGACTATGTATCCATCCAAACAAAATAATCTGTACAATGCAGGGAGATGCTATGATTCCATGCTGTATTGCAGAGCCAATCATACAAATGAAGGACCTATAACAGAATAAAGTTAATTAAAATCAGCTATTGTCATAATAGTACAAATAAAAATAGTAAATGTTTACATACACTCCCACACACACACACACACACACACACACACACACACCGAGAGCATGCCCACCATTCCCAAATGTCACAACATCATTATCATGCAGTATTGATCAAAGCAGGGGGATTCTGTTAGAATTCCAATCAGGGTGGATGTGGCAGCCATTTGGCTGCAGGGATAGACCCCCTCCTAAGCTGGGTGGCCCAGGCTGCTGGTAAACACAGTGCAGCTAGTCTCCTCATGAACACACAGCACACTCCCACAAGAAAGCAGGAAACTCCTTTCAAATCCAATAAGGATTTACGCTTTAATACAGAAAAAGTCAAGAATACCTCCCGGGCCTCTGTCCAGCCAGGCCATAGACCTCATGTATATTCCACTACCATATATGGATTCATAACCTCCACTTGCAGAGTGACAGCTGGTGTGATACAGAATGGCTGTCGGTACAGAGTACACAGTGTGACTGCCCCCCCACCCCACACAGATGCACACTTCTTGTAGCCACAGCTGGACCTCCCTCTAGGTGGGGGAGCTTCTATTACTGTGTCACAAAAGGCCATAGACGAGGGTAATCACGCCCAATTAGCTCACAGTACATACAGAGAGGTTCTCTGTCTGTGTGTTTGTGTGTGTGTGTGTGTGTGTGTTATGGCCTTGGGACTGCATTCTGAATTACACACTGTTGCTTTTTGCAGGGTCTGTACATTTTAAAGTCAATCTGGGGAACAGAATAGGCAAGCCAAAAGGTTATGGGCTAGATTCCTAGCATGCACATAGTACCGGTAATCTGATGCCTTACCCTACAGGCTAGGTTATTCACTGTAGTTAAACACATCTGCTACGTATCCTGATTGTAACTGGTTCATGTTATAACAAGTCCAGACTATAATCAAATGGAAGACTTTCAGGCTTTGTTCATCTGGTGTGTAATGTGTGACAATGAAACTCCTACACTGTATAGAGTGCGTTGTGGTCTGTGTGTGAATGGCGTAAAGAAGACGAATTGTTAGTCAGTGCTTAGTTCTGCGTGCTTCATGCAGTACCAGCCGAGCTCACCAGAGATCATCTGGTCTCTGCTCTCCATCAGCACCATCTTGTCGGTTTCATTAGCCTGCGCTGCGCCTAGCTTCCTTCACTCAATGTTACCATTTCAACTTCCCTCTTCACTCACAGGCGCTCCATCTTTGAACGGTGCATTAGTGTCACCAACGCTCCTTTACAGTTGAAATGCTCATTCAGTCTCTCCCCCCCTCCCCTCCCTACCCACTCTAGTGGCATTGTGTTTATTGTGTTTATGTAAGAAATTAACACCAGCGCTAATGGCACTCTTCTCTTAAGTAATGTAACACTATAATACTGTTAGTTCCATGTGCTGTGGTCCATGAGTGATCACCACTAAATAAAGCGGTCATTTATATATTCAGTCAAGCACATCTGGTGCAAAATATTAATTCAATGGTGGGGATCCACCATTTGCTATTAAAAGAAAGACCAAATCCGCAGGAATCTAAGGGGCCACTATTAATCCAGTCTTTGCTCCAGGCATTTCTCAGATAAGATACTGAACCTCTTATCATAGGCTGCCATTGACATTTAAACCTGATCCTCATCCAAGGCCTAAAGCCAGATTAGGATTTTTGCCAGCAGCAATTTGGAGTCTAAAACGGACTCACCAAAAGGCTTCCCATCTCAACATTTGGAGTTAAAAGGGCAAACAATATTATTTTGTGTCTGTTAAAGAAACAACATATTTTGGTTTGAAACACGAGGATGAGAGCAACACCTCCCTCACCTGAAACCTCAGCGTATGACTGTGTGACAAGCATGTGCATTTAGTCTCACTCACTCAAAGCTCACTCCCCATCCTCCCTGGACTCCCCCAACCCTGCCCACACAGTTTTCAAAGTCCGTTTGCAGTAGCAAATCGAGGCGACGTCTGTGTTTTGAGGGGCGGTATATAAACAGTGGGACAAATGCTGGTTTGTCATTTTAATACCAATGGTTTTAACTATGAAATTAAATGAAAAGGCAGGTTGTCAATGCAGGTTTTCCCTGCTGTTATCATAAGCATGCAAATATTTCTTACTAAGTGCTTTGAAATAGCAAATTCAACAAAATGAAAGAACAAATAAAAGGACTTAAAGGATTAAAACAGAATACTAAAACAACAGAATCTAAACAACAATGCCAACTTAAATAATTACAATTAGGGCATTTAGCATTTAGCCAAAGTGACATACAGTACTGCACATGCAACATACATCTCTAATGTAGTTCAGCATCAATGTCATGCATATTAAAAATTAAACTGTTGTGTCGACTGGCAGTAATTTAAGGCTGAGCCACAAACTATATGGAAATGTGGACAGACATCATCAAAGCACCCTCTCCACTGTGCACCCAAGGCCGTCCATCCCCCTGTCCAGTCCCCATGGGATGGGCTGCCGCTGATAACGGTGGCAACACAAACATCACTTTCAAATAAACAACTTTAAAAAGCCCAGTTGAAGACTGAAGAGGGGGCTCAGAAGATCCTCTCCAATAATTAAAGAGTGGCATGCAGGCAGATAATGAGTTTCTAGCATCACTGGCTACACACTATTCCCCTGTCTTATCACCTGCCGCTGTCACTCACTAATGAAGTTGCTATTTCCAATTACTGCTCTCTATTAGGACTCATTATTAGGCCCACGCTGTTATTTTGGCTGCCTCTGAGGCGGGGTTCATGATGCCCCACCTATCAGCCCAATCAGCACCGTCACATTTGCACAGTCGTCAAGCTCAGCTATAGGTACAGTATAGTGGTGAACACATAGGTGAGGGCACATACAGTACATTGATAACATGGGACTGTGAATATGTGTACCGGTATATACGCCGAATATGTCCACATGTCTAGTATGTTTAAGTGCAACTAGACCAGTCTGCCTGGCAAGTAGCATGACAACACTTTATGGTCCACAGTCACATAAGCTGTGCGATTAGAGTTCAAACACACACAAACACATACACTAAATACCTAGTATACCTAATACCATATACTAATACTGTATCTGAGTGTCAAGAAGAACAGGAGACCTCTGGAAGTGCCCACATCACTCCAGACTGCAAGACTTAAATGTCACATTAATGCGTAACAGTCCACTATGGCTTTACATGTAATACACACTGCTTATTTTACTGTGACACCATACAGTGCATTATAGGCGCTCTGGTTCAAAGTATCTGGAGAGGAAATGTATGGAATGTATGTCTCTGCTATTCCTCTGTTATACACAAATAACTGTGTTGATGTACAGTGTTTTAAAGCTTTACATCATCTTATTTCTGGCTTGCGTGTGTGTATGAGCGGGTTTTTCCTCTTACACAACCTCTGTGTGTGTGTGTGTGTGTGTGTGTGTTTCTGCGTGTGTGTCCAGAGGATATAGGGAGTAATGTGTCTGTGTATGTCGTTGCTGACCGGGATGACGTGTGTGGTCATTATGGCCTGTAATCAGTGTCATGTCCTAGCTGATGACCATGATCAATCTCACTTGTCAGGAACCCCCCCCAACATGACAAGCTGGAGTCTGCTCCACACACACACACACACACACACACACACACACACCTTATTGTATACACCTAGGAATACAGGGGCAGAAGGTAAGATCAGATTAGAATGAGAAGGAGATAAGAGATACAGTAGAGAGAGGCCTCCCACTGGGGGCTGGGAGAGAGGCAGTAAACAGACCCTGACATGGGTTCAACATTAAAGAGAGGAGAACGGAAATAAGCTCTCACATTAGAAAGGGAAATGTGCAGAGAGCCCAGACGCCGAGCTCATCACCGAGTCCTTCAAGCTCTCTTCTCGCTCCACTTTGAATTCAGCAGACGTAAGTACGCATGCTGTTATTACTATTGCCATCATATCTGCCTCTCTGCCAACAGCACAGTTGACTTGTTAAAGGGGGCAGGAGGGCAGGGGGGTCAAAGTAGGGAGTACAGGCATTAGCTCACCACGTGCTAACACTGACAGAGCATGCACTCTTCATCTCTCCCTTCACACACCTGGCCACACTGTTCACAGACAGAAGGCAGAATGGAGGGGGAACGCTGGAGGTTGACGATCCGGGAAGCTATTTCTGCCTTTGACCCCGGCACGCCACCCCCTCTCCACAGCACCTCCCCCTTTCCTGAAGGACATGGGGGTGTGCGTGAGGGTGCAGGTTGAGCGGGCGCCTGGGGAGGGGATGGATGGATAGATAGATGGAGCGGGAGAGGAGAGCGTTTGCCTACGGCGGTCCATGTTGTGGACAGAGTTGTTTAACAGGATTCCCATTCATTTATTGGCCACTGTGGAAGGATATGTCACGAAAAGGCTGACTTGCACCTTTTCAGACAGAACACGTTCATTCGTTGTATTCAAATTATGATAAAGTATATGTCCACGGACTATGAAATAATATAAGTTATAATGTAAATAATAGCTAGTATACACTGACATGCCACATTTATATAGCCTGTGTGTACAGTAGATATTCACACACATTTATTCAACAGTTTCCTGAAACGACAGAATTTACTGAATAACTGAAAAGATGTAATGGGATTTATTTGTCTTATTTTGCACATTCGCTGCTCTTCAACCCCCTGAAATTAATCAAATTAAACACGGTGTCACTAGCAGTCAAACGCAGCATTTATTATTTAATTGGAACTTGCATGTTCTGAAGGAAATATGATAACAATATGGCTGAACAAGCAAGTACAATGTGTGCAAACAGTATAAACAAACAAATGCACTGTTAATCTCCCTCACACTATCCTCCAAAGCAGAGACGCTATAACAATGAAGACTAGATTATATCATGCTAATGCAATAAGACCCTGCTAATCATTTGTCCCTAAATGCTACAAAACAGAAGCGCCTACCTAGGGTGTCTGCTTGGGTGATTTCAGAGCAGGGTCATGGCCATGTGCTGTGGTGTAGTGCCACCGCTTGACCTCCAACCTAATCACTGCACACAGTGGTGTTCTGCTCTGCCATTTAATGCACTGATAGAGTGAGTCTTCTCTCCTGGGCTAAGTACGTCCTTGTAATAGTGGCGCATAAGAGTTCACAGATAACTGGAGAGAAATTACTCATTTTTGTCCATTACCTGACAATTCCCTCAACATGTGACACTTCTCTATTATATCAAATCCGCTGGGCTTTTCAAAGGGAACAAGTATCATTTGCATTGGTCAAGGATTCTATAGGACACAGAGGGCAAGCTAGGAGCTCAGTTATACATGGGCCAATAAGATCCACGTTCATTTTGCCTACGGAAATAGTTTACTTTGGCCTTCTCTTATTCCACATAATCCTGTTTAGTGTGGAGACTTTATGGGAGCTGACTGGTCCTCAATGACAATGTTCTTGCTCCAATAGTTTTGACCATAAAGACAACATGTTTTACACTTCAATTATACTGATGTTGTCTACAGTCCCCTCCCCTGCACATTCCTGATCCTGCACTTAGCAATCCAATATTACTTTATACCTAGACGAGACTTTAGACAGTTTGCTAATAACCTTGTCGATACTAGGGAACAATGTAGCCAACACAAACAAGCTGGTGGAAAGCCAATAAAATCAATGTTGAACCTAGGCAATCATTGATTAGTCTGCTAAGGCAACTAAAAGAGGTAGAATAATGGTTCACTATCAGTTTGTAAATATTACTGGTGCCAGAGGAGATGCCAAATCGTATTAAGTACTGTCCCTATGGAAAAATATTTATTGGACTGTATAGTTGTTGGTCTCTGTGTCTCCATTATACAATATGGTCAATAACATTCAGCTCATAAATTAGAGACATTTTAAAGAACAACACTGAAATAGAAAATAGAATCTACATTAATGTAATGCTGAAAGTGCCTTTGAACACATACACACAGGCTCTGAGGAAAAATACCCTTGCACAAAGCTACATTAACATGGAGAAAGTATCCACCTTTCCATGCCAATGTTCTGTGTTGTGTACTGTACTTTTAAACCAATGACCTATTGGCTCTTCTCCCGCGCGACTCATATCGGCCCCATTTCCCCTGCTCTCTTATTCATTTCATTCTGCCTTTCATTTTTCAAACTCTCCATTTTCTTTAGGGAGGAAATGAACAATAGCGAATAGTGTAGCAATGAAAGTCACGGCCAGTGTCCTAAATTAGGCATTCCCATGCTACTGAAGTCTCCATTGACACAAACAGTTACTCGCAGTGTTAATATGTTTTCTAAGGAAAAATGAATGTCCATGTTGAACTTCATTAAAATAATCTTTAAATGTAAAACTTTATTTACGCCCTTGTCAATTTGAAATGCAGCTGTTAAATAAATAAATATTGTGTTTTCTGGTGATGATTTAAAAGTGATTAATACAGTATTTGCATTAAATAATGTGACAATCCAGTCCTGTCTGTGTTGTTGTTGTGTCTTTGTGGCCATGTGTTTTTTGTGTTTGCTCTGTCTATATGGACAGGTAGGTGTTCCGGAGACAGGTAGGTGGTCCGGAGAGACATGCAAACCATCACTCATCAACCACAGTAACCATCACTCATCAACCACAGTATAAGAACCCCGGCTTTACACACACTCTTTGACAGATTGTTCCCATAAGTACATGCGGTAATGTGAACGCTAAGACCTTGGATACTTTAGAAATCAGTTGTATTTTTGTGGCAACAACTTTTGTTTTGCTATCCTACCAGTTAAAACTCGCCTGACTGTCTCCATTTGCCTGCCTACCTGGCTGCTTGCCTGTCTGCCTGCCTACCTGGCTGCTTGCCTGTCTGCCTGCCTGTCCATCTGCTTGCCTGACTGCCTGCCTGCCAGCTCACCTGCCTCTCAATGCCATCCCTACGCCAACCATCTGGATCGCCTTCACACACCCCAACCAAGACCATAACAATCAATAAACCAATTACTATTCTCTAAAAGCCGTCCAGCTTTGTAATTTCTGCATTGGGGTCCTGGGTTATCGTATGCATTTCATAACAAATAACTTTTCCAATATTGAAAATAAGTTACATTATACTGTGTTAATGTGTCTCTAACATTATTTGTGTATACAGTGTGTGTATATCCCTCATGATGTCCTTACAAATATTGAATTTGGCCACCCGGCAGCGCCATCCGTTTGTGTATGATTTTGTGTGTTTTTTATTGCCATTTCTGTGTGTATTTATTTATGTATTAATTATTTATGTATTGTTTTTTGTGCCTTTTAACCCTCTTGTTGTCCTCGGGTTTCAAACTCACACCTTGTTCTGCCAGCAGTACACATCATATGTAAGCTGTAGAATTAGGTTTAGCACCTTTTATCTGCCACAAAGAGCTAGTGATTTGGGTCATTTTGACCCTGAGGACATCACAAGGGAGATTATATATATATATATATATATATATATATATATAGTATATGTCTATCTACTACCTACACTGATGAGCCAAAACATTATGACTCAGATATAATGAATTATCTTGAGTATCACACTGATTATCTTGTAACACACATCTAGGTCTGGGATGTATATGCGGTAAGCAGTCAGTTCTCTGTCTGGGTGTTGGCTATGATGAGGGACAACAGTGGTTACAACCACCCATGCTAAACCATCATGTCCACTCAGGTGTAAATAACCTTGTGGCTCATTGATGTATATTTGCAAAGAACATATCATTATTTTTATATATTTTGTCAAAACTTGTGGGAGGTTGTAATGATGTGTGTGTGTCTTCAAGAAACATCAGTTATGTCCTGCAGAAAGAGAAAAGCTCTCCTCCTATATTCACAACACAAAGATGCTTGTGTGCAAGCCAGCGGCTGTAATGGCTGCATCCAGGACACTGTGTGTGCCCGCCTAGTCAGCGTAACTTGTCGCTGTTACTATGTGTTCTGCAGCCCACGCACCATCGGTAGCTCGTGTTGCCTTATCACCGGGAATGAACTTCAAAGTGCTGATAAAATGTATCCTCTTTTATAGCCATGAAAAAATTGCTTTCTCTACACCTATGTGCTTTTTGTACTGGTTTTCTGTTTTCTGATTCAACATCTCAGCAGCTATAAACTTTAGTCATATAACCCCAGTTCTTAATTCCCCTCTTGGAAAGAAAATAAAGAAAAAGCTTGGCCTTGCCTCATAACCATTACAGGTATCCTTCATTTGCACAGGTTACAACCCCAAAAGCCCCTATATGAATCCTTTTCAAGCCTGGAAGATTATGTAACTTCTCCAAAGGCCTAATGAAATGAACAGAAATCCCTCAAGGAAGCTAACCCTAGCAAATCTGTGCCGATGTGAGCACTGGCTGAGGCCTTATTTTGCCACCTAAGGCTTTAGCCAATGAACTATGTAGCATGCAGCCGTGTGTGCCTGTAACCAAGGGAAAGAGAGGGTCCTTGTAAATAATTCATCAGCCGGGCTAAGAATGGAGATGGCGGGAGTTAAAGGGAGGATTTTGTCCAGAACTGTGTTGCTTTTACTTAAATTATTAATCGCTTCAATCATCAGTCACAGCAATATGGGCCCAGGTTGAGGGGTTGGGGTGTCACATCTGAATAAGGATTATTTGGACCCTTTGAGGAGCTGAGTTATGGTAACAGAGACATACAGTATGCGGGGCACTGCAGTGGCTGAGCTCTCAGACACACACACACACAGCCTGAGACCTGCAGCATATTTCAGTCCCCCCAGGGTTTCGCAGACCTTTTCTGTGATTGTTGCATCCTAAAATGTCTGATTTCATGCCACCTTTACTAAAATTTGCTAACCATGTTGCTGTGTTCTTAAGCATGTTTTTGCAATTGCAAAAATTGCAAGAGGAAATTGCAAAAAAAGTTAATAATATAAATTATTATCTAATAATTATTATAATCTAACATTTAATACATTATTAATTATTATTAAGATTGAGGGCAGTTTGACCACACTGTTCTGAGTATTCAAAGTAACTTTACCAAAAAAGCATGCAAAACATAGAATTAAATGGATTACAAAAAAATGGACAAAATAGACTTTGACCTGAAAACTTTAAATATTGAATGGTTGAATTAGCTTAAACAGCTGATGACAGTGGGGGGGCATAAGGAAACAATAGTGTGCCACACACACATGCTGACACATGCAGATGGAGCTCAGGTTATAGCACACGAGGGAATGCTACAATCCCTCCAATACAACCTATCATTAAAATATACTTTTATTATTTCAGTTAAATCTTGATAAATCAATTAAATCTTGGATATGCGCTCTATCTTCAGAACATTGTAGTTTCACCACGGCAGATCCACATCAAAACATCCACCGTCGCATAACAGGCGAATGTAGGCTAAGTGAGGTTGGATTCTCTTGGCACCGCTGTCTTCTCCTTAATCACAAGCTCGTACGCACACGTACCTGCGTTTCAGCCACACAGGGTCATGTGTTTTGCGGTTATGTAACGTCTGAGGTGGCGGGGTCAAGCGCCCGCCTCCCTCGGTCTTCCTCTCCGGCGTTCTGACCTCGGTTCCATTACCTGCATTTCCTGCTCATCTACTGACACACCTTCCCCACGTGCAGGAGAGTGCAATTCCAGTCACCTGTTGCCCATCAGGGCTATATCTGTTTGTTTGTTCGTCTGGTCAGTGATTGTCGTGTTGTTGTCTGTTTTTTCACCGACAACTCATCACAGGTTATCAATTCATTTTCTTACTTACATTTTCTTACAATTGATTTTTGCATACTGTATGATCCATTACGTTTGGTTTATTCCCACCAAGGAATTGCAGGGATAGGACAAAATGGCAAGGTCACGCAGAATTCACAGGTATTGAGTGAATTTCAGTAAACGTTGCGATTGCAAAATCCTGAAGCGACTGATATTTTATATGGTTTAAGATTGACATATTTTCTCCATTTTAAAATCCATTTAGATTTTCTGAGTTGTTCATGTTTATCCCTCGTGATGTCCTTAAAAATCTCATATTTGGCCACCCGGTGGCGCCCTATGTATGATTTTGTGTGTTTTTTAATTGTCATTGCTGTGTGTATTTATTTATTTATTTATTATTTATTTATTTATGTATATGTGTTGTTTTTCCTGCCTTTTAACCCTCCTGTTGTCCTCGGGTTTCAAACTCACACCTTGTTGTGCCAGCAGTGCACATCATGTGTGTGTAAGATGTAGAATTAGGTTTAGCGCCTTCTATCTGCAACAAAGAGATAGTGATTTGGGTCATTTTGACCCGGAGGACATCACAAGGGTTAAGGGAGCTTTAAAGGTGCGGTATAAATGATGGCTAGTATTACCCCACTTAGTCCTCCACATTAATACTGAAGCTCTGTACTTCCACATGCACACAAGTTTATTGCTCGGTCTACTTTACAGTATACAGTGTTGTTTGGCCTCTCGAGCCCCGATTGCATTTTCTATGCATTTCCTTCCTCTTGAGTTACAATGCCAGGCTATCGATTGCTGGCTGCTATTCTTAGCTTTCCCTTGGCGGCCTCTCTTTGTGATCTACAGTGCCTAGTGTGATTGGCATGACTGCTGGCCCCCAGACATGGTAGCTCTGCAGCAGAGGATAAAGGTTGGAGAGGATGGAGGAGGAATATACAGTTTCAACCCTAGTGTTACTGGATATCTGTATTAAGTTGTACTGTATTACAATCAGTTCATAAGCCTCATCCAGTTCCAATGCAATGTGGTGATATACAGGAAACTATATAATCCAACTAGAAACAATGAAATAAGATATCTGACTTAAATTAACAGTGTGGAATAGAAAAACCGACATAATAATGGGCCAGGTGTCATTCTGCCATCAGAAGTACCAGTTCTGCTGTTCCACCATGGTCATAACAACAGGCAGAATTGTCTTTAATGCTGCTGGTGGAATGACTGACAGTGCCCACAATGGCTTATGTGACCAATTACCTTCATTGACAGGCAATTTTGCTTGGTGCTGGCAGCTATTAGCAAGCCATCACCTACAGCTGGTGAGACCTTTTCTAAATAAAGCCCCCCCCCCTCCCCTCACTGTGGTCACCTACAGCAGTAACAGAGCGAGCACAATGACCTCTTGCACGCTCAATTATGGAATCATAATCCATGGTGGACAGCAATGACTAGCACCTAATTGGTGGTATTTTAATGTATGAGGTTAGACTTAAGATTGGGCGCAGGCAGGTGCTTTGAGGAAATCAAGTGCCTCTCCAGCCCTGTCACTCAAGCAGATTTGTTTAAGATTTTATTCATTTCTATTCTTATCCTTAATTTTTCTCCATCGTGCCATTTCTCCTGAGAAACTGAGTGCACTTTTAATATTTTTGTACTTTAATCAGAAACTTAGATCTCAAAGACAAACCCCCTTAGTGATATAACAACAAAATAAAGTTAGACATTGTTATCAATGTTAGATAAGAAAGTGGGGACTTCATAAACACAACACACAATGATATGTTCCAAAATCCAAATATAAAGTTTCAACAAAGCAGCAGTCAGTGCTCTAAACAGGGCTGTAAAAACATTGATAAGGCCGATAAAAATAAACATTACACCCACATTCTAGTCTCTCCATCTTTTTTCTCGTTTTGCATGCCCTCATACAACATTCAGGTGGGTGCTTTAATCCAAGCTGCCTTTTAATGTGACAGATTCCAACTTCAATGCCACTTTACAGTGGGATTCAAAGCCCACACATGGGAGCATTGAGGCCAGGTAGAGTGGCTTATGCCTATATATTGGCAACATTTTCTCTCCCCAATACATTATGTCAAAACACAAGGCGGGTGACAGAGGGTGGGGAAGAAACTGCACTCCTGGGAGTCCCAGAGGTGCACATTAATACCCCAGCCTTCTAAAAACACTCAAGTCAACACCACGGCAGTCTCTTTGAATGGCAGATGAAGATGCTCATAGAATTGTCAACGAATGTCAAGCTACAACCCCTACCTCCAATGCTCAGACATAAACATGGTAAATAATGAAGAACACATACACCAACGTGTATAGCTCCCAGGTGACAATTGAAGAGGAAGCCTTGCTGTGTAGACCTGTGTTAAGAATGAGAATGGTTATGCAAGGATGAATGTCTTTTAGACATAATATTATGAAATGAGTGATTGACAGCATATCAACAGCGAGCTACACTGTGGAGTAGTTCTGTTACACCTACTGTACTGTAACAAACCATCTAGAAGATTATAGAAATTCAGACAACAGCGCCTGTGTGGACTGTATCATAATACAGTTGGACGGTATAATCCAAGCTCTATGACAGCATTTTATCTTTTTTTTAAATAGACATGTGTCTAGACAATACATGCTTTATATATTTGGAAAGTCATAAGTACAGTGCCAATTTGCCATGGGTTTTATTGAATTTTACACTTAGTATCCTCTCAGCCACAGGGCAACTCTGCTAAAGACTAAATTGTCTGTGAAGAGGCACTTGGCATTCTACAACAAGCAAATAGTCACTCTGAAGTATCCACTTATGCCTCAGTGTGGCACAAAAATAGTCATTATAGGTAACATTCACGGTCAGTGAATTAGTGTTATTAGATTTTGGACTGTCACTCAGTGCCACTTTGATCAGGCCTTGCTCGTGAATGTGTTTCTGAAGTAAGAAGTACATTCTTGCTTGCAAAATACAATTTTATTGATTTGTCCAACTAAATGTTATTAAGAAACCCAATGGCAGATGTTCTCTGGCAGAAAAGCCAGAGATACAATTACATTTTCACAAGTTAAAGGTGAGGTTAACAAATTCCAATCCAATACACTTATCATGAATTCCACTAGCTTCAGTGTGTGCGCTGGATCAATTGTACGTGCAGGAGGAGGGGAAAAATGCCCTATAAGCCACACACATTGCCAAGGCAATATGCGTGTCTTGGTCCAGTTGTGGGGGTGAAGCTTCTGATGGAACACCTTTCGGCACTGAAGGCAGTACCTTCAGTTGCATGGCATATCAACAATATTAACAATCTTTTGTCTGCATTGCTTTAATGTAATAAATGCTCCTTTGATGTAGAATACACTTTTTAGGATACATTCCCAATCAAGCTTTTTTTCTTAAAGTGAAAAAAAAGCTTTGCAAGGTATCCTACATCGACCTCCCTGCTGGATGAATGAGTGTCACAGATAAACATGAACAAAATTATTGCAGCATTATTAATTCAGCAGAGTAGATTCTATTAGTAGATGCAATGGGGAAAACAGCATGTTTATCAACTACCATGCTGTGCTTCAATTAGTCTAAATAGTGCAGGCTAGCGAGAAAAATAAACCGAATTATGTAACAGGGGCAAGACCCCTGTTGTGTTATGTACCTGATATACATGTGTAGAACAGCGTCATAATAGCCTAAAAATTAATATTATTGCAGAAAAATGATATGATTAAAATTACAGCGATATTGACATGAAAAAGAGCAGACAGCATAGGTGATAAGGAAATGTCAATATTCTTGGAAAATTGAGAACCATCTCAACAGCCTGAATGATGCTACCCCAGAGATGGCCGAGAGGCAGTGACACACGCTCCATGGGTATATGGGCATCATTAGCTTAAACACTGTGCCATGAAAATAACATTGCCTTGGGATAAACACATTTGCCAAAAGGAACACAGAATAATGCCCTATATCCATGTTAAATATATCCACTAGCAATAGATACACACACACACACACACATCTAATAATGAATCAAGGTTATTTCATCAAAGTAGTTAACATGTTGTTTCTTGTCCTAGCACAAGGCCCGTGGTAACAGTGCTAAGCCAACCAGCGGGACAGGTAACGTTTGTCCTTCTCTCGACCCTAGGACTGTTGTGAACACAGCGAATGGAATACACTGTAGGCGCCCATCAGACAGACCTAGAGCTGTACACTTATACACACACATTTGTATTGTCATACATTAGCTGCTGCATGGACAATGTCACTGTTCAGCTGCTCAGGGCAAGAGGCCTCTCAGCCTACAGCATCGCTCACCGGGGTGAACCGTAAGACAGGTATCAGGTCTGCAAAACACCACTACAAACTATGGCTGGAGGAGGAACTCCAACCCACGAAGGATGTGGCAAGGCACCCAGTCCTTAATGATTACAAAAGAAAAAATAACACCAGCCAACAACGCTGCCAAGCTAGCGGGGGTTGGCAACCCACCATCAGTGCCAAGGTGTTGGGAGACCCACAGACTATTGTCCTACGCACTCACGACATGCAGCGTCAGCACACGAAGCAACATGTTCAACCTCACTCTCCCATTATGTTCCCACATCACCACCTCCACCTCCAATATGTTTGTTCCCATAATAACTACGGTAACCTGTTCTACTAGACATTCGCTCTAACCTGTTATTTCAAAATGCTTTGAACGACTGATGCAGTACCCACATCAAAGTCCCAGCTGCTTTAGTCCGACACCAGTTTGCCTACCGGGCAAACAGATCAACTGAGGCCACCATCTGTGTGGCTTTCAGTACAGCCCTTTCTCACACCTACATCAGGATGCTTCTTGTTAAGTACAGTTTAATACATCAAACCGAATGAACTGGCTGACAAATTCCACACACTAGCACTAGCTCCATATGCAACTGGATGCTAGATTTCCTCATCAACCTCCCCCAGACTGTCAGGATGGGCAAGCACACATCAGCCACCCTCACCCTGAATACCATCATCCCCTAGGGCTGTGTGCTGAGCCCCCTCCTCCATGCACTCTTTACGCATGACTGCCAACCCGTCCTCAACTCAAACACTGTTGTTACATGTGTGATGATACAACAGTCATGGGGCTTATATCAAGACATTTAGGAAGCTGTGGCCTGTACAAAGGCAGAGGTTCAGACCCTGACAACATGGTGTGCCAACAACAACAACAACCAACAATCATAAACACCAAAAAGAAGAAGATTATCTGGGAGTTTAGGACTACTACAGTGAGAAGATCACACACAGCCCTGTCCACATCGACAGCAAGGGACCCTTATCTCTGTGTCAATAAGAGAGCTTTATGTTCCTCTTCATTACAGATGGCCACTCCCGAGCTGAAGACCATGGTGGCTGAGGCGCACCTTTCTTTCTAAGCCGAGCCAACCTCCCCCAAACGCTGCTTGTCAACTTTTACAGATGCAACACAGAGCACCCTAACAAACTGCATGACAGCCTGATACAGCAGCGCCAACAAAGCTGACAAAAAAAGCCCTCCAGCGTGTGGTGAAAACCACACAGGACATTGTTGGCATTGAGCTGCCATTCCACAAACATCTTCACAGCCCTCGTTGTGTGAAGAGTGATAGGCACATTGTTATCGACATTACACACTCCGGACACCACCTGTGTAGGCTCCTCCCATCAGACAGGCACTTTACACAGGCACAGATCAATCCGGATGCGCACAAAAGAAAAACAAGCTTTTCTCTTCATTGAACGTAGACTTGTGTAATATTTACTAGCAGTGCATTGGCAGTATTCCTACACCAACCACACACCCCACACATCACTCCATATCTGTTACTGCACAATTTTTTTTATCTCCACCTATTTATTCTTTTTAAATACGTCTGTAGAATTAAACGCAAAAGCATCATTTGAGGTTGACAATTAAGTTCTTCTTAAATCTCTTCTTGAATCTAGAAAATCTTTTGAGGGCAGCCACAATTAAAAAACAATCCAGTGGGTTTTGGATTGGAACCTAGAGTTAAAGTTTGAGTTTGTGTAACGGTGATTCCTGCTAAGCTAATCTTCTGTGGCACACAGAGATAGGATCTGAGGCTCTCCATTTCTGGCTTCCTCACAGAAATAGAAGCGAAGATGTCCCTGTCACGACAGGGAGGATAGCGGCGGAGGGGGAACGAGCGGAATAAAAAAAGAGCGCAAGTGAGGTGTAACGCAAACGCTGAGTGCTGCCAGCGGCAGGGGGGCCTTGGCAGGCCCCAGCCTGCTACACCACTGCATGGATTTATAGGCTGACGTAGCCCGCTGCGAAGGCCATTAAGTTTGGTTCTGATTCCCTCCCTGCCCCGAAAGCCTCCTGCTCAAGCCCCGTGGCCCGTCTGTCTCTTGGAGACTGTAATCATCGTCAGAACGGGCCTTTATATCACGTCCTTCTAACCCTCTCTCCTGGATTCATGTCTCTCCTGCGCTTAATGAGCGACTTCCTGTTTCTGCTCTGTTTGGCCTCACAGCTCAGTTTTCATAGGATCTTCCAGAGGGCAGCTCACATAGGGGTGATATCCTATCTCAACAGTGACGTTGATGGGGAAGGGTGGGGAGGTCAAGTCCTTCTCACCATCAGTGCAGTTGGTCTCTCCAGCCCGTGGTAAACCCATCCCTAGCGGTCACTCTGCTGCGCCTGTCCTGATGGAGTGGACTCTGTGGTGGAGTGGACTTAATGAGCGGTGGGACTTCTAAAGGCAAGGTACGATGCTGCTTCCGCTCAAGCGTTACCTTCTGGTCGATGAGCCACCCTCTCATCCGTCCCCCGCGCTGCTTTCCCGTGTCCCGAGCCCTTCAGAACACCCCCTCCCCTCACACACACAGTTTTATCAAAATGAAAATGTACGAACGGCTGATTACTGAGGCCTCTGGGAAAATCAATTCTCATTTTGAGGGGAAACATTTGTCTCTCCGCTCCGCCAGGCCACGGAGGTTTGACAGTGAGTTGAACGCTAAAGGGTAAGTGCATGAACGAGGGGAGGAGCTGGGGCGAAAAGGAAGGCAGGTAGTAGAGAAAGACAATTTATGTGTGCTATGTCAACTGTATGTTATGTAGGTGTTGAGGATCCCAGAAACCAACAAAAACGTCCAAGTTTCCTCTTATCGATTGCTTGAGGTCTCCCGGATGTAAAAGGACCCTAAGGCCAAGCAAAACATGAGAGGGAATAGTTAGATCCATTTAATGTAGCTACAGTAGGTGAGTGAGTTAGCTGGAGATACACCAGGAGAAACACTTTCTTAGCATCCTGACATTTAACTGAATATGTGTTCTCTATTTTAAGACTTAAAGCAAGGCCCACGTATAGCATAGGATGGTTTTATACATGGAAGACAAAAGCGGTCAACTATATTTTGTCATCAAAATACAAATATGAACTAAAAGTGCCCATGTAATATCCATTTAGAGAGGTTGTAGTCCTAATTCCTTGCTTCTGAATCATTAACACATCAATTGCCTTTTTGAAAATAATGGTCAGAGGGATCCTTAGAGCCTCAGAGCCTCACATGTATTTAGTGTTAGCTAACAAATGGGGGACTAACAAACACATGTATGCTGTTTCCCTGGAGGTGTCAACTCAAACTCATGCAGGACAAGATATTGGAGGTGAATTTTAACATGGTGTGGAAAGAAAATGCGCCTGTCTTTTCCTTTCCTTGCATTTGTCAAAAAAAGTCAATTAAGTCTGGTGCCAGGAACGTCAAACATCCGGGAAAGGAAGAGAGCAAGGCACATATTCTGTTTGTATTGCAAATCCCATTGAACTAAAGCTTTTACTTGGGGAAAGATATGGGTAGGAGCTTACGTCAATTACTGCCTTTCACATTTCATCAGCCGTGTGTGTGTGTGTGTGTGTGTGTGTGTGTGTGTGCGTGTGTCTGTGCCTAGCTTTGCGCTTGCAAAAAAGTAACAAAGACCATCAATTGCCTGTGTCGGCTTAAAGTAATAACTCATGCAGACAGGAAGCTCCAAACTAGCCATATCATAATGGAATAAGGTGTAATTTTGTGGGCACACTCCATTACAATATATGTTATCAATGTGCTGCTGCATACAGGGAGCAAGGAAATCCAATAGAGAAGTAATGTAGCCACGGCACGCAAATATCACCTGTGTAATCTAGAGATATGAAAGAAATGTGGATTGCATTCACGTATAGCTACTTACGCGTTACTGTTGCATTTATGGAACTGCTATTGTTAGTTGATTTGCATGGCATTACACTGTTTTAATAGTCTGTGCTGTACACATGTCACAGAGCAAACGGCTTTGAGACAATAATAATAATCATACTATGCTATTGTCTGGGCTGATGCATTTCATACCATGGTATGACATTGCAGTTAGAAAAGAAGCAATCCTATGTGTCTACTTTATAGCTCCTGCACAGATAATAATATAAACACTTGAATACTGTCATTGAGATGGTTTTTGTGATGTGATGGCATGTCGTTCCATGAGACATGGTGATAGCAGAGCACAGTGTAAACAGCAGAGAGAATGTAGAGATATCACAATATTAAACGTCTGACAAAGCAGGACAACTCAATGCATTTTGGATACAGTGTATATGCTCGTGTCCACTTTAACAGTGTGTACACTGTCTTCTTCTCAACAGCAAAGATGCAGACTGGGTCTGCATTCGCTCTCTGTGAATGTGCAGAAAGTTTATGTTTCCTGCAGACCGCATTTCTGCCATCTTCATAGAAGATATCTCACCAAAATCTGACAGCAGCCCACATATCCATAATAATGAATACATGCTACAGATTTGGCCTGAGGTATAAGTGTACACTACACACAAACACACACAGTACACTCACCTAAAGGATTATTAGGAACACCTGTTCAATTTCTCATTAATGCAATTATCTAATCAACCAATCACATG
>JAODUG010000010.1:1697063-1709992 GCA_027564795.1 Aphredoderus sayanus
CTTCTATCTGCCACAAGAGCTAGTGATTTGGGTCATTCTGACCCGGAGTACATTACGAGGGTTAACCCTCGTAATGTCCTCCGGGTCAAAATGACCCAAATCACTATCTCTTTGTGGCAGATAAAAGGCGCTAAACCTAATTCTAAATCTTACACACACATATGATGTGCACTACTGACACAACATGGTGTGAGTTTGAAACCAGAGGACAACAGGAGGGTTAAAAGGCATAACAAAAAACAAATGCATAAAGAAATAATAAATAAATAAATACACACAGCAATGACAATTTAAAAAATCATGCAAAATCATACACAATCAGATGGCACCCTCTGGTGGCATAATTCGAGATAATTAAAGGTGACAGGAGGGTTTAACACATTAAACAGATGTCTCCAAATAAGTGGAAGGACATGTCTATTTTAAAAGTGCGTCAAATGTAAATGTCGTGTACAGTAGGCTACTTATGTACTGGCAAGATAAGGTTCTATGGCATGGTTTGGTTTCACTACTATTCATTCTGAGAGACTGTTCCACCAACATCTGCTCCCTACCCATTGTCATCAATAAACCTTGAAACTCAATTTATCTGAGTCAGACTAAATTACCACATGTTGAATATCTTGTGTTGTTTGTTTATGTTGTAATAAACAAAGTAAACCACTACACTGATGAAGTTATAGTTTAGCAAATGTTGTAGCATCATTCTACATGACAAATGCAAACTGTAATAGATTTGCTCAACTTTGTGATCACAAAATTTTAAGTCAGCCAGGTTCTTATGAATGCGACTCAAAATGAAGTCATAGAGGTAGATCTATGCAAATATTATCTTATTCAGAGACCCGCGGGTGCCATTTCATGATTCATGAACACTAACCGCATTAAGTGGCCTCATTGACTTTCAGATTGGGAAATGTCTCGGTATAAAGCAACAGCTACACCAGCAAACCCCATCACTGGCAAAGCCACACTGGGAGAACACTATTACACCCTTACACATGTGTGTTTGTGTTTGCTACACAGATGAGTGTAACTGTACTGTACAATGCAGGAAACAATATGGCTACACACTTTCCATAGTAGTATGAGGGAGGAGGACAGACATTGTGGTTGTAATGATGTAGAAGTTGTTCATGAGACCTGGGTTTTCTTAGATGGGAGGACGTAACCCATATGGACTTGTTTTTCTGGCCAGGTGCTTTTCCAGCCAGCGGCAGGAATAGTTACATAAGCCTGTATATGTGTGTGTGTATGTGTGTGTGTGTGTAGATTTAAATGTGGGTGCTATACAGCAGCCAGAGTCGGGACGTGGATCAGATCCCCTTGGATGATGATTCAATTTGGCTCCTATCTTAAGATATCATATTTTCTATCTCAAAAGCAGCGCGGGCGTACTGGCAGTGATCTAATGAAGACCTCTGAGTGTGTCAGGCATGTGTGTGTGTGACAGCAGTGCAGATGAAAGATAGGTGCTGATAGCGGAGATACAAATCTCAAGGAGGCAGCGAGACCAGGGGGATAACACCAGCCCCTTCCTCCACACACACACCCCAACAACACCCCCTCTAAACGTCACTTCCAAAAGTGCCACAATCTCACCCCAGAATGGGGCGAGATTGTGTTGTGAGTGTGTGTTGCAGACCCATATCACCCCCCCTACCCCACACCAATTGCAGAGATAACACGTTAGGTGTGCATGTACATGTGCATGTGTGTGTGTGTGTGTGTGTGTGTGTATTTTGTATTCGCTGCCTGCTATCATGGACAACACATTTCCCCCTGTCCTACTGCGTGGCAGTTTAGCATACATGGCCAGATAACAGCCGTTGATATCTTGCAGGAGTGCAGATGGCCACCATGGGGAGACAAATTCTCGGCAGTCAGGACAGCAGATTGATTTATTTTTTGAATTGAATCACACATTTTGTGCTGCTAGAGCTTTACTTTGCCTCTTTCAGTATGTCAAGCACACAACTCGCCTGCTTTATCTCTTTATCATCGATGTTCCTTGAGTCATCCACTCTGATGCACACTGCATATTAATATAGTGCAATTAGATTATGCAGTATTACCTAAACTTGGGATATTAACTAATCCATCGTATCCATCTACCGTGACATTATTGGCAATCAAAAGACAGCATATCCACATATTTTGACTCACTTCTAGAGGAAAGAGAGATACTATACAGCAGATCCCATAATAGTACCACTTTTACAAGTGGGAATATAAATGCATTAGTTAGTGGGCAGAAGACTGAATGTTGGTGCTCAGCTATAGGTCCACATATTGAACATAGGGCATACCCAAGTACACAATCAAGCGCTTAGACACAGAGCTGGACAATCCATCTTTGACAGAATAGACAGGGAGACAATGTTCCATGCCCTGTCAGAACATGTGGACATACTGTCCGGACACCCTTAGGATTACAGAAAGAAAGAGAGAGTGCCCCCCATGCTACCAAATAAAGCCGCTTTGACAAGGCAAACATTTCTAGGCTGGTGCACACCGAATTTCTTTTTCGATAAAAAATAAAATAAATCTCCAAGGTCTGTAGTTTATCGAAACATTCCACGGTCCATCGCCTTACTACATAGCATGGCCTGTAACTATAGCACTATAGCACTATAGCTCTCCCTATGGTAACTTACATTAACAAGCTTTCCGCGCTCATTGATTCTCATTTCTAAAAATGATTTATAAAAACTTCATGGATGGCATTTTCTAGCATGTATTTAACTTTTAAACAGCCAGATATTACAGTCATTTGTATAAACCTATCTTGAAAAGAAAGTGATTTCTTTTCAGATTGTTTTTGTTGGTGGAATATTGTGGTGGTGACATCAACAAATTATGTCTTGTTTTGCTATAGCCTTAAACATTTTTGACACGAATTGACAGCCAACACACTAATTTCCAGCACAGCACTGTAGAGACAATTATGAAAAGGTATTGTACCGCAGCATTCACTGTAGTAAGTAAATATTTGTACACCTCACATTCTTATGCACAATATCACACGTGCACACTAACTCGCTTGAACACACACATCATAGCACATTCAGCTTTACTTAGGAAAATACATTGATTACATATTCCTTTGAAGTTTATATGGGCTTCAAAGCGTTCTTTTATTAGGTCATTTCTGTTTAACATTTTAAGAGATGTTTGGTTCCTCTCACATGAAGACATGCAGAGCAAAGTCTGGAGGAAAAAAAAGTGTGCAAATTGAACTGAAGGCTGCATTTACTGGAGGCACTGGTATTTCCTGTGTTACACTTGTGTGGTATTTCTTGTTCAGTTGCTTATAGAATGGATGTGTCTATGCCATATATGCAGACCCAGAAATTGCTATAAATATCCTCTATATGGTGGTGTTGTGGTACATTCCTTCATGATCAATAAAAATGTACTAAGTACTTATGTTGCCAATCTAGGAAATTAAAAGAAAACGCAATATAAGATCTAAAATACATCGAAAACATCATATTATTGACAACCCTGATTTTTATTATGTGATTTACCCCTCCCACAATTGTGCATTTCTGATTCACAATATAAAATAGTATGCTGGAGTAAAAATTCTGAGTTAACTAAACCAAATACTTCTGAGCTAAAATTATAACCCTGACTGACATGATCAACCTTTTTGTACGCCAATTTGTCTATTTCTCTACCTGAATGACATATATTTGGCAGAGATAACGTGATGAGTCATCGTTACAGCAAGCAAAAACAAATTCATTTGAAGTCAATACAGCGAATCAAACAGAATGTAAGAACCATCTGCTCAAAGATGGCAGCGCTAGGATCCCAGTTCAATATCAAATACCCAAATATATGAAATGGCAACACAATATCATCTCGTTAGTGTCATACACATACTTTTATGGATTTTACTGTGTCTATGTACTGTATACTGTATGTTTATACACAGCTACTATATATAACATCTTAGCGTAATTGTTCTAATATATTGTCGTAAATATTGTCTTAAACATTGTATATGTTAAACCATAGAAATAAGTAGGCATGTAGCATTACATAGCTAAGTAGCTAATCATTTACTTACTTGTTGTTCCGGAGAAATCAATTGTAATAAAAAAATAAAAAGCTACAGCAATTGCTATTAATGTGACCACTGGCATGTTTCACATTACTGACAATAGAATTCTTTATAGAGTAGCTGTAGCTAATCATTGTGAATAGGCTGTGTGTGTGTAAATACATGTAGAAGCAGCCCCATCCCAGCCCTGCCAGGTAGAACCAGAGCAGGTGGACAAGCCAAAGGGTGTGACTTCAGCAGACGGGCCAGGGCTGCCCCGCATGCTGCCCATATGTCATGCCATATCTCATCTTATCTGGTGCTCGGGCAAGGTGCTGCTGGCTGCTTAAAAGGCCACGCTCCACACCCATATCAGCAGCAGCAGCCTTGACCTGACTGGGGCCAGAGGGCTAGCGCTGTTCCACATTATATCCAATCGCATTAAGGCCTGCCTAACAGACCACGACAGACACACAGGGGAGAAGGCCATCTAAGGCTTCTGCTTGACTAAGCTGCAAAAGCTCAGTCCACCCGAATTATAGTGTTTGTTATTATTAAAGGCGCATGTGTGTAATTGTGGGTGTTCTTGGCCTTAAGGGGGTAGGGCTGAGCCAAAATAAGTCCTTATAAACACGTATAGTACTGTACATGCGATTGCCTATACACACATACTGTAGATAGGTAGGCCTTGTTTGATTAGGGATAATTATTTCACTAGATATCTAAAAATCCTATTTGTTGGTACAAACCATTTATCATGTGATGAGTTTTATAATCAACCAGGTCTCAGAGAAATATGGAGATGTGGTGTCCAATCAATAGTTTATATTATGATTACATTATCAGGCTTTCTGTTGAATGCAAACAGACCAATATATTAAAATGTTTGCCGCCACTCTAAGGCAAACAGCTTGACAAGACACTTAGCCTATACTCCTACTTTGGGCAATATAGAATATATGGACAATAAATATTAAGGCAACTTCAATAAAGTAACTGTATTTGAATGCCACTCATTTACAGTAATCATTAAAGCAAAAAAACTAAACAAAACCACAACAAAATGCCTCTTCATCTCAGACATTGTAAATTATACAGTATACTGTATAGTCAGTGTGCTTTGTTGTTAATGAGTAAATGCTGTGTTGTTAATGGGTAAAGAACCCTCTGGTGGTGGAAACCACAAAATAATATACCACAACTCTCCCTCATCCTTGCAAAAAGACCACACACCATCTCCTGTGCTGGTGAGACCTCTGGTGTTCACTAACAGTAGGGCAACTTTCAACACTAAACGAGAGAGTGTTTGAAAGTGCGTCACACCAACGGCGACATACACAGAAAACAAATGTAAGCGCTAACCAGCATTATTCTGTACTGTCCAGTTTTTCTAAAGTCTTCACACAATTGCACAGAAACCACTTTCCTTTCTTTAGTGGCAATTCTAGGATTTTTTACATTGGGTGGCAGAAGGGCGGCAAGTTGAAATTCAAGGGTGGCATATTGTTTTACCTACATTTTACCTGGCAAGTTGACTAAGAACATATTCTCATTTACGGAATGAGGAGAGGACAATTTAACAAATTGAAAACTGGGAATAATTTACCAAAACAAGGCTAAAATGGAGTTACAATGTTTATGAATAGTGAATGTCAAGAATCGCAAGATATATGCATTTTGGCCATTATTGCAATCACTGCATTGATCTGAATCTCGTACGAGTAAGCGCACAACAGGAAAGCCAAAACGAAAAAGTGAATATTCACTGAGGTAAAGGTAGTTACTGCTTATTAGCCAGGTTTTGAAGCTCAGACACATACTATCCCTTTGATACATGCCCTATTCTTGTGTGTCTATGCTGGTATCTCTCCTCTTGGTTTTCTGACATCGGAAAAGCAGAAAATTGCATTGACAAGTCTAATGCAATGGATTTTAGTTTCTAAAACATTTTATTGCAAAAGTAAATACAACAGTTCTCATACTCTGGAGAGTATGTTAACGGATACTCGGCTTTATTGTGTCTTGTAGGGCGTCTGCTCTACAAGGGGGAGAGCCGAGTTTGCGTCCAGGTTAGAAAAAACCCAGTTACATATAGTTTAACCCTCGTGATGTACTCAAATATCTCGTATTTTCCACACAGTGCCTTTTAACCCTGTTGTCACATTTTGTTCTGCCAGCAGTGCACATCATATGTATGTGTAAGCTGTAGAATTAGGTTTAGCGCCTTCTATCTGACACAAAGAGCTGGTGATTTGGGTAATTTTTACCCAGAGGACATTACGAGGGTTAATGAAAATTTATGAATTACTTTTTTTAGTGTTAATCTAAACACAGATTGCGTAAATAACTCGTCATTAATAGTTGTATGAGCCTGAAAGTTGAGATTGCTCACAGTTTGGTTCCCCCCTACTTAATAAATCTCTCCTGCGCCACTGGGTACTTCAACAATATAAACCATGACTGCATTAAATTAGCGACGGGACTTAACTATAAAAAAGTATGCTACTTATGAAAGATTATAACAATTTGTATAAAATGTTTAGCAAACGTGTAGCAGTACCTTCTTTCGCAAAGTGATTCACCTAAATGCCATCCTTTTCCGACCTGTTGCTAACGTGTTTTCACTGGGGAGCAGCATGCTGGGACTAAACCATTTTATGGAGTAGGGGTGACTCAAAGATATTGAAACAGGTCGGGTTATCATGGAGATTATCAACTATGTCAAGAACATTTACATTACCTTTCAACCTTTCAATAAAATTTAATATGAATATATTATAGTAGACACATAGCCTACTTCTGACAACTGGGGTGGCAAGTGGGGTGGCAAGCCGCGGGCAAGCATATATTCACCACGTGCCACCCTTGTGAAAAATAACAAACAAAATAAAAAGGTTGAATACTCAGTACTGTACTCAACAATATCCCATTACTATAAAATCTAAAATAATTAAGAAAACAAAACAAGTCTCTCTTCAAAGAACATCAAATGGAGACATTGATCATGTTTTGAATTTATTTTTTGAGATTGAGATTGAAAAATAAAATAATTAATGCATTCCGAAAGATGTAGTCAGTGAATGCATTTGTGCCAAAGCCCAAACCTATGTGGACTAAACAGTCCACAAAGACTGCTGTTGTGGTGGCTATGTGAAGGATTTGGAAAAAATGACCACTACAATACATTAAGGAATGCATTTAACCATTTGTAACCAACTAATTGATTACCAACTATAAAATATAGGGCTTTTGTTTATCACATGCTGATCCAAGTTCCATGTCTTTAGGAAGTGTTCACACTGCAGTCCATAGAGGCATGTTATAATGTGCATTCAGATTAAATGCAGACTGGCACATACGCACACACATACATCTGTACACAAAGCAAACAGCAGGTTTCCTACATATCTGTCACAAGGTTTAGCAGTACTTACCTGCAGCTCTGCAATTGTTGTCAGTAACCAGAGAAATAACAGTTTACCATCATATTGTCAATGAGGGGTGGAAAAACATGAGCTGATTCTGGGTGGCGACACACACACGCACACTCACACACAGTAGTGCAATTTCTCACTGGATAAGCAATGAGCTTTCTGAGGTATCAGTTACAGCCCAAACAGAAGACAAGCGCAACACCTGTGTGTGTGCAACCCCTTGTATCTGCTGCTTGACAGCAGTAGGGAAAGGGAAATGTCCCAGCTTCTTTGGATGGGCTTTAACCAGTGGAAAATGACTTGGAATCATTTATGCGATTAACATAATAGAAGAGTGAGGAAGGGTAGCAAATGAATAATGCTAAAGATGAATGATGCAGATGGTACATTAGGTCAATTTGTGACCGGTGGGTGCTTAAAGAACAAATTAAAATGTCAAAATTGCAGGAAGAAAATATAACATACTTATGAGAATGTATAATGAAAGTGTGTAATAAATACACTATGTGCATCTAACTTTTAATGCCTATTCGAAGGCCACACGTAAAAAATAGATGACTCAGCATTGGGATGGACAATTTGTCATTATAATAAGGCCAGAGGGGGGCAGAATGGGGCCATTGCAGAGTACCAATTTGACACATACAGATAAATGTTGTTTTAGTCATAAAAAATGCATAGAACCACTTACTGAGGTTACAGTCTATCCTGATACAATCTGGTGGGAGAGAGAGCGGAATGGTGAGATCAAATAAAAGAAAGGAGAGAGAGAGAGAAAGAGAGAGAGAGAGAGAGAGTGAAAAGTAAACATTTTACATCCTTCAAGGTACATTTCTGCAGACAACCAAGCATCTCTCTGGGGCCACCATCCGGGGACAGGCTACGAGTCAGGATCACCCTTTTCCTTTCCATATCTCTGTCAAGCTCTCCATCCCCGTTCCCCCAGCATCCCCAGTCCCAAAGCGTGACAGGAAGCGAGTTGTGTGCAGTGGAACACACATTATTTTTCCGTGTGTTCAAAATAACATTTTGTGTTCACCTACACTAAATGACTACAATAGTAAGTTAACATTCTTACTGTATGTGTGTGACTTAACGGTAATGACAGCAGGACATGCTTACTGTGTCTGAAACAGCTAAACGCATACGACAGTATTCTGTGCAGAAATAGTGGCATATGGAAGTGAAATGAATGCCATTGCATTACATGTGTATGGTCACTGGAGAAGGTACATCTCCCTCTTGCTTTCTGTAACGCTTTGGGCATGAGGCCCCCAGCAGGAAAAAACAACAACAAGAAAGGGTGATCTGCACATCCCAGCTACATCAGCACCTAGCACACACCAGCCATGAAAAAGGTGCTACCCTTCTACAAACTACATTTATCAGTCAATACATCCAAATAGGTCACAGGTTATTGTTAGTCTGCCATCTAGTGGCCATCCACCGTGAGTGCATATGGCTGTGCGACTGGGATGTGGTCTCGAGCTGTCAACCGTCACAGAATAGTGGACACAAACAGCCAGGGGCCGGTCTCACTAATGGAATAATTATATTTACATTGTAATTACTTGACATTTAGTGTTTTCTGAAGAGTGCTGGAGCCACAAGAATTAACTCTGACACCTAGACAGATATAAATATAGCATTACATTTTGTTAAAGTTGTCTCTTTTCAGCTGACTGAATATTACAAATTGTGAATAATACAGTACATTCACTTTTAGGTGAGAGTGTTTTTTGAGCCAGAGAACAGGCTTTGTAATCTGACTAATTGGGATCTAATTGGATACTGAACAGGTTATCATTATTACCTATCTCTAATAAACACCATTAAGGCGAAATATGCCCAATTAAATCTTTCCTACTGATTAATTAGCAGGGCTTTTAATTATATGAACAAAGATTAAAGCTGTGAGAAAGAGCCTTAGCAGATACTGCTGATTCCCTGCTGATTCCAGGATGTGTTTTACTTTAGTCTTTAATTAATTCCTTGTAAGCTAAACTATTAATAGCATACTGAGTTTAGCAGTAGCACCATTGTATATCATGTGGCTCTTTTCAGATTATCAGGTGTCATTTCAAATAACGCTGCAGTTATATCAGGAGGTCTGATCTGAGATAATATGCAAACTGTTTTGGGGGTGTTAGCCCTATATGGCTTAGAATTAGCTTAGGTACATTATGACTCTAGCTAAGATAAACAGAGGTCAGGGACTATTGCGATATGTGGAGACCCACAAAAATGGTACTGAGTTTGTGAGCCGGTCTCGCTGGCTGTTTGAGCCGAGGGCCGCAGACATTGAGGCCATTGAAGGGATGAAAAGTTCCATCTCCTGAGCCTTGGGGTATTAATAAAAGAGAAAATGAGAGCATAAAGAAAGGGGAATTTGTGAAGATTAACACCATCTTTCCCCCCATTCCTGTTTCTAAGGTTGCCAAGCTTCCATATCCCAGAGTGCTCTTGTCCTTCTCCCATGTCCATCTTCACCTATAGGCCCAAAGCCTGGGTCTGGAAGGTCACATCTGTCTGCCAGGAGTGCCGATATCATCAACCACTATTATCATCCATTTGATTTATCCATGAATTAAAACAAAGTTTTGCTCACAATGTTCCTGGATATTAAACAAAGTAACAAACACTCAACAGTCATTCACATTGTCAATCCTGTTTTATTAATATCTACACTATATGCCTGTAATAATATCAAAACATTGATGCCGCCTCCTGGCAGAACTGTGTAGCCAGCCAGAGTGTTATATCTTAAATTGCTAACATAACTGTACAAACAGTGTTCGCTTAGAAGCACTAGGAGAAGAGAGCAGTAGGAACAGGGGCATGGCCATAGCCTCAGAGACATGAAGTAAGTGGACAATGGCTCCGGGTCGTGCCAGGTTAGGAGTCCACCACAAGAGGCTGTTATGGCAGTACAGCATACCGTATGGAGACTAAACAGAGAGAGTGGGTGGGCATAGGACCACCAGAGCAGGGATCAAGAGCTGGAGACTGACTGGAGATGGGGATGAAATGCCCAAAACGGGGAAAGTCATCGCAAAAACTAAAGGACATTTTTTAAAGCAATGCATTAACATTTTGAATTTTAGTCTGCTTTTTTTCTGCTTAAGAGAGTGAAATGTATACATGTGTGCTTTCATTTAAACATAAAAATGGAGAATTCAACCAATCACATGCAGGAAAGACCATCTGTTGTGCCCTGCCTGATGTGTCCCTACCAATCAGACCTGCTGGTGACGAGAGACCTGTTAAAGGTCTGCCACATGGTGCACATGCATGATAGTGATTGATAGGGACTGGTAGAGACCGGTAGCGAATGCTTTCTTACATTTCATTGGTTAAATGTTACTGTATGTACAGCATTGTACAATGCAGAATTCTGCTCATTTTTGCTATATTCTGTTACCTACAGCTCTTTAAAAAACAATTATATGACATTGATTGCATTGCTAATTGAAACCGATGAGTCGCATTAGCCACTAACGCATTAGCCACTTCTAATGCCCATCCATTTAAATAAGGAATGCTAGAATGCAAACCATCGTACTTTACAGAACGCCAATAGCGAACATGTGAACATATATAAACTGACACTAGCAAAAAAAAAACAACTAACAGAATAAAATTCAAAGTGTAGGCTACATTAACGGAGCCTCTTGACTCCATGGCCGCATAACATTTGCCAGAAAACAGAATGACAGAGTGCATGGGGCCTACTGCACGAGGGAGGTGGAAGGGGATGGATGAACTCACCCAGGTTGACAGTGAGCTTGACACGGCCCCCGTCCAGCTCCAGCCGCACTGTGTCGGCCGACTCCTTGGAGGTGGAGGCCATGAGCAGGCCGTAGGCCCGCTGAGACATGAAGCGCAGGGCTATGTCCTCGGCCTCCGTGTGCATGGTCACGGGCATGATGATCTTCAGGTACATGCTGCCATCGTAGCTCAACACGGTCGCCTCTGGATGGAGAGGACACACCAGGGGTGAACGGGAATGCATGTAGATGGAAACACAACACACTGCCCTCTGCAGACACTCCATTTCTATTCTATGAGACATGGAGAGGCCAGTCAAAGAAAACAAATCATATTCAGAAACTAGAACTACCAACATTGCATTCAGTAAGCTTCATTGCATTTAATGCACTGTAAAAAATAGCAGAAGAGGTGTGGATTATATGATAATGATAAAGATGCAAACAACTGTTTTTGTATGTTTTTTTCTGGGGGGAAACACAGCATTGCTGCTTTAAAAATGAGACAGATTGTGCCCCTTTTCCACATGTTGACATAGTTACTTGAGGTGTTAATGAAATGTCATTTTCATTAAGCTTGTTACCGGTGTCAAATAACCCAACAAATATGGTATTATTTCATGAATTAAACTTTTACTTTCTCAAATGTATTGAGTTCAATTGAGTTCAATAGGACAACTGTGTTTGCATGCTTAGCTTGCTTCATAATGCAACAGTAGCAGGTAATGCTTGCAAAAAAACAATGGCTCCCGTTCAAAAGGGTATTCTCAACAAGAGATTCCCAGATGCCATTCTAATGAGATCCCCTTGTGACATCCCATGGGGAACCAAATCTAAACGACTCACTGAAACACATTTTCTGACATATACAACCCAAAGAAAACTGACAGGGTTGTCTTATTTCAAATTATGTGGGTTGGTAGGCACTCCAGATCCCCAAATATAGCAATGAAGTGCAGATTTTTCTTTCTTTCTTATTATAATAAGAATGTAAAGGTTCTATGCACTAAAGCAAATGATTATAATTCACACTTCTTCAGTGAGATAATGAGTAGAATTAGCTAGGGAAGCTGGTATTTTACAAAGTGATTTACATTTTTCATAACCCTGTCCTTAATTTTATCGATTTATGCCACCAGAGGGCGCCATCTGATTGTGTATGATTTGTGTGATTTTTAATTGTCATTGTTGTGTGTATTTATTTATTTATTCATTATTTCTATATATATTTGTGTTGTTTTTTCATGCCTTTCTAGCCCTCCTGGTTTCAAAGTCACATCTTGTTGTGCCAGCAGTGCACATCCTATGTCTGTGTAAGCTGTAGAATTATGTTTAGCGCCATCTGCCACAAAGAGCTAGTGATTTGGTTCATTTTGACCTGTAGAACATCATGAGGGTTAAATGGGTCATCATGAGGGTTAAATGGGTCTCAGGAATGTATGTTTTTCCTTCCAAATAGAGGTCAAGGTTTGGGGTATTGTTGATTTCCTATGTGAAATGCTATGTAGACTGAAGGGCTGTGAAGCATTTTCAGTCTGGAACAATTAAGTGATTTATGAATAAATTTCACATGACATGACACACACACACACACGCACATACACACACACGCGCGCACACACACACACACACACACACACACACACACACACACACACACACACACACACACACACA
>JAODUG010000010.1:1723808-1736479 GCA_027564795.1 Aphredoderus sayanus
AATGTATAATATATATATATATATATATATATATATATATATATATATTATAGTGACACACAAAATCAATGAGGGGTTCTGACTGCTGACCTTTGTGTTTGTTGAACATTTTAGATTTATCAGTGGAATAGTTCAAATTGACTACCCAGATAAAGACTGAAGGACTACTCATTGAGTCATATTTCAGTTAATAATTTCAGATTGAATACCTTTATATAGCTATTTTTAGATTGATTTGACCACCTGTAAATTCTACACCTACGTATATTTTAACTTTATAAATCTTTAAATAGCTTTGACATGTAAGTGTAACTTTTTGCTCATCCATGCTGAGCATAAAGTCCAAAACATATCTAATGTCAGTTAGTCTCATGGAGAGGTATTGTACTGCAAGCTCATTGCATTTTCTTTACCTTGAAAGGGTTTGTACAATGCACAGTACTCCATATACATGAGGGTTAAGTATTATTATTATTATTATTATTGCCTAATGCTGTCATGGCAGCATCAGTTACCCACATAATCACTTCCTCTTTAACAATAATGTCTACAAAATAAAATCGTTAGGAGTTTTTTGTTGAATTGAGTTATTATTCTGAATAGTTCTGAACGAAGTTTAAAATATTCTGCTGCTTGCTTCTGAAATACCTGATGTGATCTGACAATTTCATTGTAGATAATGCTGCGTTCATATTACATGACTTAACCCTCGTAATGTCCTCTGGATCAAAATGACCCATTCACTAGCTCTTTGTGGCAGATAGAAGGCGCTAAACCTAATTATACAGCTTACACACACATATGAAGTGCACTGCTGGCACAACAAGATGTGACTTTGAAACCAGAGGACGACAGGGTTAAAAGGCACAAAAAAAACAAACATAAATACATAAATAAATAATTAATAAAGATATAAATAAATACACTTAGCAATGCCAATTGAAAAACACACAAATCATACACCATCAGATGGCGCCGCCGTGTGGCCAAATGCGAGATTTCTGAGTACATTACGATGGTTAACAGTGTTTATTTCCCTTGGGTAACATGTATGAACTCCATTTAACATTTTAGTTCCGTGTTTTTGGTGACCTCTGCCCTTCATAAATACAAATCACGTGTTTGAAAGGGCATGTTTACTGCTGGATATTTTACCTTGTTTCAAAGTTCTCCTCAATGTGTTTCTCTGTCTTTCACACCATCATCTATTATCTTACTTTTCCCATCACACCTATTATCAATTCACACTCGCAATCTCTTGAAATGTCACTAAAAATTATACTCACACATTTCCCCCCATTCTTCCCCCTTGCTGCTAATTCTTACTCATTTTCAGCTTGCAGCATATTCCCTCGCTAAGATAATTATTGGGAGATCACTCATTCTGCCTGACAGCCTCACAAACTCTGTGCTCTCACCACCATCTGCTCGTCTTTCCCTCGCGTAGACATCGCTCGTGGTGCATTCACGTTTTAGTCAGCACTATGTTCTATTTTCATCTTTTTCTGTTTGCACCTTGCACTGTCTCTTTTCCTCCATTTGCACCTTTGGTACTGTATCTACGCTAGCTGTAAACCCATTGCTCATTGTGATGAGGGAGATGGCTGTTAAATGCCTAGGCAGGTTTAAGGCTTGTTGTGTGTGTGTGTGTGTGTATGTGTGTGTGTGTGTGTGTGTGGGGGGGAGATGTGATAGTAACCCAAATAATGAAAATGTAATTCTGCAGGCGTAATTTAGTCGGAGATAGGGCAATTACTGCGTGAGCTGTTAAAAGTAATGAGAAAAGTAATTACTTATTCAATCAGTCCGGGGTTATGAGGAAGCGCAATGGCTCTACGCATCACCTTCGTACATGTCATGGGATTTACAAGGGCATCATAATTTAAGCCCTGATTGTTCATCTTGACAGTTATGCTAAATAGTGACTTACAGCCTTCGTGAAATGTAGTATTTTAGTGGCCCTTTCAAGGGTCCCAAGCCCACACTGAACCATAGAAACAGATCACTTTGAATGACCTACAGGTGCAGTGGGGGGTCTGGAGAGTCACTCACATCTTTCAGACAGCCCATGAAGTTGTTGCTGACAGGGGATCCGGGCAGGTCGGCAGTATTTGGACTCCCTCCGATGTAGAAGAAGTCATCGGAGCCCAGCATAGTGTAATCCTCCTGGGTGTAGCCAGTGGTGGTCAATATACCATCCACTGATATGGTCACCTAGCACAGGCATGGCCCACAGCAGACAGGCAAAGGGAGGGGGGGGGGGGGGTGAGGCAGATAAAAGGGGAAAATAAAGGATAAAATAAATAATGATGGAAAAAGAACAATGAAGAAGTTGGATTAAACAGCAGCAAGTTGTGGGGATTTCCCTTGCAACACTGCTGTTTTGTTGGTGCAGGTCAGAGAAGGGCATTGTCTCTCCAGAGTGCAGTTGCTGAGGTGAAGACTAGGGTGGCACTGTACTTGTTATGTTCACTAGCAATGGTGGAATGAATATTGTATTTACGCAACAATAAAAGCAGAAGTAACTATTTCCACTGTGTAAAAAAAATACATGAATGGTAGTTACTGTAAGTTATTCTTAAGTGCTACTCAAGGTACTCGTCTGTGCTTAAAGTTTGATCACTAACAAAAGAGTATAAAGAGTATACATATAAAGTTTACTGTATGTATAAATATAGTATATCATAATACTGTATATCCAGTAAATAGCATGATATTATTTTGTTAACCATTATTAGCTAGCACTGAGCTGAAATAAGAGTATGAAAAAAAAGTATTAGTATGTTTTTACTACTGTTTAGAGACTACCTCTATGCATTTTTCCACAAATGTAATGTTGAAGTTGATCTCCTAGGAGGGCCATCCCATCCCCTCTCAATACACCTTTTGATAATTTTACAATCAATAAATGGCACAATGAAAAAATGCTAATTTTATTTGGCTAATGAGGGTACTGTACCAGTGCTGACAGTGTTTTCCATTAGCACCACTGCTATGTGGAAACATAGCACCCTGCCAAACTGTCTGAATTAGAAGAAACTCTTTCCGTTAGTTCTCAATTTATAGTCTAATCATCCTAATAGAGTTGGCCTGGCATGTAGCAAAGCTTTCCAATCTTGGATTCAGCGTCTGTTATCCAGCATTAATACTGTAGCAGACATTGCATATATAATGCCTCGCAGAAAGCCTCATGCCCACCTATCTTGTTTGTGTTAAATTACTTCTGGCACGCTAAATCACTATCCTAACAGGAATGGCATTCATATTTAAATACATTTAATATTATCCAATTGAATGAGGAATTATGTGTTGTGTACTTGGTACATGACACTCTTAACCATATACTTATTAAATCTGTTGGAAAGTTTGCTGATTCAGTTGATATTTGTTAGACCATTAAAGAAATGTTTTGTATATTATATGTACAATATTTGAAAGAGGTTTTAATAAAAAAATGTAGACCCAAACAACTGCACTCAACAGATCCAAACCTCACCTGAGCACTCAATTTGTCCCTTATATTTACTGCCATTCTTATTTTATTTTTATTTTTTGTAATGTTGTAAAAAAAAAATTGATCTTTTACCCCGTACTTCCCTTCTAAGGAGGGCAACCCATTTTTATGTCTGCTGTCACTACTTGGAAGGAAAAATGGCTCAAATTGGCCTGATATGACTGGAGTAATGACAACACAGGCGGTTGTGTTGGTTGTGGTGGTAGAATCTTTGGTTTTGTGTTGGATCACTTTCTCACTGGGTTCAGACAGCCACTTTGCCAGTCCCACAACGAGTAGAGACCCTGGGGGAATCTATCCAAGGTGCACGGGATGGGGAAACGGATTCATAACAAGCTTTTACGCAGCTGACCAAAGCCATTTACAGCTGACACAACCTCCTCTTGCACAAGCAGATGGGATGCGACACTTGAAAGCGTATAATAAAACGAGGTCAACCATAGGTGTACACAACTACCTGGATGATGCTTGGCTTTAGGGTCTGGGCTGGGCTGGGGGGAGGGGGGCTCATTTTACTGTTGGCTGGACTGTTATTGATGCAGTAGTATATCAGGGGCCTTGGCAAGGCTAGGTCACCAGTAAGCCAACTCATTAGCATTATTAGCCGGCCATTAAACGACCAGCGGGCCAGCTGCCAGACACCTGTGAGGTTTCCAGCTGAAAGAGGGAAAATGAGACATTACCCACCATTTCTGACGCTCACTTACCCCTTCCATCACTTCCCTGGCTCTTTGGACCACCCATCGTATTGCAATTTCCAGCACACTCTTGACATTACTGCACGTGCATTACAGAAAAATACCATCCCATAACACTCCATAACATTCAATTATTTACTTTGTTGGTTGGACTTCATGCCTCAACACAAAATAAATAATGCAGACACTATCTGTCAACATACAGTTTTACACAGACAACCGTTAGCTTGCTTTTACCTCAACAAGAAGACTGGCATTTTGTTTAATGTTGCAAGTTCTTGCATCATTGCCTTCAAAATAGAAAGCATGATGAGAGCACATATAATTTTAAAATGTATAAACCATGGGATAGAATTCAGGAATTTACAAAACACTAACTTTAGAACCCCAATATGCCAGATTTAAATATCCCACATCATTGTAAGCTATATGCTGGCAGTATGCCTACTGTATGTTAGATTATATAGGACTATCCGTACATTTTAACAGGACACAACTGTGTATTTAGTGTGGTTATTGCGAACCATATAGGCTACAGTATAGGGTTCTATAATTTACCTCAGAACCGACCTCTAGACTGTTGTGAAGGCTGAACAATACAGAAAAAAATTCCCAATGCGTGTCATCACACTGAATGAACATGGATCAAGGCTGTGTGCTGACGTGTGCCTAGACGGCTTTGTGGAGTTAGGTTGTGCATTTATTCTGCTGAATATGATTGTGCTCTTCATTATATAGCAAATAGGCAGCCAGACCAACTTAATAATACACAAGAATTCTTGTGTATTATTAAGTTGTGGGATAGTCTGACAAACTTGCAGCAGTAATCAAGAAACATATTCTTAAGTGGGTTATTGTCGGAAAATGGACCACTTTGCTTAGGTTTTTTCCACTGTTTTCCTTCTCAGAAGAGAGCTTGAAAGCAAAGTGGACATAGGTGATTATAGTGTAGAGACAGGAAAGAGCAGGTTGCCCAGAGTCACTTTAAAGTGATGCACTTTTGTAGAACATTACACTTTTCTGAATTTCAGAGAGAGAAAGAAAATCACCAACAGCATCTTTACCACTAGTGCTTCTAGTAGTCATCAATCAAGGAAACACATGAAACCAAGTCCAGGATTATCCAATCTGCCTGATGCAATTCCCACACCGCAGGATGAATTAGAATGTTTTCCATGTTGCATTTGAGCCAAGAGGCAGACGGGCTGCAGTATGTGATGTTTGACCACTGCCAATCTGTCACAGCAAAATCCTAAAATCACCATCTCCCTCGGATTTGGAATTAGAGGACTACCTTTTCACTGAAGGCATACAGTAGAGTAGGTCTATGGCATGTTGATGAAAATGACTATCATCAGCTATCATCTATGAAACATTACATTGTGATTTATTTACCATTTTCTTTCTGTTGACATTGCAACTTTGTTAAGTAGTTGGTGAATGTCTCCCCTCTTGCTCTTTCTGGACAAAAGTAATGAAAATGGTGTGAAAATTGATTACCTTGTCATGCTACAGATAATATTGTGATACTGATGTATTGGCTCGAGAAGCGTTTGGAACTTCGCTTTATTTACATTAAAGAGTGTCCTGACAGTGTGCTTCTTCTACAAGCAAACCAACTGGTAGCTTTGGGTGAAGTGAGGACAAGAAACAAGTGATTCTCTCATCAATCACTGCTTTAACTAAATATTCAGTACATTCCAGCTGTAAGCAGTATCCTAAATGGGATTTTCCCATGCAACACTGCTAAATGAAAGTTTCTGTAAATGAAGTTTATTTCAGCCTGCTATTTTTCAAACTTTGACAAGTTTAGGTGCGTCTAGCACCAGATTATAGGTGAGTTTAGCACCAGTAGTAAAATGTCATGTGCTTCTGAGATGAGAGAAAGCTCAGGCTAGAGCTGTTTACAACTGGATGCCCTGTATTGGAGATGAGTGCAGCTAAGAATTTAAAGCCATTCAGTTACACAGTAATATACAGTACAACTGGCTTTTCCTGATAGACTGTGGGGCTACGGAACATGGGGAAACTTATGTTACGATGTAACTAATATTCTGAATATTTATATACTGTACAGTAAAACTATATCAATACATTATTATATACCGTAGCCTATACTGTATCCAGATATATGGTTTTTACAAAGGGTAATACTGTACATAGCAGTAGCATAAAAATCTGCACAGGTTCAACTGCTTTAAAATAGCTGTTTGATTATGTTGGGAAATGTACTGTAATTCATTTCTCACTATATATGATCCTGTTATTTGCTGCAGTAACACCTACATTTCCCATCAAGCAATGTGATTCCATCTTTTATTCAGTGCATTTCAGATGTTGCTGAAGCTTTACATGAGCTAGCACCAGCGGCTATCACACTATCCCGCGGTGAGCTCAGCTGAGCGTGTCACGGCTCACAGGCTGTGTCCGATGCCCTGACACCATGCTGGCTGCATGCCGGCTACTGATCTGCTCAGCAACAGCCATGTTGGAGCACTGTGGGACAGGCAGATACCACATACCATGTGTGTCCATCCCATCCACAGCTGTGTGCGGGTACATGCGAATGCCGTTGCTGAGTTACGCCTGTATTGATTTTTTCTGGCTGGGTTTAACTAAATAAAATCAAATATAAATTAAGGACAAGCTACTGTACCAAAAGATAAGGACGCTCGCTGCTGCTTTCATGAAGAAAAACAGCTCAGTGAATCCAGGCAGAATGTTTTTGAGAGAGGGGCAGGGTAGAAGTATCAAAGGCAGCATTGCTGGCAGCTTCAGTCAGCCATATCCACAGTAAGTAATGGAGAAATTGTGCACTTTACACAGTTTGAAGCTGTCAGGCCCTCATACAATTGAAAGAGGCTTGCTGTAATCTTTAATTCTTGAAGCCAGTCATAATTTCAGCCACCCAGCATTTACTTTTAGAAAGAAGGGTCTACCATTCTTGATGACAATAAAGTGGACATTACAGCCTATCATCTAGTAGAATATTGACTGCCAATCAAATATAACAATAGCATCATGATTGATTCAACTTTAAAATCCAGAGAGCTTTCAAAACCGCAGATGTGCAACAGTGAGCTTACCTTGACACCTCTGCTAAATTGGATGCACATCTCAAACGTTTCAGGTGAAGGGTTAACATACTGTACTATCAATCAATACTTACCAGCTGGATAAACATCTACTGTACGGAGAGACAATGCTGTTTCAGATAAAAACATTTTATAATACAGGCACATTCTTAATAGGGATATGTCGAAAGGACCATCCCTCCAGGAAAGGAGAGAGGGAAATAATTTGCACTTAGCTGCCGATTCCTCTGACAGGTGTCTGGCAACTGGTCAACTGCTACAGTATGAGCTGACCTGATGCACTTGATAGTGAGAGAACATATTTTTCCAGTTCCGAACAATTGCCATGAAACTTTGATAAAGGCTATAACCCTAAGTTAGTAAGGCAGAATGAATAGTCTGGTTTGGCCCAAGATATTACAGGGATTTTTTGGTGTTGTGAGTAGTAGTATAGTGTAAGTCAGGGTGAACGGAATCGGTTAGTACTTTAGTAAGTAAGGGAAAGTCAGACACAAAAATGGTTGTTAGTACAGTTACAACAAAGGTTTGATTCAAACAGCTGATTAGTAAATTTGTTTTAGTAAATTTAGTAGTAGTATTGGAACGAAGGAGGATTCTTTAAAAGTCCTCTGCAAATTTGATTTGCTCAAACCATATCCAGAATGTGTTATTTCATGACGAGGGTTTGCTTTGGTTAAGAAGAAACAAAATGATTCCATCCAAGCTAACAAGGTACAACAAGCCATGCACTTAAATGGTAAGTTCACAGAAGCAATGGGAGTGCAGGATTCCATTAGACACGACACAAACAGCATTCAAACTATCAAACGACAAACAACTAAAATATGAAAGGATGCAACGAATTGGAGAAGTTACTCCAAAAGTGCAGAGCGCCACAACACCAGACACAGTGAACAAATTTAGATTTGAGGATAAGGTTATGACTGGAACAAGAATGCAAAACACCATACAGACATACGTGCACACTGACACACTGGATAGACAAACAGTTTGATGGTGGAAGAATGCTGATGTTAACAGATTCTAGCCAACTGTAGCATGCAGACATGGTGCATGAACACAACCATTGGATACTGTGAATTTGCAGATGAAAAATGATTGGGACAAACATTAAAACAGATGACGTAAATGAGAATGAGAGGTTTTTTTTAAAGAATTGGGAAACGTAAGAGGGGAGCAAGGGCATCCTTTACTATGGTGAATAGAGAAACATGTATAACAATGCATTTCAATTATAATGCAGAAAATATAGCAAATGCGCTAACTCTTATTTACTCAATAGCCTTTCGAAAGGCTACATGAAACATGCTCAAAATGACTAGCCATGAATCTAAAAACTTGATTTGACCAAAAACCGAGTGATTTGAGTGTAAAAGACATAATGAAGGGTTCCCATACACATCAAAACAGCAGTTTTCTTTAACTCCCACTGTGTCATAATGGATTGGCCAGATTTCCTCCTTAAGGGCATCAAGCCTCTATTCACCCAGGAAATGAAATTCTGTCTCCCCTCTTGAATATTTCCCCCTTTTTTCATTTAGGAAGTGAGGTCATTATTCGTTTTAGTAAGTTGTTTTTGAAGTTAAACATAAAGTAGAAAAAAAACAAAAAAAACAAAAGTAATTAAAATAAATATAAGCATGTGGCTAACATGTTTTATGGCTATATTGATCATTTTAGGACAATTGATATATGTATGTATATATGTTAGCCATAATATATACATAAACATATATTCTCAATGCAATCTGTGTTTAAAACAACACCAAAAATAAAGATAGGGCAGATAAATTATCTCCATGCAAAGGGAGGGTGGGCAGTAAACTAAGGTAAGGTAAAACGTTGGTGTTAGTGTTAATGAGGAATCGAGCGCACACAGTTGAGACTTTACCAAAGGTTTTCCTTTCTATTGCACACTGGTTACCATGTGGAGCCCATTTATTGGCAGGTTCAGCAACAGGGAGTAAGCAGTCCACAAGACTGGATGGCAAAGTCTGTCTACAGGTATAGCAATTCGACAATAATTGCGTTAACATTACTATTTCTTGAAATATATCTTCAAACCCTTCATTCAATTCTGAATGTTGAGAAAAAAATATGTATGTGTTCAAGTGATTTATTAGAAGAGGAGGCTGTTGTCACTTCTCACATTATCCAACCTCTCACCTAAACTAACAGCCTCCTCTTCTAACAAACCCCCATTTGCACACCTACAGTAGTTTACAGTACTTTTCTCTTACTAAATGAAGTTGTACTGTACAGTATAATACTCCAGACTGGAGAATGGCTAACCAAGATGAAAAGGCTCCATAGGCTTCATGCAGCAAAATGACACAATAGCTGCACAATAGCGCAGTTGCAATTAATTACTACAAACAATGGTCAAAACAACTAAACAAACAAAACAAATCAAAAATAGTTATGTATGTATTTTTTTTACTCCCTGTTGCCGGAGTTGCAGAACAAAGGCACTGTGTTTGCTGTGTGCTTTCACATCTAAAAGGCTCAGAAAAACAACTAGGGGTAAAACAGGAATTAACTGAAGAAAAAACTGAATGCTGTGATTGATTATTTAATCCTCAAATGAAAGGAATCTTGCATAACGATTCTTTATTTCTTCATACGGATAGTTTAGTTATAGAAATGAAAGAAAAAACAATCACCAAACAATAAAATAAATGTAAAATAAAACTAAAAAAAGTAATAAAAGTTTTATTCATGGTAGACCTCTTTGGATGAACACATTTAATTGAGTTTGAGGAGGGGACAATTGGATGGTAGAAAAAGCAGTAACAAACAGGGCTAAAAGAAAGACAGAAAGAGGTGGAGTTTCTCTGCTACCTTGAAACTGATGTCTGACTGTATTTTCGGTAGAGCAAACAGAATTGAAAGAGGTAACGAAAAACCCAGGGCAAACCAAAATAGAAGACAATTAGAATGATATCTACCATATAATGCAGTTTGTTTACCATAGCGTGTCCAATGCCTGCGTGCTTCAGGAGAAAACAGGGGGAGGAGAAAGGAAAAATAATAATGACATACTGTGAACTCAATAGAAAAAAAACACCTCATCCAAAAAAAGTTGTAAAAAAAATAATCGCCTTTTGCAAAAAAAAATTATTTTCCAGCTAGGTCCCAAACAAAAAACAGTCAGATCTAAAATAAAATGTGTTTATTTTTCTTCTGCTGTTGGATATGTTATTTCATCCAAATAAAGAAATAAAGAAAGTACAAAAAAATTGATTTTTGTCTCAAAGGATTATCCATAAGTGAAAACAACAAATAGAATAAATTAAAACAACATAATTGTTAGTACGTAAGTTGCAAGTTAAGTATAGGAGAACAACAGATGGTTCACATTCCGTGAATGAGTGTTAGTCATAAACAAATAAATAAAACAGAAATTCACAAAATAAATTGGAAGAGTTCAGAAGCTGGTTGTTAGTAAAAGAGACAACAATTAAATAAGGGGTTGAGGAATGGAACGAAGGCAGGGAAAAGCACAACAGTCTAAGTAATTACTCAATCTGTATAGTGGGTGTGGCTGGTAGGAGTGAAGGTGGGTGAGTCCATCAAACACCCGTTGTCCAGTGGCCATTGCAAATCGTGTTGTGTTCATATTTTAAGATGCAATCACGTACAGTAAGCCAATTGTTCAATGAGCTAGTATACGTGGAACAAAGAAATCAGCTTAACACGAATGCAGAGTGGAGCTGTCAAAAATCTATTAGCATCTAAATAAGAAAAGAATTTATGAATAACAATAAAATCCATATCCAATTTTTTAGCTATTTTAGTTAGGGGCATGGAGGAAAACAAACTATTTTTGATAAAGATTAAAAAAAGAGATCTTGGAGGGTACAATTAACTGACTCAGTGTTCTCTGCTTCACGTTGCACCCTAAAAGAGAGAGAGAAAAGAATGATGCAGGCATTTAAGTCAAATCAAGAACAAAACACCAAAGACCCATGCTAACAGTCCATAGAGAGAGAAAAAACACAGTTATATAATGGGATGTGTTGGGTGTGCATGGGGCTGTTGTAGTAGACTTCCATTGGATTGTGTAGTTGAACTCTAGGACAAATGAATGATTTAAATGATTCATGTTTGATTACTATTTCAAGGTTTTTATTACACTGAGCTTTATTGTAAATTGCTACAATGCCTAACTAAACTTGTGTCCATATCCTCACACCAAAGACGAGAGTTATCAGTCATGAACTTCTGCAATACTGTCCTGTCTTTGTGCGTTGTCTACAGTGTGTTAGTGCATGTGTGTGCATGCCTCCATGTGTTGGAGCTTTGTCTGTATTGACACCATCTACAACTGATGTGGCAGTCCCAAACAGGGGCTCACCTGTGACTCTATGCAAAATTGTACACAGCCACTTTGGTCACAAGAACATCTAAAATACACTAAATTAGCCCACAATAAAGTATTAAATTAGGCCCACATGCTTATGTCGACATGTATGTACATAATACAGCAAGGCCAATTGAGATTGCTAAGAGTTTCATGTCTGGAGTCGGAACTTATCATTCTATCAGTGCTTTGACAGAAGCATGGTTGAGAAAAATTAATCCTTCAGAACATTTTTGAAGTTGCATGAAAAAGGGGACAAGACAGCAAAAAGACAGAGCCAGAAAAACTGGGGTCACGGATTCTTTGAGAATATTAAAAAGTGGTAGAATTGCTTTGCCAGACTACAGAGGAAAAAGAAACACCTGGTCACAATGTCACAGAGGAAGGAAAATCACTAAGACAGTCTAATAGATGAATAAAAGGAGAGAGAGTTTTGCTGACGTAAGCTTTATCACAACCACACTTCAAAGGCAAAAGAACTGTTGAAGCTTCAATGTGCATCTGAGATAATTTGGATGTGAAATTAAAGTTTGTTTCGGATCAAACTCTTCAAAAGTGGAATAATTTAGAACATACTTTATAGAGCAAAAATAATTTACATTTCTCAACCTACCGGAAAGGTAAACCTCATCACGTATGCAAGGGGATAATACATTTAATCACTGCTTTGATTCATCAATAGCTTATTCGGTGCTGTAGTGATGCAGCACTACATTGGCAAGCTAGAGAAAAATCCATCCTTACTGTATGCCCACACAGACTGCCCTAGATTAAAGAACACACACACACACACACACACACACACATTTACTCTAGCACTTGTGATGTACTTAAAAATATGGGATTTGGCCACACGGCGGCGCCATCTGATTGCATATGATTTTCCATCTATCCATCCATCTATCCATCCTCAACCGCTTATCAGAGGTCGGGTCGCGGGGGAAGCAGCTCCAGCAAGGAACCCCAAACTTCCCTTTCCCTGGCCACATTGGCCAGCTCTG
>JAODUG010000010.1:1739079-1746678 GCA_027564795.1 Aphredoderus sayanus
TTCAGATTATATTTGCCTTCGCGGTTATTACAGATCATTATGACTAGGGCAGGCCTACAAATAGGATTTCTGGAGGACAAGTAAGGAAAGACTGGCTGAGTAGGGGAGGATGGGCATTAAATATACAGTATCTCAGAAAAGTGATTACACCCCTCACATTTTTGTAAATATTGTATTATCTCTTCATGTGACAACACTGAAGAAATGTCACTTTACTACAATGTAAAGTAGTTAATGTACAGCTTATGTAATAGTGTACATTTGTCGCCACCTCAAAACATCAACACAGCCATTAACATCTAAACTGCTGGCAAAAAAAGAGAGTACACCCCTAAGTTAAAATGTTTAAACTGGGCCCAATTAGACAATTTCCCTCCCCGGTGTCAAGTGACTCGGTGTTACAAGGTCTCAGGTGTGAATGAAAGCAAGTGTATTCAATTTGGTGTTATTGCTCTCACACTCCCTCATATTGGTCACTGGAAGGTCAACAGGGCACTTCATGGCAATGAACTCTGAAGATCTAAAAGAAAAAGTCATTGTTGCTGTACATATGCACAAGACCCTGAAACAGGGCTGCAGCACGGTGACCAAGACCATACAGCGGTTTAACGGGACAGGTTCCACTCAGAACAGGCCTTGCCATGGTCAACCAAAGAAGTTGAGTGCACGTGCTGAGCGTCATATCCAGACGTTGTCTTGGGAAATAGATGTACGAGTGCTGCCAGCATTGCTGCAGAGGTTAAAGGGGTGGAGGGGTCAGCCTGTCAGTGCTCATTCACTTGCTGCAAAAGTATGCTCTCTTTAAAAACATAATTAAATGAATTAAAACCCTCAACACAATGATTAGCAGTCCTGTGTGTGAGAAATGTGTGTTTCAATGTAGTGTGTTTTGATCTAGCCAATGAACTAAGGAATGCAATCCCCAAGCTTGGCACACTATGCAGAGGCACATGATGCATTGGTGGAAGTGATTACAATTATACTTCAGAACATTCATATTGTTGAGTAAATACAAATTAAATAGATGCCTTAATCCCTTGATAGTTGCAGCCTAGATACAAACCAAGGACTGTCATGACAAAAGACTGTTTCCATACTCTGCGCTGTCATGACTCCGTGTCAGCTTAGAGGCATGGCTGACGCTAAAGGACCTCTGCTATACAGAAGGCAACATCAATAGTACTTTGGAAAAACTGATGGAAAGGTCCTGAGGCCGCCCTGAGGCACATAACCAGAGGCTGGCATTGTGCAGGCCAGTTGCAGAACACCATGTTGTACCCTGTTTCATTATCTGTCAACTGAGCAGAGCCTGCAGCATATAGCTCCCTAAACGTCAAGGTACAGCGGTCTAGCCAAAAGCACGGTGTGTACAACCCCAATTCCAATTAAGTTGGGATGTTGTGTTAAACAATGATTTGCAAATCAGGGGCAACAAAAGACTGGGAAAGTCGAGGATTGCTAAAAAAAAAAAAAACACCCGTTTGGAACATTCCACAGGTGAACAGGTTAGTGTCATTATTTGGTCTAAAAAGGAGCATCCCCAAAAGGCTCAGTCATTCACAAGCAAGGATGGGGCGAGGTTCACCACTTTGTGAACAACTGCGTGAGCAAATAGCACAACAGGCCAAAGAGGAAAAGGACCATCCGGATTGTTATCAGTGCAAAGTTCACAAGCCAGCATCTGTGATTGTATGGGGGTGTGTTAGCGCCCATGGCATGGGTAACTTGCACATCTGTGAAGGCACCAAAATGCTGAAAGCATCCAAGCAATGTCTTCTTCAGGGACGTCCTTGCTTATTTCAGCAAGACAATGCCAAGCCACGTTCCGCACGTGTCAAAACAGCGTGGCTTCATAGTAAAAGATGTGCGGGTACTAGACTGGCCTGCCTGCAGTCCAGACCTGTCTCCCATTGGAAATGTGTGGTGCATTATGAAGCGCAAAATATGACAAAGGAGACCCCGAACTGTTTTTTTTTACATCAAGCAAAAATGGGAAATAATTCCACCTACAAAGCTTCAGCAATTAGTGTCCTCAGTTCCCAAACGCTTATTGAGTGTTGTTAAAATGAAAGGTGATGCAACACAGTGGTAAACATGCCCCTGTCCCAGCTTTTTTGGAACATATTGCAAGCATAAAATTCTAAGTGAGTGAATATTTGCACACAAAAAATAAAGTTTATCAGTTAGAACATAAATATGTTGTCTTTGTAGTGTATTTAACTGAATATAGGTTGAAAAGGATTTGCAAATCATTGCATTCTGTTTTTATTTACGTTTTACACTACGTCCCAACTTCATTAGAATTGGGGTTGAACATACAAACACGCTACAGCCTTCAGATAACCTATGAGTGAGTTTGTAAACATAGAGTACCAGCTCAACCCTGGTGACGATGCCATCATTAATCGCCGATGGCTGACACGATGTTGAGCGGGCATCGTGATAAAAAAAAAGAAGAAAAAAGTGGTTTAAAAAAGTTGCAAAGCAGCATTCCGACCAAGTTATAAATACCTACTGAAACATAATGTGCAATATGTTATCCGTTACTGGCTCTCAGATCTTCTCTCAAACACACACACACAGAAACATGCAGATCCTCTCATGTCCTGGCTGTCAATAATCTGCATTACCAAACCATATTCCGGGGGCTACAATGCAAAAATCCTCCCTTTACGTGCAGTGAGCATATTTACTGATGGCCAAAGTATACTTTCCGCCTCCGGACGGTACGTGTGATGTAAATATCGTCACACATACAGTCTAAACTTATAAAATTGTCTGTCCATGCGGACATGTGCGTGTTGACTGCGCATGTGACACAAGCTGAAGCCGACTACAGACATCAATGGATGTCTGCAGACAGCTAAGCTGACAAATGAGTGTTCCAAGCATGGAGTGAAGCATACAGTTCAAAGCAAATTATTTCTTAGTTACACTAATATTGTTCATGGGAAGCAACGTGTGCACATATAAATTGTAGTTTTAAAAAATTGCTTATTTTAAAGCAGGTATTTTTTTTTTTATACAATAGCAGCCAACACTGGCAGCAGCCAACACTGGTAGCACAGGCATCCACAATGACGTATACTTTGCACAGCCCGAGGCTTCATCTGTGTCTGCGTTGTGAGGCCAATGCATTTAGTAGTATACAGTGGGGTACAAAAGTATTTTGTCAGCCACCAATGTGCCAGTTCTCTCACTTAAAAATATGAGGCCTGTACTTTTCATCATAGGTACACTTCAACTATGAGACAAAATGAAAGAAATGTTTTCTTTCAGAAAATCACATTGTAGGTTTTTAATGAATTTATTGGTAAATTCCACGGTAAAATAAGTATTTGGTCATCTACAAACAAGATTTCTGGCTCTCACAGTAACTTGTAACTTCTTTAAGAGGCTTCTCTGTCCTCCACTCGTTACCTGTGTTAATGGCACCTGTTTGAACATCAAACAGTCACAGTCCAAATTCCACTATGGCCAAGACCAAAGAACTATGGAAAGACACCAGAAACAAAATTGTAGACCTGCACCAGGCTGGGAAGACTGAATTTGCAATAGGTAAGCAGCTTGGTGTGAAGAAATCAACTGTGGGAGTAATTATAGGAAAATAGAAGACATACAAGACCCACGTTTCCACTAGAAGAAATTGGCGCCGGTCAATGTGTCCAGGAACGTTTCAGTTTGAAAGAAATTCCGGTCAAATACTATTTGTGTTCATTGAGCTTAAAAGCAATTTATAGGGATGCTATACAAAAAATGACAAGTTAAGAGTGAAGGTTATTGTAGACTCTACATCTGCATGTCTTTCGCATCGCTGCAGTTTATAAGAAGCAGTCGGAGGCTTTTGGATAAAAACAGAATGTCAAATATGGACTGATGATTATTTTACTTCAGGACATTTAACCATACCCATGATCCATGAATATATTAAATGATAATGTTAATTCATTATTCAGCACGTCATTTAACGTCGCGTCATAGTGAGAAATCGGTTACCTGTAGCGTCGGTCTTATATCAATGAGCGCTGATTTAGGCTAAATTAAACCAATACACAATTCAAATGAAGCATTTCTTACAGTTTAACTGGATGAATAATATCCTACATGATATATTCAGGTCATGCTCTGGATACGATCTCGCGGACTGTCGCAGACAGCCACCTGTGATGATTTGAGGCTGAACATGTTGCATGTGACAGCTACGCTACCTACAGTAGCCTAAGTTGGCACCCTATATGACACGTTTTGTTATTTTTATTCGTTTGTGCACGCTATAGAAAAATATGTGCCTGAACCGTTTTAAAGCAGTAACAAGTTTAAAGCATGTTAAACATGAGTGATTGGGCCATTTCCAGCGCGAGAAAAAACATTAAATAAACCTCAGTAAAGCTTATAATAATGAAGCACAAATGTTTGCACAAACGTGCACAGATGATGCACAAACGAATGTGATAAGTTAAAATGTATTTGAACATTACTATGGCAAGGACATCACAGCGAAAAATTTAAGGTATATTGTTTTCTACAACGGTTTGTGCACACTTATTTGGCGAGCACAAGCTTTTACAAAAGAATCAATACAATAATTCAGATATTTATTATATAGGGTGCCAATTTACAGAGGTTACAAACTCCAGAGTCAAAGGCATTGAAGATGAACGTGGCTGGGTCTTTCAGCATGACAATGATCCCAAACACACCGCCAAGGCAACAAAGGAGTGGCTTTGTAAGAATCCACTCCTTCGTTGGCCTGAATGCTGGGGTTCTTACCTGCCTGGCGCTGGGGTCGGTGCAGTTGTGGCATCCCACCTTCACTAACAACTACATTTTGTGACAGGCTTATGCACGCACACAAACACACATTCACAAATAAATGTAGGTTGGGTGTAGGATGGTCTAGTGGTCTGGGTGTTTGACTCCGAACCGGAAGATTGTGGGTTCAAGCCCCGGAGTTGCTGGATTACCTGCAAACATTCTTGGGCAAGATGTCTAACCCCAATTGCTGCCAGTGGTTAGGTGCTCCTTGCATGGCTTGCACCGCCATCCGTATGAATGTGTGTGTGTGTGTGTGTGTGAATGGTGAATGTGAGGCAATAATGTACAGCACTTTGAGTGGCTGGTAGGCTAGAAAAGCGATATATAAATGCAGCCCATTTACATTTAGGTTGTTCGTGGTTATTTATTTTAATTAATGGCTATTATTTTAGTACAGTGGCTGTGCAGTATTGTCTATTTATTTTGCTTGACTGTTTCTCCTTTTCATTCCCCCTCTGCTGGGTTAATTTGTCAGCTGTTTAGGGCTGGTTGTTTTGTGTTTGGTTGTTTGTTTTGTCTCCCTGTGCTAGAGGTGCAGTGGCTGAACAGCCACTACAATACCATTCGGCAGCTGGTGAAGCAAGGCCAGCACGAGGAGAAGGAGTGGATGCCTAAGAAGACAAAGTCTTGCCGGAACGCCGAATCCCCCGCGGCCATTTCCGCTTCCACCAACAGGCCGTGGGGGCCTTACTGTCCACTCTCCTCCACCTGGTCTGAGGAGCTGCCCAGCCTCTCCGCCTGTTGCCCTTATACGCCGGTAGCAATTTAGCAATTTAGCTAGATTAGATTGTGATGCACATGGGTTTAAGTTCTTGATGTTATGTTTTGTCTTGTCTTTATAAAAACAAAAAGTTCTATTTCAATGAGCGTTAGAGGTAGCGTTATATGGACTTTGGAAAAATAAGACCCGTTTAACATTATTTAGGAACACAATACTTCATCGAATTTAAGACTTTTTAAGGCCTAACACTTGGATTTTGGCAATTTTGACTTTTTTAGATTTCTGGGTTGTTTTCCCCCATTCCACCTGCAAGTCCTGCACCAATGTGTAAACTGCACAAGTGTGGCTAGGAATTGCTTGTTCTGAAATATGTATTTTATGCAGTACAACATGGTCATAAAATCATACAATAATAAAAGCTGTATTTCTTAATAAAATAATTATAATCTAATTATGATTTATTAAAGCTTAGATTTGCTTATGTTTACCGACGGAAGAGTGCAGCCATCATGGAAAGGTTAAGGATGGCTGGAAATGTCAGTCAGACAAACATCCGTTTTTACAGATAAACCGTCTCGTTTCTGCGATGTTTTAAAGAAAACAATGTTTTTCTAACCCACCTGTGGGTTTTGTTGTTCTGAGGGTTAAATGGCCATTCCCGAGAACAAAATGTACAAAATGTTTTGATGCAACTCTATAGAAGGGCTTCACAATTCTACTTAGTTACATTTAAAAATACTGATTTTCATTATCATCAGCAACATGCTTTGGTCTGTTTCAGAACCTTTACACGCCTAATAATTCTATAACGTTTAACATTATTGCAAACACAGTACCACATCCCTCCAATTCACTGCCAATCTGTTCTGGTATATAAATTATTAAGCCAGTTCAGCCACAGTATATGTGTAATAGAAACAGGAGTAGGGAGGTGATTACCTTCTGAAGGCTGTTGGGGTTCAGTTGTGTTTTGTCTATTATCTTTATAGCCACCTGTTGAGAGAGAAAATAGCAGAGAATATTGAAAAGGGAAAATGAATTGAGTAGTATCACAAAAAAAACATTAGCAGTAGTCCATGTTTATTGGCCAGACAGAAAGGTAATTTTCACAAAATGACTAGGGGTGCACAGACTGATGCATTAGAACTCTAGTGTGACTTATGCTAAGAATTCCTATGATAAGGTTCCATTTCATGGACACGAGAGCAAACATTTATAGTTTAACATTTAATTAAATCCTTAACTTATGATATAAAGTATGTTTTGTTTTTCCCTTCTCTATTGGGGAGAAATATTTCCTGAGAATTGCCAGCCTAGCCTGGAGATTAAGTGCGAAACTGACACAGCGGTTTCCTGGACATCAGACCTCTCATCAACAGCATAGTAAGTTTAGAGAAGGGGGCAGGGTATACTAACACACATGGTAAATGTCATTAACCAAGTACTTGAACCTGTTAAGCCCTAGGCCTATTTTCAGAAGAAGAAAAAAAACGCCTAAAATGAAATACCACAATAAGTTAGGTATAGCTCCTCAACCATGAGACCTATATGCACACTCCTAGTCTCCTTTTATAGCTAAGAAGCTATTGAAGGTGAATCCAATTATAGGGTTTATAGAGATTGAAAACAAAACAATATGAAAAATGTTATTCCGCTAGAAAAACTTTAAGTTTAGAGTAAATATCTGCTATATATATAGTGCCTTCCGAAAGTATTCGGCCCCCTTGAACTGTTCGACCTTTTGCCACATTTCAGGCTTCAAACATAAAGATATAAAACTCAACTTTTTTGTGAAGAATCAACAACATGTGGGACACAATCATGAAGTGGAACGAAAACTATTGGATATTTCAAACTTTGTCAACAAATAAAAAAACTGAAAAATTGGGCGAGCATAATTATTTGGACCCTTTACTTTCAGTGCAGCAAACTCTCGGAAAGTTCAGTGAGGATCTCTGAATGAATGATCCAATGTTGAATCCACCTGTGTGTAATCAAGTCTCTGTATAAATGCACCTGCTCTGTGATAGTCTCAGAGGTCCATTGAAAGCACAGAGAGCATC
>JAODUG010000010.1:1746778-1758375 GCA_027564795.1 Aphredoderus sayanus
AATGATCTCATCCTGACCACAAACCTCACAATCCACTGCCATATGACCACAATCGTGATGATGGTTTCTACCTACCGTCACCACACTTAGATGTCAAGAGCTCACCTGAAGCTCTCATATTCCAAAATCTGTCTGGTCTGGAGCTATCCTAAAGGGCAGCACAAAGAAAGCCTGAAAATGTGTGCAATTTTCGACGACCAGAGCAACCGAGCCAGATCTTCAAACTTTTACACTTTTAATGTTCCCAACAAACCTTCTTCGTATACTGTGAAGATGTGTTCAGGTATATCAGAAGCATATGGTAGGTGAGCTGTCAACGTCATTGTGGAATCCATCGATGGCCGTTGCCAACTCTGATCGAATGCAACATGCTACCGGACAATCGAGATGAAATTCCTACACCAGACGTTGCTCGCTACCATTCACATCTCGAAGGTGTTGTTGAAGAGATACCACCACTCAACCCCCAAGCTAAGATCCTACTGTTAATTGGGAGAGACACTATCCAGGAGCAGCATTAAGAAGATGATCAAGGCAAAAGTCCAAAGAACACGCCATTAGCACAAAGGTTGGCTTGTTTGGGGTGGGTAATTGTTGGCGACATTTGTCTTGGGGTGTGCATTACATTGACACCCGCCAATGTAAATGCCATTAAAACTCAGATTCTAGAGAATGGGTGGCCTACTCATTTCTCTCCATGCCAGAACAACATGCAAGTTAAAAAAAACTTCCACCAAAATCATAGCACTACTGGTATGACCAGCTCAAAGTGAAGACCCTCATTGATGGAGGCTGATGACATGGGACAGTCAATCTTCAACTGTACTAAATCGGATGAAAAAACGGCACTCTCAATAGAAGAGCGAGTTTTTCTACAGATAATAGAGAAGAAATTCTACCAAAATCAAGCTGGGAAACAATTGAGTAGCTCCCTTGCCCTTTCGTTCTCCTAGGCAGCGTCTTCCGAATAACAAAGAGTAAGCAAGCCAACACCTGGCAGTGCTGTGTCACACGCTTAAGTAGCAGCCTCAAATGGAGTTGCACATCCTTTATTTCATGCAAAAATATTTAATAACGGCCATGCAGAGCCAGAACTGCCATTAAATCAAGGTGAATAATATTGGTACCTACCTTTCATTGGAGTCTACAATCCACAGAAACCGGATCAGGTGAGGGTGTTATTCGACTCAAGCGCACAGCAACAGGGAGTTTCCTTGAACGATGTTCTACTCACATGACCTAACTTGAACAATAGTCTTCTCAGGGTACTGATACGATTCAGGCAGGAACGAGAAGCTGTAAAACAAGACCAGAGGAATTTCTTACGTATCCTTTAATACCGGAACAATGATACGGAGGATGACATAATGGAGTTCCGCGTGCGAGTGCACGTGTTCGGAAACAGCCCATCACCTGCTGTGGCAATCTTTTGGACTCAGAAAAGCATCTCGCCAAGATGAGAACTACGACCGTGAAGCAAAACACTTGGTTGAGCGTCATTTCTACGTGGATGATGGTTCTTGTTTCTCTTCCCTCCGAGGAAGAGGCCATAGATCTTCTCAAGAAAACCCAAGAAATGCTAGTGGAGTCTAACTTGAGGTTAAACAAAATCGCCTCAAACAGTGTCAACGTGATGCAGGCATTTCACAAGGAAGACCTAGCAAAGGGTCTCAAGTATCTTGACCTTGAAGCAGATTTCCCGGCAATGCAGTGAAGCCTTGGAGTCAGTTGGAAAGTTGCATCTGATGTGTTCACCTTCCAGGCTTCCACCACTGACAAGCCGTACACCCGTCGGGGGGTGTTATCAATTAAAAACAGTTTGTTTGATCCTCTGGGATTCGCAGCTATGGTCAGCATTAAGGGTAGAGCCTTGTTAAGAAAATTCACAGTAGATGCCTGTGAATGGAACAGCCCGTTACCTGAACACAAGTTAAGGGAATGGTGTGAGTGGAAGGATTCGCTCAAAGACTTTTAACACTTAAAGATTCCCAGGACTCCTAGGTGTGCTGCAAGCAGGCTCTACGTCTTCTGTGAGCCATAGGAGCCGTGGCATATGTCAAGGTAACGTACACAACAGGTGAGTTGGATTTGCATTCGGCAAGGCCAAACATGCACCTCATCCAGAGGACACCATCCCCAGCCTCGAACTTTGCGCAGCGGTTCTGGCTGTGGAGATAGCTAAAGTCATCATTGAAGAAATCGACGTTGAGTTCAGCTCCATAAAGTTCTTCACCGACAGCAAAGTGGTTTTGGGCTATATACAAAATGAATCCAGAAGATTCTATGTTTATGTCAGCAACCGGGTGCAAAGGATTAGAAAGTCAACTCGACCGGAACAATGGAAGTATGTTCCAACAGAAGCAAATCCATCTGACCATGGATTGAGATCAATTCTCAAAGTCTGCACATAAATGGAAAAAGCACTGCCTCCTTACCTAATGTATTATGAACATTATGTACTTGTGTACTATGTAATCTTCAACATTAAAATCAATACAATATTCATCCACTTGACTAAGAAATAACTAATAATTCAAATAATTATATATTTGACACCATTGATGTCAACTATGGCATGATGTAATTTCAGTAAATTATATATATATATATATATAAAGTAGTTATACCACTATTGTAAAACAAAATGTCTGATCATGTCTGTAATATTTCAATATGTATAAAAACTGATGAATCACACTTTTCATCTAAATTAAACTAAAACATTTAAGTTTAGGCTACATATGCATCACAATCTTTACAAAAACAATTCATCACCCATTCTAGCTTATATTCGTCATTATTTATAGATACAGACACTATTTTATAGATATAGACACACTGTTTTTTACAAATGTACAAAACACAGTTTTTCCTATGTGTAGATGCATTCATATGAATACCATTTAAGTGTGTGTGCACATGTTCACACAGGCAGGAATCTGAACAAAGTAGGTGTCCAGCGTGATTATTCCGTGTTCTTCTAGTTTCTCCAAGTGAGGACGCCAATAATGAAGCGTGACAGCCTTGGGAAACACAAAGCAGGTCTCTAATCAATCTTGAGGGGTTGAAATGTCACACACTCCACAACCCCCTCATCTCATTCTCCTCAGGGAGCCACTGAAGGTTGTGTGAGGTAGTTTTGGTCCAACACAGTCAGTCAGCATTACTTCCATGATGAGAACTGGACCAGTGTGGAGGGTGAAGGGTGAGTGAACCTGAATGTTTACACACAATTTCCAAATATTTCAAATGTTTTCAAAATGTAATATTAACAATAGTATGTATTTACAAACTATTACATGCTGTATGGTATTTACTGTATTATTTTTTAATTTTTTTGGGAACATTCATTTGTGTTTGAAATGGCAAAAAAGTTTGAATGCCTACATGTCCTTATCCCTTCCACTCATATGGTTATTGTCTAACGACATGATTAAAGGGTTAAAAATCCCTTTGAATAGGGCATAAATATTTTAACTGTGTCGGGTTATGACAGAAGCACTGAAATATACTAAAGCCACTATCCTTTTATGGCCCCATAACCCTGTATTATCTACTTATCTGTGTGTCTCTCTATAGGCCACAGGGTTATGGAATATGGGAAGTGAATTCTGAATGCTGTAGTGGCACATCAATTCTAGCATACTGCTTTGTCAGGGGAAATTCTTGTGCGTGGGCATTCTGTCAACCTGGTCTAATGTCTCTGCAGTATCCTCCTATACCGTAAGCCAGAGAGCCCACAATGCACAGGGACATCCATTTTGGAATAAAGCCATGGACGGGGCAAGATTCTCTCTCTGAGGAAATCCCGCAATATACAGTATTGAACAGATTCTTTTAAAAGTGCCTAACATCTAATATGAGTAAATGTGTTATTCTTTAGGACATTATAGTTTAGGCTATCAATCATTTTTAACCCTCATAATGTACTAAGAAATCTTGCATTTGGCCACACGGCGACGCCATCTGATTATGTATGATTTGTGTGTTTTTCAATTGGCATTGCTGAGTGTATTTATTTCTTTATTACTTATTTCTTTATGTATTTAGGTTGTTTTTTGTGCCTTTTAACCCTGTTGTTGTCCTCTGGTTTCACAGTCACATCTTGTTCTGCCAGCAGTGCACATCATATGTCTGTGTAAGCTGTAGAAATAGGTTTAGCGCCTTCTATCTGCCAAAAAGAGCTAGTGATTTGGGTCATTTTGACCCAGAGGACATTGGACAAGTTGTCACTTGTTTCCATATGGGTGCGATCTCATTTTGGAACAAAACCCACACTGATAGGTCTATATATTACAGGTTATCACTTTTTACATAAAATCTAGGTCCTCTTAAATGCCTATATATATTCCTGAATCTTGTATTATGCTATATGGATCACAGGGGGATATAATCCTGCAGTGTTCTAAATAGCACTTACACTGTTTAAAACATAGTGCATTGTGTTACCTTGAGTTAATAGGAGAGTATTTGATTTTCATGAACCGCAACAATTAATTTATGTTCGCCCACGCGTATTCTCTTGCACATTTATCAAGCGCTGTTCATAGTTCATATTGAATCAACTACCTTCTTTTGTAATACTGGCATTATTCCCAAAGCAGTCTAATATTTTAATGAAACAATTTATTGTTTTGAACACTGCTGGTAATATTGTTTTATCTCTGGTGACACTACGCCACAGCTGTGTGTGTGTGTGGATTTTTAGTTAAGACATCTACAGGATGCATGCCAATGTAAATTATATTATTAATTTACATTTGCATTTGAGTGTTAAACTCTCTTGCACTTGCACATTTGAGTGCCCATTGGTGTTGGTCGTAACATAGGTGTGGTCATTCACACTGTATCTTGAAACAGCTGAAAGCGATTGACAAACCTGATTAGATCTGAAGTCAGTACTGCCACTGTCATTTTAAGTGATCATTATTAAGATAGTTTGGGCCTATACTGTACAGTATGTATGTGCATAATGTACTTACTTACATTAATAGTACTGACTTAACAAGGTCTACGATTATTGTGTACACATTAAGATATGTTATCCTGCTGGAATACTGCTGTTGTCTCAAACAGTTGGCTCACATGCTTTCACTTTGAGCATGATCATGAGCAGATCCACCACTTCTGCAGAGAAGCATTCTTTATACTGGACGTGGCAATTCCCCGATATAATAGCAATCTGCCAAAATACAAGAGCACCTGTCTTTAAAAGGAACACTGATTTATTTATTTTGTTATGCCCAAAACACATGCAGTATCAGTGAAGAGAATATGGGTGTGTTTTGTAGGCTGAACATTTGCAATGTTCAAGGAAACTACATGTTTCCTTTAAAAGTTGTCTGCTGCATTTAATGGGTGTGGCAGAGTATTGCCCAATGATGTGCATTAAAAGTGAAGCCCCATATTTGGAACGTGTTGGGTTGTTTGTATTATATATATTTGTTAATAGTTGTCATCGTCACTATTTAGTATCAATACCAAATTATTCTAAATAATGCTGAAATGCTGAAATAAAATGCATGAAATTTAAAATAGGAATATGCTAACACAACCACTGTGGAGATATCCTTCAAAGCAATTGAAACAGGTTTTGTACTCTACAGCACTGACATAGGTGGTTGTATCTACCATCATTAGACACAATCCACCATCATTAGACACAATCCACAGCCCAACTTCTCCTTGTTTTGTAACCTGGCTTTCAGTCCAATGGCATTCACGTTCATTGAACGTAAAGTAAATGTTACACCATCCTGAACGCAAACCTAAGTAACCTTTGGTAATTTTATTAATAAAAGAGCCTTTTGTAGTGTTTGAAAAAAGCCAAATGGTAAACCAAATTGCAGACACTTTCAAAAGGTCTCATGGGACAAGTGACAAACACAGGCCTGTAGATGACAATTGACAGTATCAAATTGTTAGTTCTATAATTGATATTATGCTACAGTATGTAGCCTAATATCCATACAGTACAATGTATCCAATATATTAAAATGCATAATATACAGTAGTACAGTACATGCTGCACATAGTAACAGACTCCAAACACTACTGATCTGTCGGGTTCCTAGTGGATGAGTCAAGTGAATGGGCCAGACAATAAATGATGTGGCGCACACATGGTGTTGGCATTGCAGATTGCAGCATTCTGTGCTGTTATGCGACACAAACCGGACATTCTAGATCGCTACATCTCTACACAATCATAACAGCTCGATTTTGAATAAAAACACCATATTTGCTTATGCATACAATCTGTTTCTTAATTTGTTAATTAATGGTGGATCTCTTCAGAGCTACTACATTTTTAATTTTTTGCGAACACAGTTAATCTGTGTGATTAATTTGAAGCATAAGATGGCAATAAAATAAGTACAAAATGATGGTAAATGTTCATCACGTTATCTGAGCCTAAACAGACATCTTGAAAGGCTTAATATGCTTACCCTGCAGTCTCAAACATAACATTTTGTTTTATGTGTGCATATTGAATACGTGTGTGTAATTACAGAGTTGGAATTCATGTAGATAGAAATCAGAAATTGGAAATGACGATGTAAAGGACAATTTCTATGGCCTGGTTTTGCATGCTGACAGCCTGCAAGCACCACCTGCCTCTGACATTGACACAAAGAATACCTATTCTAAGTCTATTTGGTCACACATGTACAGTATTGGCCATACACACAATGGCACATGTTGATGTAAAGCTGTGTCTCATATAGCCAAATAGTGTCTAAACCCAGAATGGAAAAGCATATATCGTTCACTTGCACGGTTTCCCTTCAACCTTATAGGTTTATTGATTTTGCTTGTTAAATATGTTTCTTTGGCCTGACTAGTGGGAACAAAAACTGTATTCATTTTGACCACAGGGGGATCAATACAAAGTAAGGCATGCCACTGCCTGATTAAACAGTTGGAATCAGCTGAACGCTGATAATATGGTATCTTTGCCCCTGGCTATTTACCAAGGTGTTCATGCTTACACTGAATTTTATTTGTTGTTTTAGATTTTGTTTTAGTAAGTTAGCCCTGAGGATGTTGGTTTTATTTGGCTATTTGGAAATGATTTGCCTATGTAAAGCACACACTAAAATCATACTGCAGGGCAGCACAATTTAGAGGTTGATCATTTATTGATGGGCACAGTGATTGCTATAAACGCATCAAACAATTGCAGTAACCCATGCTAATCCTGTAAAGGGTTCTGCTCCTACTGTTTGCTTTTAGTGTTTGTGTGCATGACTGCTGTGACAACACAACTCTCCCTAGGCCTATGCACTTTTCAATTTCTACCATTTTTTCGCACCAATGTTTCGCTCTTTTTTCCCAGCATGGGTCAGGATTAAAATGGACAAATGATATGCACAGCCATGCCCTGAACATAGTGGCCTACAGGCACTGGAGCAGGGCCAATAGCTACTGATGTTTGTGTCGCTGTCTATTTGCAGACTGATCATTTTACATGATGAGACCAGGTGGAGATTGATGTCTTAACATCAAGTGTCCAAAGTCTCCAGTATGCTGTCCATCACAATACCAGCACCCCCCCCCCCCCTTCGTTCCCAATTTCCCCCTGCTTGTTTGGGGTGGGATTTTGATGCAGTAGGTGTAGGGGTGGCATACAGATGAGGGGATTATACTGTAGTTATGATTCATCAGCATTATTAGGAGCATATTCTGCTTCTGTGTTGAGTCACAGAGCAAACAATGATCTGGCAGATGTTTTAAGCATATTTAAAGCTACTGTGCAAATGATTGGAAACATCCTCAGAAAGTCTCCCCTCTCCAAACATACTCGATCTGTGGAGCTGAAAGAGTGGAAAGGTTATTATCGATTAGCCAAAGGAATATAAGATAGACGCAGATAGATATGTATAGAGAGATAGCCTTGTTTAACTCTATTGGTGTTAAGATGTGAGTTCAGATTTGTAACTATATGCCTCTTCCTTTCAACTTTATTTATCATCTACTGTTCAGTTGGCTGTGTAACAGTGTGCTGATAATATCTCTAATGTATGTAAACAATTTACTGTGTTAGAAGTAATGAGATAACCACATTTGAGCCAATTAAGAAGGTCTCTTATTTTTGGCTTATTTTTCTACTGTATGTTTGTGGATAAAGTCTGCTACAAATTCTGCTGCATCAAACCTGATAATATTGACAATCCAGACAGAATGTTTCCATTAAAACCCTTAATCACTGCTTAGAACATTCCACATAACAGCCCTTTAAATTAGCATGCCAAACAATGGGAATGTCAGCAGAGGGATGATGAGAAACTCTGCGCATTCGACACATTGACCTTGAGGTGTTTTGTGAATGGGCATCTGGGACACATTTCTTTTCCCCTTTTGACCAGCAATCACATTTTCAGTAACATCATCAGCCCTTGGTTTCCTTCTGGTTCAAACCCAAGCAAAAGGGAGAGCAGAAAAGCGTTACCTTCAGCACCCCCCCAGGGGGGTCAGGTTCGTCAGGGGTCAAAGGTGTTCAGTAGGTGAGCTTCCGGGGCACGAGCCGGAGGACAGGACAAAGGGGCAGTGGGGACAGACAGTGGTCGGGGGGGATGGTAAAGCATGAGGACATGGGGTGGATGGTGAAGCAGGTAGCAAACCCACAGACATGGAAAGAGGGGAGGGCAGTTTAGAATGAGGACAAGGGAGGGCCATGACTTAAGGGTGGGAGGTAGTGAAGGCGTTGAGTGGTAGAGAGGGAGGGAAAGCAAAGGAGCGTTTTTGGGTGAAGGATGAGGAATCGCCTCTAAAGGAAGGAAAAAAATCAAAACCCAAATAAAGGATGAACCCATACCTTGGTTGTTTAACGTCAGGTGCGCCAGACCTTGAAAGGGAAAGAACAGAAAAAAAGAACAGAAAGAGGAAAAAAGAAGGTCATAAACGGCACGGGAAGAAAAAAAGCATTGTCACAACGTTGGACTGCAGTTTGTGACAGACATCCTTGGGGCAGACACGGATGTCAGAGTTCAACTCAAAAAGGTAAAAAACAGAGAGAGAGAGAGAGAGAGAGAGAGAGAGAGAGAGAGAGAGAGAGAGAGAGAGAGGAGAGTAACAGAAAACAAGCAAACACTTTTTGAGTGAGGTGTGGGGGGTTAGAAAAAAAAGCATTTTCATTTGGAGCAACCCCCGAAGGCTATTGCTCACACAAATGCTTTTTTTTCTACTGGAGTACTTATGGAACATAGAGAGAACTGTTTGGCAGGGAACGGCTCCAATCGGATTCTTTGTATCCTACTGTGCACAAATCATAAGAGACAATCTCAGCTGCATAAAAGGTCTCACAAAGAGAGGGTCAAAGATAAAAATAGAAAAAAATAAAAACCATCGGGACTGTTCTTTTAAAATACAAAGCTTAGAAACAAAGATTACACTGACATAGATAAATGGGTACAGAATTACAGACAGTATAGCAGAAAATGTTAGCTTTAACAAGTTCAGATAACGCTGCCAAACCATGTAATAATAAGATTCTGATAAAGTTGTTTCAAAAGGACTACTGTTAGCCAACTAGACAACTAGTTGACTACCTTTAGATAATCTCTACATGACACTGGAAAAGAAGATTTACACAACAAATAGCAAAACATACTTTCTGTAATCTGTAACCAAGCACAGCGCAAAACAATGGCAATAGAAATAGTTGCTACAATCTTATTTAACCACACTTTGCAGGCAGCAAAGAGAGCATTCTTACATCAGTGAGCACCCATTTTCAACATGCAAGCAAAATGATATCTAGATATAGTAACCAATGGTTTACTAACTCATAAAAAAAACTGGGCCACCTGGCCATGGCCGTCTTTATGGTTACATGCACATCACCGTCACAGGACATTATTATTCAAATGTAATTCTTAATATCACTCATTCATACACATAACTAATGGAACACAGGAAGCACAAATTAGAGGTTAATGTTTCAACATTCTTTCTCAGCATGATCTCCATATTAAATATAATATGGAGATTATGCCGTGTAAGCAATTTTCCAATGTTTTAAGTAGGAGCATATTCTATTAAATATATATCATATACAGTATAGGATTCTGGGAACACCAGCTCTTAGCATTCTTTTTTGGTCAAGTACAGTACAAACATATTTTGATCAAATATGTGCATGTAATCATACAGTGCATGTTGCATGGATAATCAAACCAACCAAATATACAAGCCAAGACAGAGCTTGACTTCAAGTATAACCTAAAGCTAGATTTATTGACAAATAAACCAAAAGGCTAAAATAAATTGGATTTCACCACAGGGCATCGGGAATGTCAGCAGGAACGCAGAGTGTGTTGGACTTGAACAGTGCAGCGTGCCAAAAGGTCAGAAATCATTCAACTTTCAAATCCTTCCGTCAACCAGTCCTTCCTTAAACTGCAACATTTTAAGCAACAAACAGGCCCCTGGCACAAGCACTAAAGCTAATCTAAGAAAGCCCTTGAGCTGTGAGCTCGGGTGCAGACACCTTGAGGGATTTTACCGTCTTTGGAAGATCATTTATTGCATTCACAAAGATTTGTTGCTTGAAAGACCCTTTAAAATCAAACTCATCCGTAATGCAATTCTGGCTGCAGCACTCAAGACTGTGGATACTGCAACAGTATGAATTCTCTTCCGTGTTGCTCTAAATTATCCTTGCTAAGAAATTGAGATGTTGTGCACCCGCTGATTTCATTACGACTCCCTCAGATGGAATCCACTGTTGTGTGATCCAAAGGAGATGTAGCACAGCATGAATGATAATTATTCAGGCAGACTGACATGACTCAACACAGCCATGTCAATCAACTTGAAACAAACACAACTAAACACTGATTTGAGACGCTAAAATGTACATGTAGCTAAGTGGAAGCCCATATGTAACAACAGCACAGAAGCTGCCATACATTGCGAGTGACATTTTTGCAGAGACCTTCAAACCTGGGATGCTCTAATACACCAACTGACCTTTGGTGGGTAAAGTTCCCTAACAGATGAGCTGCAGGAGAGGTTCTCATTTGACTGACAATCAACAAAAACACTATGCAAAGAGGGACTCCAGTGACAAACGCATAAGATAGAATGTGTATACCACCGGCAGTCAGAAGGCGAAGACCACAAACAACTCTTGACTACAGCTGCCTCTATTGTCCTTGCTGGTAATAACAGCTGTGATTCAGGGCGCAGAGGAAATGTACAAGCAGAGCGTTCTATTTATCTGTGCAGGACGATTCCTGCTGGCGAGTCCAATCATTCTCACTCTGCCACCCTCCGTTCTCTTCCCCTGTTCATAATCCATTAAGGAGATAAGGCGAAGGCTCATGCAATGCAAGAGAACGCCATCGTCACTGCATACCAAATTACTCACGCCTCCTACAGCCCCCCCCCTTAAAACAGCCAGAAAGGGATCAGGGATGACAAGAACAGAATAAGCAGTAAGGGATAGAACGGTAGATGCAAACCCGTTCCAAAAGCACAACAAGGTTAACTCAGAAATGTAAGTCAGCAGGGTGCACACACACACACACACACATTTCTGCAGCTCATCTGCCCATGCGGGCCACATGCACCAACACACACAACACACACCA
>JAODUG010000010.1:1760401-1776754 GCA_027564795.1 Aphredoderus sayanus
CTAGTATCCTCCATCAGATGCAAACACATACACACACACACACACACACACACACACACACACACACACACACACACGCACAGTCACGCACACCTAAACAGATGTGCTGAGCTGAAGGCTGAAAACATCACAGAAATGCAGGTGGCAAAAAACAAGAGGCCAATCGTCATTATCTCCACCCCTATAGTTTCCATTGACAACACAGACTGTGCCAGTCAGACAGGTGGATTTACAATGCTCGTCCCTTGATAGCATATGGAAACTATACGATACAAAGGCTCACGCCACACTCATTGTGCCCAATATAAGTGGTGGCTCATACATAACAGCTCTATGTATGCCACAGTGGTTTATTTGAGTAGTATCAGATGCCACAAAACATACAAAACAGCATGACAGCCAGGAAGTAAAGAACCATATGACATAATGTTTTCATGTGCTAGGGAAATAGAACATATAGTAGGTAAAAAATATGATGTCTTTGCAGACTATAAGTATGTTCCTCCAGTTAGGAAACGAGTGGGCTTGTTTCATAAGTGAAAGTCTAAGCAATTCTGTAAAACCATTAGAGTATTAGATGGTGGGAAACAGTTTGACTGCGTGTGAATGATATTCATGTTGGCCGGCTGATCTACTGTATAATGCATAGTGTCTTTGCAATATCAAAACTCCGGCAGAATTTAAAGTGCTTTAATTATTCACAGTGGATATACACTGATGCTACAGTATGAAAGAGAGCAATGGGAAAAGGACCGAGAGAGAGTGAGACGTGGACAGAAGTCGGTAATAGAAACAGGACTGATATTAAAGGCTTCAGTGCCTTTTCATGCTTCCAGTTATTAAATTAGGGCAGGCCTGGCCTGAAATAAAGACAATTTAATGTCCCTGGCAGGACTAAAGGAATGGATTATGGCATCTATAGCAGCTCTCTGGTGTTCTTACTGTGCCATAGCATAGGAAATGAGAAGCTGACAGCATGCAGCTTATTCTAATTATAAACATAATTCATTACACCTTAACCAAAATCTCCAATAGTAAATAGAACTGGATGATGTTAAATTAAAGGTGGTGGTTTATACTGTGTATGTGTGTATGTATTAAATTTAACTGAATATACTGTATTTTTAAGGCCTTGCAATTCAAATACATGTACTGTATTCCAAGGATTCTCCATGTGTGTGTGGGCATGGGCGTGCGCTTGCCATTTCTCCAGGAATACCGCTGGGATCTATTGACCCCAGGAAAGGCACTTAAGCTGAGTGAAGGAAGCATTAAATCTTTATGGTCACTTTCCACTTTACACTGCAGCAACAGCCATCATCTGTCAGGTCCGTTGCACTAAGCTGTTTGGGAGCCCGTCAAATCAAGTGATTTACTATTCACAAGTTGTGTGGGCAGTGGCAGGCAGAGTGGCCCAAAATTGCGGGTTGGACGGGCCAAGTACATTTATTTAAGAGATAAACATGTAAAGATAAATCACCGTTTGCTTCATGCCTGACACAGCAGAAAAAGAAAAATATTGTATAGGCTGAGGTGTTTAAACAGATAGTTCAGATATTCAATATATCATGCTGTATAATGTGACTGCTTTTGTGTGTGTGTGTGTGTGTGTGTGTGAGTGTGCATGCGTGTGTGCATGTGTGTGTATGCATTCCAAAAATCAATGATTATAAATCAATATGATTTGCAGTGGTGGAGTAACATCTTAATATGGAGACAAGGATGTGAACCATCATTTGTCATTGATTACTATTTCATAATAAGATGACTAAAATATCTCCTTAGAAAAACATGAACAATGAACATGTATGTGAATCCTATGTGAAGTTCATGTTTTTAGGCTATATTTTCACATTCATTTCACATTACTAACTACTACTTTTAAACTACTAACGTCATCTGAAATGGTAAACAACAAAAGGCTTTTCATGGAATGGCCTAGCTACACATTATCTTCCAGTGCTTCCACTTTCCTAGTTTCCTCTTCCTTTTGGCTGCTGCCTTAAGAGCCAAGTTGGCCCATTCTGTGAAATGCCAGCCTACCATCGACTGGTGAAAACCATTTCCTCCCCTTTCATAGGGTCAGAACTAGTCATTAGTGTCCATGTCAACGTGGTATCTTGTCTCCAAGTATCCATCTGTGCTTCCCCTCGTAATTGTTAACTAAAGAAGTAGCAAAGGCACAGATGTGTTCTAATAACCCTTCAATCCATTCATCCGGCCTCCTTCTGCGGCCAATTTCATGGAATGAACGTTTGATTGGCACTTACTGTCTCTAAGATAGGAAAGATGGGAGTGGGCTCTCTGAAGTGTGGGACCCTCTTTTCAGCCTAGCAGTGGCATCAGAGAAGTAATTACAAAGTCAAATACTGCAGAGGTGTGGCTGAAAGGAGGGTGGTAATCTAGCCTCCCCCTACCCCTACCCATTAGTTGCACACATGTGACAAAGAACCAGCTATGATGACAGGTATGACGTAACGTTTTCTCACATTTTATTTCAGTATATGTTTGCAGCTCCAAAGACTAACCCCTTGTCAGCACAGACCTCAAACCATAAGACCTCAAAGCAGACCTACAGTCTCCAGAGGACACTGTGTCTCACTGTCTCCAGAGGACACTGTGGGTGCAGAATAGAACCTTCCCTTAAGGGTTTATTGGTTTTAAATGTTTAATGTTGATCATTGGCTCCCCCCAGCTGCTGATTGGGTGCTTTTAATGCGTTCCTTTCCACTAATGAAACGACACTTAGCTGTGTTTAGTTTAAATCGGGGGGAAAACTCCTTTTCTGGATAGAGGACTCCACATGAGGTCTTGGAAGGGATGACTCCCTGTCTTGTGTCAGGGGGTGGGCCTCAGCAGGTAACCATAACAACATCCCATAATGTGAAATTAATGCCTTCCAAATGAGGCAATTGCTACTCCATCTAACTCTGTGGGCCGGGTAAACACCATTAGAGCATCGAATCCCAAGCATTGCAGTGAAGTGGAGTTCTTTATGTGAAAGTTATGTAATTATGGCAAAATTAAAAGAAACATTTTAATTCTCAATTCATCCCCAAATCATCCACACACTGTTGTGTTGCTGTGTGGCTGCAATTCCTTTTGCATGAAAAATTAAATAGCTTGATAAATTTCAGCTTGCAGCTATAGTGTCATAATGCATAGGTCTTTCCTTGAAGCTACTCCTCTTTTGCAGTTTCAGCAAATGACGACTCGCCAAATGTATTTGGCAAAGTATATTTGCCAAATACATGACTCAAGACAGCCACAAGACAGCAACCCAAAAAATAAACAGTGGAAAATTGGTAAACTAGTAATAACAATAATGAAATAGAACATATTATGCAATTACATATATCTGGGTGCAGAGGGCTTGCAGCTCAGTTCTGGAGTTGTGCAGTTTTCTCTCTGCAAAGCCTTGCAATTAATGGCAGAGTAGCTCCCTATCAGCTGATGTTGCCAGCTAGGATACTCTGCACCTGTAAAGGTGGGTGAGTATCCTGGGGTCCATGCCAAACCTTCTCAGGCAACAAATGAATAAGCTGCCGTCTAGCTTGGTTTTATGTGACCAGGTCAGGACCTGGCTGATTTTGAGTCCCAGGAAGCTGACATTGCTGACTCACTCTCTCCTCTCATTGATGTGGATGGGGCTGTAGCCACTATCAGCTCCTTAGCTTTCCTGACGTTGAGGAGATGTGTGCTGAAGCTTGCCAGACACTGTTGGCTTGCAGTGGAATGCACAAGGCTATTAGAATGACTGATGTAAATCCCCTTGGTAGATACTGTAGAAAGGTCTGCATTTGATCATGAGACACTGTAGATCTGGAGAACAGTGAACAGCCATGTGCAATGGAAAATCTTAACGTTTAAGCAATTACCTTTACACAGTGATAAGAATAACGATGTTGTCGAGTGGGAATGTGATTTTCTAGTTACACACTTAATAATAATAATAATAGTAAAACATTTAAATTAAAATTAATTATTTTGAAGTTCACATAAAGGTGAAGTAAGCGATTCTAGAGAAAGATTGTTGATATTTGAACTCAAAGCAAAAACAACTCTCCCTTCAATGCAATAGGGTGCTCTCTCAGAAGCTCTGCCCTCACAAAATGAACATGCACAGACAACCTGTACAAACGCATGCTCCTCTGTGTATTCAAAATGAAGCCTTCTGACTTGGAAACACCAGGGAGTGAGGAAATAAGAACGGAAGAAAGAGGGATACACTCAGAAAGAAAGATGATCATAAGAAAATTAAACGCCACTGAACCTTGTAAACAAATATTTCAACAATGTTAAACACAATGGGGCAGCGTCTGGTGTCACTGTTCTGTGAAATAGCCAAGTTCTGTTTGCGGTGATATTTTCACGTATGATCGGACCCCAAAATGAGCGCCACGCTGATGTAAACAATATGGCGGCACTAAGCCAAAGGCGCAAACGATAAACAATCAAGTCTGTATAAAAATACAGAGGCTTAGCCTTAGATATCATATAGGTAAAGGATTCATTGGTTTTAATAGGATGAGTGGAGCTCATAGTTCTATATTCCATGTAATCTCCTTCTGGTAAAAGGCTTTTATTGCCATCATTAATCCTTTTTGCCAATGTGAGGCATTGAAGTGTCAGCTAGCTATTGTGGAGACCAGTGGTTCTCAACTGGTCTAACTCCAGGACCCACATTTTAGTGATTGATATTATGTATTTTTGAAGGGAGCCAGATCTTACTGTTCCGTTCCTTTCCAGGAGCCATTAAAAAGAACGGCTCATCATTTTTTTATAGGTTTATCTGTGGAAAATTAAAGGCTAATGATAGATTACGATGTGGATCAGATTCAAACATAGACATCCAATCAATATAATTGAATGATGTATGTGAGCACTAGGTTGAGCAGAGTAACTACTGGCTACTTCTATTGCCAGACCTAATCTGTATTGTAAACATTACAAAAGGTGATGCCATATATCTCTGCTATGTCAGTAAAACAACTTTGAATTCACCCTCTGTATGAAATATGTACAGTGAAGAAAATTATAAAGGCAACACTTTTGTTTTTGCCCCTATGTATAAATGTGGGCAATCAAAAGTGTGTATATAATTTTGTTCAGTGCACTGTAAATATTGTTTTATTGAATGCAACTCATGCAATTCATTGAGAATAATTTGCTCTCAAACACTTGGATGGATGGTTCTCACTGTTCATGTAAAAGGGTGGCTGTGGATCCAGGGCAGGCAGGGAAATTTGGGCAAAAGACTGGCTCTCACTAAAAAGGTTGTTGTAAGATTGTTTGCTTAACCCTCGTAATGTACTTCGAAATCTCGTATTTGGCCACACGGCGGCGCCATCTGATTGTGTATGATTTATGTGTTTTTCAATTGGCATTGCTGTGTGAATTTATTTATTTAATAATTATTTATTTATGTATTTGTGTTGTTTTTTTGTGCCTTTTACCCCTCTTGTTGTCCTCTGGTTTCAAACTCACACCTTGTTGTGCCAGCAGTGCACATCACATGTGTGTGTAAGCTGCAGAATTAGAGCTAGTGATTTGGGTCATTTTGACCCAGAGGACATTACGAGGGTTAACATCATTATCACATTTGTCCTTGGTTATTAAGTCACGACCCAATATTTATTTTCTGAACCATTATAATTTATTTAACGCAACAAGTTGTGCAGTAATCCACAATGTCTATAATAACTGTTTAAAATATAATGGTCAACACAGTCTTCTTTACAAAATTAATAGTGCTGTAATTCTGATTAAATTAAAATAAAAAGCAAAGTTTCTTTGAAAAATATGTATCAATAGGAGCCTGCTAAACTTACAATTCTGCTGCTGTTCACCTAATAACCAGGTGTAATGCTTAGAAACAACAGAAAGCTCGGGCTGCTTTTTGCTCTAGACAAGTGTCTCAAAGTCTGAGGTGATGATAGACAGACAGTAGCAACTCTGAGCTCTTGCTCAATATCCATTCTGTGTGCATTTCTGCTTGTGTTGTCCAAGTGAGTTACCTCATGACAAGCACTGGGAAACATATAATCCACAATGCTATTTTCTTTGTGAAAGCCTTAATTTTCTCAGTATGTGAAAAAATAGTGTCCTTAGATACATTTACTGTGTTCACGTCCGCAAGATAGGCAGCTTGTGCAAGCCACGCGTCATCGTTAAACACATCGGCAATGGTAAATGAACTGTATATAGTGCTTTTCTAACCTTTCGACCACTCAAAGCACTGAACAGGATTGCCTCACATTCACCCATGCACACATACAGTACATTCATACACCGATGGTGGGTAAGGGACTCGTTGTGAAAGAGCAAGGTTGCAGTTTCCATTCTTAGTTCATACGGACTATGAGAGAGGACTTTGCCCCTGGATAGCCAATGCAGCTCCGCATGACACAGCACCTGTACATGTTCACTACCCAGGTCTCTGCACAGCTTCTGAAAACACCTGGCATTCTTGGCCTTTTAAAGTAGTTCACCATCTTTTAATGTTCCGTGTATCACTGTCACCTTGGCTGCTAAGACCTCTCAACAAACAATTGTTAAACATTTGTTCAAATAAGTTTGGTGCCTTTCAAGATTGAACACTAGCACCAATCCACAGTCCTCTGCAAAAGCAATGGTGGCATGCTCTCTATGGCAAAGAATATGCTCCTGAATGTCTTCTTCCCAACCATAAACCATTGAAATGGCATGGTTCACAATATTCATCCAATTATAGTATTTGTTTGCATTGTTGCAAGATGTGTTCTGTTGTTTTATGTCATAGCAAATGTCTTGAATTATCCTGCATATTATATCATTGGATGGCGGAATCATCTTCATCTGCAGCAGATTGATCCAGCACCTCTCTGGTTCTGTAAATGATGGCAAATAAGATAGGGTCGTCTGCAACAGTGTGGGCTTTCTTGCATTTTGCAATATGGTGAGATACATGGTAAGATGACTGCTTGCTCTAGCATTGAACATGAAGATATTAGAAACATTTGTGGTAATCTTGGTAATCCTGGAGTTCTTTCTGAATTTGTTAGCCAGTGGTGTACACTTAAGACATAGAGGTTTCTATCCATCCCATCTGTCTTCTCTTTAATGTACGAAAAATGATATTTCCTAGATTTTGTGACCTACAGTATTGACATTTTGAGGTCATGTTGACTGAGGAGCGCTACCTTAACTCAATGAACTGCTGTGACAACGTTGCCTAGTTAATAACTTTCAAAATAAAAGTGCACTATAAATTCAAAGGTGCACTTTTATATCATAAAACTGATAAACAAAAAAATGTAAACAAAAGTGAAAGGTTTTGTTGTAACTGAATGTCTGCGACCAACTCCACACCAGCTCATGCTTTTGGGTCAGGACCCAGCAGTTGAGAAAGCTGGGTGTAGACCAAATGTATGTATAGTTAAACTGATCTTTGAGTGAAAAGAAAAACACATTACTTTTGCACAACATGGTACTGCGTTTTTTGTATTATGTATTTTTTTTCACCCCATTTGAATGAGATTGAGGACTTTCCAGATGTTTCCACCATTGCAAAAGCTACTGCAGCTCTCTGCTGCCCTCGTTGGCATAGCAACAGGCTCCAGTGTCTCCCACACCATGACAGTGGCCATATTGGTGTGCTCCTGTTCTGTCTCAACTATACCTCTCTGGTCTCTCCTTTATATTAACAGCTGCTGTTTAGGTGCTTGTGTCATGTGCCTTTTCACAAATTAAAACGACACTTAACTGTGTGTAGTGTAAGTCAGGAGAAACACAGGGGATTTGTATTTAGAAAAGCACAAAAGCAAGACCATTTCTGTATATCATCAGTGTATGTGATTCTGCAATGTAGTGGGTCATGTGGGTCATTCCTGGAAGATTTAGGCTTATTGAATGTACAATTCATAAATTGTTTGGCTGTGTTGGAATTACATTCGGGCCTTAATCCTTTTAAACAGTAAGTCTCCACTGCAAAACCATAGTCCAGTCATTGTCCTGCTTACATGAAGAAACAAACAAATGACATTTTATTATGTTGCCATATTTATAACAGGCAGCCAGTTGAAGTTTCCATTTTTACAAAATCCTACTCTAGGGAGTCAGCAGACACATACCGGGATGATTTAGCCATCAAATCTTAAATAGGACAACCAAGAGATGGACAAACATATTAATCATATCCATGTCTCTGGCACCTGGCTATCAAAAATAGCTAAATAACAGATTGCAGCAGACTGTAACCCAAAGGACCCCTCTGGAGACCACCACAAGCCTCAGGTGCAAGAAATGTGTGCTATCTCATAAACACACCAGATACATATGTGGGTATGTGTGTATGTGCATGCATGACCTTGCCAGTGCCCTGGAGAGTTAATACTGTAAGAAAACCCCAACTAGCACTGTTTTCACCAGCTCTGCCAGCCTTGGCCACAGCACCCTATACCTGGGGACAACTTAATCAGATAGGGGCTTTCTTCTAGGCTCTGTTGATCCCATCTGTCATGACTTCATATATGGATCTGCCATGCTGTTTCTGAGCCCCACGATGCCTCTTTAAGAAACACTCCCAATCTGTTCTCATCCGTGTCTTCTCTCCCGTCTCATAAGAGCTGTGGAGCCCAAGGTGTCTGCAAAGTGACATTTTGATTTGATTGGGGCCCGCCCTTGGCGGCGTTCAGCCTCCCCACCCCGAGGAACTCTCCCCGCCCCCGCAATCTTGCGCGAGCCCGTCCCCGCCCTTGGATTTGGCGGGAGATCAGAGTGCAGCGCCGCTGCCTGAGTCACAGGCTCGCTGGCAGGTCTTCTCCGTCAGAGGGGCGTGTGAGCTGCACAGTTCCAGTGGCTGCTGGATCAGCTCATCCCTAGGGAGCCAGCAGCAAACTGGATTAGTGGCGAGGCCCACCGAACACGCTGGCTTTGCCTCGTACAATGTGGCCAAGGTGGGCTCCTTGGTTCAGGAGAGCAGACACACACTTTTGATACTTTAGGGGTTGGTTGACGTGTTAGATTTCTCATTTGCATTTAAAAAAAGGGGAACTCTGATATCAACACGGTTTAATCCGCATTACTTTATGAATGCTAATACGTAGAAGAGACACAAAGAACTATAGTCCCCTGTGTAGCCCCCCTATAACCTTCTTCACTTAATAGAAGTTGCTATTATGCCACACTTTAAAGAGATGATTCTGGCGAGCCAAGACAGAGATTAGCATTAGCTTGCGATAAACAGTATCAACTTGTTTCTTGTGGTGTCTGGGTTGGCTAAAAGGCCACTGTTGGTTCCGTTACATCACATCACAAAGGAAGGCTCAGACCCCTCGCCTGGCTGTCTTTGACTCATAAATGTCTGCCTTGTTTCACCCACACACACACACACAAACACACACACAAACTTTATCTTTTCCCCCATTTACTCTACATTTTATTCTACCACTAGCTGTCAATTGTAAAGCAAGGTCAGTGAACTGCTAAATCCAATTACATGCAATTATCCAGTGTGTCTTATACCAAAGGAAGTCCTTGATATGAACATGGGGTCAGTGGGTATGGGTGTGTGTAGAGGGAGTGCATTTCTAGTTTAAACAGTCTTCTCAATGGGATACTACTGTACCCCCTACACACACCAATGTCCCTGGGGTACCACTGATAAAAATATCCACCACCCGCAACATTGGTGGGAACAGAGCAATTGTATGGTTAACCACAAGTACATATGTCATACACTGTAGCACCACGAAAGGATTTGGCCTTATATTCTAAATATTTCCCGTGAATACCCTGAAGAATGTAATCTGCAAATTGGAGTGTTTTCAGATTTATCAAAGGGAATGCATGCAGTTATTTGCACACAGTACAGTAAATGTGCCAGATCTGGTTTAAGCAAGATAGAGAATATAGTGGGTATAACAAATTCATTTTCAAAAACATGGAAAGGAAGCAGTCTCTTAAGAGAAAAAAACCTGTATTATGATATCTGCTTCAATCAATTTCCATATATTCTTGTGTAATTATAACTAATTGCTCAGCTAAAAGAGGCACCACAAATTGGGAAAAAATAGATTGATACCAGCTCTGGCGGATAAGATCCAGGGAGGAAAAAGAAAAAGTCGGGCAGCTGAATCAATAACACTTTCTGAGTATTTCATCAGTGTCAGTAACAAAAAGCATATAATTAACACTGCTTCGGAAATACCAAGATCAATCAAGAGGCTGGTTTACTCTCCCTTTGTTCGTGGCCAAGTGGAGCTTTTGTTCCCCCTCGTAACCAACAGGGTGCATGGGCCCCTGATTAGCATGCAACGTTCCTCCATCGCCGTCGCTAGCTGACACGTTGCTTCCTTTGCATTCGGTTGCCATAGCGCCCCACCCTTGTGAGCCTGGAGTGTGTGCCTGCATCTCCACATCTGGCGCGGAGCGCAGGGAGCTGGGTGCACGTGGCAAGGCTGTGAATTGGGCGGAAGAGCGATCAGTGCCTCTCCACTTCATTTCTATGATCACCCGTGCCTCCTGGGGGGCTCTCAGCCCACCGATCCGGGGGCTCTAGGTTCCTCAACAGGCGCCATCTGCCATGGCTGTCCCCGAGGTGGAGTGGCAGGCTGTCCCCTATGCTGCTAGTGTGTGTCTGCAGCCTGCTGTAATGAAGAGGAACCATCAACTGTAGTGTTCACAATGCTGAACACACACAAACACACACACACCTGCACATATAATGTGCTTCTTTTTCCTGTAAGCAAAATTAACAATGTTGTGTAATGTGCATGTGCACTCTTGATATAGCATAGGATATAATGTAATGGACAATATGCACATGCACACACACACACACACCTATAATGACACGGTGACTTTCTGTGATTTGTGTGAAAGCTGTGTGTGTGTGGGGTCTCTCCTTATCTCCTTCCACCAGGCCACTGTGCTCACGCACACGCACGCACGCACGCACGCACGCACACATACACACACACACGCACGGCACCCTCCAAAGAGCCTAGAGCTGTCTGTCACGGCGTCACACAGTCCTGACAAATGTCACTGAGAGGCGAGAGAGAGACACAGAGAGAAAGATAGAAAGAAAAGAGAGTAGTGGTGGGGGCAAATGGAGTGATCGGCAGGGGCTGCAGAGAAGTGCTATAGGGCGTGGGCGCCACCAGCACACAGTCACAGCAGTAAGTGGATGCAATACAGTACTGGAAGAGTGAGCTGGTTATACAGGATGGCTAGCTGGTAACTAGACCAGATCCTCATCTGAGTGCCACAGGTATGCTATGCAACAGTCCCACACTGTTACGGTGTATTGTCAAGCTGAGATGGACCTAGACGTGGAGTCAGGGGATTCTGGCCAAACAGTGCTGATATTTGGACTTGATCAAAACAAAAACACTTTTCCCTTCAGTGCCATAGCATGCTCCCTCAGAAGCTCCGCCCCCCGTTTCCCCACAATAGACACACGTTGCCAAGGCTATAGGATAGTGTTGTAAGGTGCGGTCTGCACCACTTTGTTTGTGTTCCCATTGACAGAGCCAGGGCTATGTAGTGACACCAGACTCTTCAGTACACAGAGCAGGGGCTAGTGGATCATGAGCAGATATTCTCTGAATTTGGCAAAAAGTGTATTAGCTTACAATCACTGATTCCAAAGCCGTATTAAGACTGGTGTGTATGTGACCAAGCACACACACGTGCATACTGTAGCACGCCAGGTGTTTAGCTCAGATCAGCAGCGGTTTGCGTGATTACCATCTCGGGCAGGCTGACAGCTGGCCTGGAGATGACAAGCCATGACGTGTGGATGGCATCATAAATAATAACAACCGCCATCCATTTCACCTGTCGAGATATGTGTGGTCTCATAACGGGCGGAGGAAGGCAGGAGGAACACAAACATGTGCTCCCACACAGAGGCCGTGATTTATGGTGCTTTCATCAGCAGGTGTGTGTGTGTGTGTTGTGTTTGTGTGTGCGTGTGTAGTCCAGCATTCAGAGAAGCTCTAAAAGTGTTTCCTCTCTCGTGAGAGGCGTATGCCTAAATAGATCGCTTAGGGGTTTTTATGAGGCATAGCTGAATTTCCACGCATCTGTTTAGCATCCATTTCAATCTACGGGAAAATATAGGCTAGGCACTGGTTAGCTAAATTTAAGCAAAGTGGAAGTAAACAGGAGCTAAGATATGATGATTTGGATAAACGTTCAATATTACAGGTTCTCCTTGTCAAGCAAAACAGGACTTGATTATTTGATCATTTAGTCATGTTGTCATTAGCATTGCTGATAATGGCTCACAATAACATCCTCCAACCAGCCAATCAGCTTTGCTAATGTATAGCCTAATAAACTGATCAACCCCTATGATGCTCATAAAGATTTGAAATATAACCGAGTTCCAATCATTGTCCACTTACCACTATTACCCCTTGGGATATAAAGTACCCACGGTGGTAGCACTGGGCAGCCTACGCTGTACATAGTGGAAGAAACACATGCACAGATGTGAACACATTTTAAAGGATAAAGACCAGAGGCAAGTTCACGTAGTCTACCTCACCACGGCAGATTAAAATGTTCTGAGGTTGTCTCTGATTTGGCTTGACAGACAGTTTCATTATTATGTCTCAGTGTCTAGTGTGTGTACATGTGTGTGTGTGTGTGTGTGTGTGTGTGTGTGTGTGTGCCTGATATATCTACCATCTGTTTACACAGTCAGTTGTTAACTGCTATCTGTGCTGGTGATGTAAAATACTAACAAACCAATAACTACAAGAGTACAGCAAATAAAGTTGTTTTTCCCCATTCTCCATTAGGGGAGATCTGGGATGCAGGTGCACATTATGTCGCGTAATACAAGTCATAAGGCTGATTGTTATCTGCCTGTGTAAAATAGTATGGCATGTGTCGACACATTCAAGCTTATTGGCTTTATCTGCACACACTTGCTTCAACACGCACGCACACACAAATGCTAACTTAGCCTTGCATGCAAACATGCAAAACGTAATTGTATACATCATCGCGCTCACACTCACACACACACACGAACGCTCAGGTAATCCATAAACACATACACTGTAATAGTCCCGGTAATCTGTCTCGAACACAAACACAAACTTGAACCACACAAACAAAACAGTATAATCACATTCACACTGCATACAGAGCACACAATGTCCCAGGCTAAAGTATTCCCCCACTGGGGGATTGCTGAGTTTTACCCAGACAAAGCCTCCTCTTAGGCTAGATGCTGTCGAGGCATACCGGGGAGCACATAGGGAGCGATAAGATAAGACTCTGTTTATACGGCAAGTACAGAGCTCCTGTTAAGGGCCCTCACAGCTGCCCTCTACAACAGTGTGCCAGGCTTGGCCCTATCTCTGTCAAAGGTGGGAGCCTTATCGCGCCGCGATGGGTGGCTCCCTGCCTCACACAGAGCACACCCTTGTCAACCAACTCATCATTTCCCCTCGCTCGCTCTCATTTCACAGATAACGACTAGGGAGGCTTCTCACAGCTGCTTTTATTGCCCACCGCTGCAATGCTCTCTGCCATTACTTTGAATAAACAAAGAATACAGCGTAAATAGAACAGTGCTTAATGGTGCAGGGTAGTTTAAAGTTGATGTAGATAGGATTTGATAGTTGCAATGAGAGCTTGCTAAAAAATAAGTAAAGAACAGCAAGATTGTGTAAATCAACAACGCAAAAACCCACCCCCTCCTCCTCTGCCCCCCCTCTGGTCTGCCATTGCAAAGCCCATGGACTAACCTGCTGTGTCTGCAGTGACTGACAAGAAAGGTAGATTTGTCAGACCAATCTGGGGAAAGAGACCCTGATTGGTAATCTTCTTACCTGTCTGGTAAAAGTCTAAATGGACTGTCTTTGTCGTTGCTTCTTACACAGAGGCAGGGGCTATTGACCAGAGTTGATATTCTCACATTTCACTCATGGATAGCATTGTTTAGAAACAAACTACACTCAGTGTATAGCTCCACAATCCTACCTACAGCATCTTGTATGATTAGGTGTGTGATTCCCAGTGGGAAGTTGTAGGGTTCAATCCCCAAATAGCCTGGCCTACCTGTAAGCATCCTTGAACAAAATCCCTAACCCCTTAAATCTTATTGTACTCCTTCTAAGTTGCTTGGGATAAAGAATAAAAGAGACAGAGGTTTAAGTGAGGCTGGTTTACGTGGCCCATATGATGTAGCATGGATGGCGTTAGTTAAGCAGCTTCACCACTAAGCATGTTAATGCGATGAAAGACCTTACATGGGCGTTAACTGCATCAAATCTAAATCTACTGGCAATGGAGTTGAATTCTCTATTGAAAGCCAAACAATGAATAATCACATTGGTCCCGAGTGTGTGGGCTTTGGAGAGGTTGCTCTCCTTCATTAGATGTGGATGTTAAGGTTTGTGCTCATTTCAGACATCGGAACAGTTTGGGATAATAAAGCGTGGGGGGCTTGTCTTTCAAAGATGGGAGGGAGCTTTAATCAGCAATGCTTGAACTTAAATGGATTTGATTTGAAAAGGGGCAGTTGATTGGGCGCTGAGAGCCTGTCTATTAGCCCTCTGTCCATTTTCGCTCCTTTCCCATGGTGTTTTTTAGTATTGGAGTATTAGGTATCGGGGGTGTCAGTTGTTTTCATGTGAAATGTTCCCTGTGCAGGCCTTTGAGACTGTAATGTGATTAAGGACTATAGAAATAAACTTGATTGTGTGAAGAAAACAAAGGATCACTCAGAACAAAGGCTTGATGGCTGTTTCTGAGAAAATAATTCTGTGACAACATATCAATAGCGTTAAATGAAGCCATCCATGTCCACACATAATAGCATTTGTGTGGGTTTTGGGGTGCGAAAGTCCTCAATGGTTGTCTCCATTGTTTGTTCCATTAATGAAGAACAAACAGTAGGTTTTCATTCATAGTGCTCTCAGAAATGCAATGTCCACAAGGGTGTGTTTTTGACACTGGGTGTCTCTGCCCGCTTTTCATCTCAGTATTTATGAGTTTAGTTGAGTGTAGCGTGTTTATCGCTTTGTGGCCCTGACAAGGCATTCGTATTCCTTTCTGAACAGGTTTGGAAAATAGCAGCTGCCCTAGCTGACAGTGACATCTGGCCTCACACAAAAACTTCCCCGCAGCCTGAGTTAGTGTCTGAAAGGCCTTGTGAATAGCCATCAAAAGTTCTCTGTTTAAATGCCTCTTAATTGCCTGTAAATACTGTCTGCAACAAAGAAATGGGTAAATATCCAGAAATAATATTAAAAAGAGTGCACATTCACACTACTGGGATAGCAATGTGAATGTAGATCCCAAGGATCTCTACAATGTTTCATAAATGTCTGCCTCTCCATGTTCCCTTGTTAAATAACAAAAGGGGAAGTAACGGCTTGTGTAGAAAAGTGGACTTGTGTCTTCCAGCAACAATATAACCAATAGACCAATCTAAGCAATAAATCATGCTTGCTTCATATTTCCATGACTCACATCCGAGTCCAATTTCTGGGACTCTGAACTTAATGATTACATCAACGACAAACGGCAAAAGACAAAAATACTTTATGATTGTTTCTTTACCATGTAAAGTCAGGCAAATTATTTGACAATGATTTGCCTGGCAACATTACTGTATATATCAGTACCTCTCTGCATTCTAATATGCTAATAAATACTTCACAATACATTGGACCTCTGTACGCCTACAGTATGTAGATATTCAATTAACAATTAGCCATTTCCATGTACAGTAGTAATTTACAACTTTAACAATGTTAAAATAACATTGTTATACAGTGATCCCACACATTTGAACAGCAGTGTATATACTTTATCAATAATGCTGAACAATACAGTCTGAAAAATACACACATCTCTGGCAACGTCCCAGTTAGGAGTGTCCTGAGATCACTATGGTGGTGAAAATTAACATTGAGGGTTAATCAGACTAATTCTTATCTAGATTCCTGATAATCTGCTAACCGCCACTAGAGGATCTGGCACCCATTAGCACTATCAACCGATCAATTGATTTCCTAATGATCTCATGCAATGTCTATAATTACTCCACTAGCTAGCTACAGCTTTTCTATCCCTGCCATATGCTAAGCACAAAAGTGTTTATTGCTAGATTATTTTACTTTTACATCTCTGATGTAGCCTGCGGATAATATTTTATGGTAACACAAATCCTTGCTCCCCTTAAACATGTAGATAGATTCTGCACATATGCATAAAAATAGTTCAGGTCATTATGCATATTTTATTTTCATTACAACAATGTGGTGTGGTTTTGCAATTACTACAATATACACATATATTTGTGCAGAAACGTCCAGTGCCACCTACAGTACTACAGTACTG
>JAODUG010000010.1:1776854-1791578 GCA_027564795.1 Aphredoderus sayanus
GGTTTAGCGCCTTCTATCTGCCACAAAGAGCTAGTGATTTGGGTCAGTTTGACCCAGAGGACATTACAAGGGTTAAGAAGGTTCAACGGCTAGCAGAATAATCCTTCCAAACACTTTTTAGGCAGTGAGATGAAAGTGTAGTGTTAAAATAAACTACAAATCAACTGGCAGGGTGATAAAACAAACACACGTAAACATTTTAGAACACCCTGAACTCTGTATGGTAAAATTATGTGTCGTAGAATAGTCAGCCTAGCCTTCAGGCGAGCTTCACTTTGACTTCACCGTGAGAATCAGTCTGGAGAGGTAATAATCCTTTCACTTCTGTCCATCTAACGTGTGACCAAGCATCGTACTGGCAGCTATTAGGTGTGACGACAACAAAAGCCACTCGAAAACAACAATGGTGGTGCCTATTAGATAGACAGATGGTTCATCACCTGCCAAGTATTTTTTGAAAGAGCCTGCCCTTTTAACCCTCCCACTGTCCTATGGGTCAAAATAACCCGGTGCATTAGCGAGTAGCGGGAGCCAACCACAACACGGACAAATGAGCGGTTGGCTCCCTCTTATGGTAGTCTGCTGAAATGCCTGAAATGTACAGCAGGAGGGTTAAAACTGTTTCAATGGACAGCTCCCCAGATGGTTGTGTGCATGTTCTGTGCGTGTAACAACAATCTGGCATGTCAGGTTAGTGTCAGCCATGCAAGGCGCCACCTGACCACCTGAGCAGTTAGGGTTAGGCTATTGTAAATTAGGAAAGAGTGTTTCCAGTGTTTATTGCACAACATTATACACTGCTCTGCTGCTTATCCGATCTTTTTATCTTCTTATAAACTAGCTCCTGCTGCTGTCTTGCTGTCCTGTGCATACATCTTCCTCCATGGAGTGCTGGAACATTAGACTTGTTAGTGAGTGGGGGCGGGGTTAGGAAGTGCAGAGTGAGAATGGAGATTTGCAACAACTTACTGCTTCACCTAGGGCAACAAAAATGAGTTCTACAAACACATCTCTCGTCCGTCATATACACTCGCCTAACGTGTGAATTGTTTGTTTTTTTGTTTGTAAGATGCATGGGGGATAGCGAGAGAAGCGAAACGCAAAGCATATCTCATGCCGTCTCATGCTCATGGCGGCTTAAAAGATTCTGTGACAATATGTTCGCGATATAGCAATTTACTACACTGCACGTAAGCATTCTGCGATACATCCAGTTATTCAATCTATCGCCCACCCCTAGTCCAGACTCTATTCACAAAGTGAATAATGGGTCTGGTTACACCAGGCTATCCATATTTATCTGATTGGCTCAAATTACAGCCAAGTCATTCACTTGCCTGAAAGTGACAAGTGTCCTAAGCTAAGGCATTTCCAGAACAGATGCCGTGCAAATGATTACTGCACCTTCTCTCTCTCCTCAAACATCCAGAAGAAGGGGGTCATGGCACCGATGTCCAGGGCATGTGTAGTGACGGCCATGATGTGGTTCAGGATGCGGGTGAGCTCTCCAAATAACACTGCAAACACAACACAACCAGGCGTTCACCCAAGTTGATCCAGCGGTAGTGTGTCATTTTGGCCACAAGGGGGCCCTGAAAAGCATAAGCAGGCCCATGAAAAACAAAACTGCTTTGTCTAATATCATGCTCCAGATCTCAGATTGCATGCATTTACATGAAGATGACATTACCATAGGCGTTGGAGCCATTGTACGAGAGGAGGACGAGACCCACTCACTCAATAAAACTTCATATGTTTTCATCGTTACACAAGCTAGCCGTCCATACAAGGTTGCAGTCAGAGGCTACTGTACACAATATATTTATGTACTGTCACCTCATACTGTTTAGCTGTAGGTAAAACCTTCTTCTTTTGTTACACACTTCTATATTAACGCTAGGTAACGTTATATTAATGGTAAAGTCATCTATTTAACGTTAACATTAGCTAGCTTCCCTTGTTTTATTCATTTATCATTATGGTAGAGTGGTCCCCCCCCACATTAAAAATATTTCCGACGCCGATAGACGATACGGTTTCAACCAACCTCACAATGAAATAAATATGAATTAGCATGGGCTCTGTGGGGGCTTAGGTGTTCTTTGACAGGTGAACGAGTGCCCTGCATCTGTATCCCCCACCACAAGTCCTTCATATAGTTTTCCAATACCTCTGATCCACTGTGCACGGGGCGGGGCCTGAATGTTAAGGAGCTTCTCCACAGCCAGAGAGTAGGCCTGCTCATTGCACATCATGGACACGTAGTCCAGACGGTCAAAGTATGGCAGAGCCTTACACACAGGAGGAGAAAGAGTGAGTGACTGTCAAATAATAATGGTAGGCTACGCGTAGATCCTACACATGGTTTGAGGACATATTGAAAGTAATAAATGTGGCTTGGTACCTGCAGGTAAGTCTTGTACTCGATGAGTTTCTCTGTGCCGCGGTGGAGCAAGCCTATGTGAGGATCACATTTCTTCACAGACTCCCCACTAAGCTCCAGCACCAGACGCAGGACGCCATGTGCCGCAGGGTGCTGGGGGCCGAAATTAATGGTCAGGTTGGACACCTCTTTCTCCATAGGAGGGTCTTTGTCTGCAGGAATGGAGAGTTTACACCAAGGATCACCAGACCAATAACAGCTGTGACATTGCAATGCATCTGATTATTTTGCCCCTATACAGTTAGCCAATGAGGCAATGCATGAAACTACATTTACGCAATTCACACTTGCTATGTCACATTGGAAGAGCATCTGCTGCATTAACACAAACAGTCAAATGAAAAGCAACTAAAAAGGGCTTAATAATAAATGTACTGAAAGCATTGAAAACTGAAATCCTTTCATGAGTAGCGTTTTTCAAACCACACATTTTGATTGTGTGTCCTTACCATTCCAGGGTGGCGGTGTCCATTTCTCATTGATGGCGGTGGGGTACATCACTGCCCCAGCAAACTGCTCTGTCCACTCTACATCTGGTTGCCATTGCTTATGTCTGCAAAACCAACATGCTATGGCATTTAACAATGAAGTAGGCTGTGACCATAGTGTTTGACCACGGCATCTGTTCAGACCACATCTGAAGAATTACTTGCTAATCCCAGTAAACAACATACCGCTAGTATAATTTTTCATATTGCATATTCATGCTTAAATGGTACTTTGTAGACTGTCTCCTTGGGGAAGACTGAATGTAATACTACTCAACCTCCACATTTATGCTAACGTATGTCAACACTGCTACACGTTAGATACAGTACACAGAACACATTTCTGTTTTACTCCTTGGCTAACAACAGGGTATCAGTATCGCCATACTATATTGTGATACAGCGACTATTAAAAGTGGAAAGCATATTGAGATGGTTCATAAAAAGAATCCACATATAATGTCAGAGGTTACAGATCATATTGCTGACATTATACATTAGGTGCTACATCGCCTGGGATGTTGGTCTATCAAGTCAGAACTAAGAAGTGATCTTTAGGTCATCTTCGTATGCGTAACCTTACCTATTTTGCAAGACGGTGCATCCAGGACTAATCCAATTATTGTTTAATATAAGTTTCGTTGAAGGACGTCCTAGTTTTGTAAGCGACCTCAACATTGTAGCCGCCATCTTGGCTGCCAGAAGGCTTTTGCAAACGTCATAAGTATGCGACCCAGGCTAATAAAAATAAGGATATGCATGGCAGCCTTTACTTTACCTTAGACTAACTAGGACACAATTAGACACAATCAGGTGGCGCCATATGCTGGCATAAGACGGTAGTGCGACGGTTAACCCACTTGTTCTCAAACGCACTATTTTGTAATGCCAGAAGATGGGGCCATCTGATTGTGTCGTTCTCTTTATTGTCAGTGCTGTGGGTATAATTTCTTTATTTCTTTACTGTATTTATGTATGTATTTGTTATTGTTATTTCGTGCCTTTTAACCCTCCTGTTGTCCTTGGTTTGTCAGACAATGCTGGGGACTTATCATATGATAACAGTGTGGCAAATACAGTAGGCTAGTCCCCATAGCACATGATAATTGACCCCTAAGCCCCGACCCGCTTAGTTACTGTAGGTCCCTATTGGTCAGCAACATCCAAATAAAAATAATTAAAAAACACACACAAACTTATCATTTTATAAAAAACAGTGCTTTTTATTTATGTAATACTGTGGAAAAATAATTACATACCATTTTTAAAAAATATTGAAGATAATGAAATAAAAAAAAATGGGAGATTGATAATGTTTGTTGTACATCTTTTCAACAGTTTCTCTGCTACGAATAACAGTACAATAAGATAAACATTGGAATTTTTCTAAATTCAAATACACAATAATACAGGATACAGTCCTACCAGAGGTATAAAAGTATTGTAACAGGATTGTGAGCGAAATGATATGGACATATATTAAAACACGCACTCGGACATGTCGACACATACAGACATGCACACACATACTGTATACACAGGGACATGCATACAATAGCCGCACACACACGCAAGTATATGCCTCACATACACACACAGCCATTCACACATCTATACAAACACACTGTACAAATTCATGTGTGTGCAAATGTACACACACGCACTCCTTGAGCTTTCTCACGCTCTGACAATCACACACGCTATCATACACATCACAATTTGTCAATAATGTGGACAAACCTTCATTGAACCTGTTCATTTTCTTCTGGCCGTTTGGCAGATTGGCTATGAGGAATGAATAACAAGATGCATGTGATGTTCCTCTATAAGGCCACTCAGTTCTCAACCCAACATCTCTTCGGTCTGTTTGCACAAGACTTACAGCTCTGGGAGCTCAGACAGAAGGCTCATATGTCCGGAATGAATTAGGGCCCATCAGGCCTAAAAAGTAATATTGCCAATAGAAAGAGCTCCAGGGTTTTCACTGCATATCAATGGTCAAAGGAGAATAATATGAACACTTGGCACCGATTTTCTTGTATACTGATGACATTCCCATCCGATATCCTTTCTGAGCATTGGTAGCCTTGGAGTGACCGACTCAGGCGCCGTTGTAAATACACTTCTTCATTTTCCACTTTGTCTTGGTGAATATCACCCAGGCAAAGGCCATGATACACTCACATGTTTGAACATTTGGTCCATACACACAATAACACTTTTACAGAAATATGAAAAAAATAATTCTGTAATGTTAAAAAATAGAATACAAAGCTCTAGTCTTGTGTGCAAATAAAAAGAGACACTATACAGATATAGATAAGAGATGTGTAAGCATGGAATACTGTAAATGCAGTGCAAAACAATAACCCCATTTCACTGGCATGATGGTAATTGCCATTGCAAAGCAGGGAATATATATATGTATGTGTGTGTGTGTGTGTGTGTGTGTGTGTGTGTGTGTGTGTGTGTGCATGTGCTTTATGATCATTGAATAAAAACAACCAGTTCAAAAAATGAAACAAAAAACATTTAAAAAATGTTGGCCAACGCCTAACTTCCACTGGTTTACATTTCTCAACATTTATCATATAGTGAGTCCGTTTTGCCTACAGACTCCCTCTTTTAATTTACAATCTAAATTCCTAGAAGAGGCTACTCAATGTGGGGATCTATGAACTGTAGTTCTCTCTGGTTGCTGCTGTCGTTCTCAGCCTTGATTGTGACTTTGCACTGTCTGCTCTTGCAGAGCTCCGATTTATGAACACATTGGGAGTGAGGGAATTCAAGAGGAATTTCCCATTCCCCATCTCACTCTCTCTCTCTTTCCTTCTAGTTCATCCCCTCCCAGTCTCATGGGTATGTCCTTGTGTGTGTGTGTGTGTGTGTGTGTGTGTGTGTGTGTGTGTGTGTGTGCGCGCGTTTTTGTTGTGTATGTGTTTATCGTGTATTTTGTCATAGTGTGTTTGTGTATGGCGGGTCAGAATGTGTGCGTTGGGGTGTGTGTGAGTCAATATGCAGCTCCACGTGTGTGTGGCATTATGAAGTACTAGGTGTTATTAAGTGTGTTCTGCGGCCCACGTCACAGAGCCCCCGCCCCCTCCTCACACGTGTGTCTGCATCCTCTGTGTGTGGCGGCTGTGGGAGTACTCGGAGTGCTGCGAGGTGTAGGAGAAGCGGGTGGAGCTGCCGTACTTCCCCAGGCCAGTCTCAGAGCCCGAGGGTGGGGGGCCCACCGGCCCCACGGCGCCTGAGGGGCCCGCGGGGCCCATGGCCACCCCGGGACCCCCTACACCCGAGCCCACGCCGTACATCTCGTAGGACGGGCCTGCCTCCAGAGGGGCCAGGCTTGGCGGGGCGAAGCCCATGCGATAGGTGGGGTAATGGGAGGGGTATCCGTAGTTGTCGTAGGCCAGCTGGGGGGCGGAGTCCAGCAGGCTGCAGTCCGCAGGGAAGTCTCCAGCCTGGGGGGGCGGGTTGGCCGTGGCCGGCTGGCTCTGCCCTCCCCGGGTGAAGGTGTTGAACTGGGCGTAGCTGATGTGGGACAGTCTGGAGGGGGGCCGGGGGTCGTAGCAGGCTTGGGGGCGGCCGGGGGAGGTGAGGGGCCCTGGCCCCGGGGCCCCGCCGCTGGCCGTGGCCCCTGAGCCCCCGCCACTACTGCAGATGGAAGCGGCACCCCCTGGCGTGCCCCCCGGGGAGCGGTAGTCAGAGTAGTGGGTGGTGGAGCGCGAGGCTGGGCGGCCCTCATCGTGGGTGGAGGCCCGGACATTGTAGTAGCCATTAGTGGGGTCCTGATGGGGGAGGGGGGTATGAGTACAGGCCAGTAGAAGGTTGCATTAGACATAAGCACTGGAAACACTACTACTACTATTACAATACATTACTTGAGGTTATACTGTGGACTGGATACTTTCACAAAACAGGAAAATATGCAGGCCATGATTTTCAAGGTTTCTGAAAATATACACTTTCACTTTCAAATCTTATGACTGCAACATGCTCCAAAAAATGTGGGACAGTGTTTAACACTGTCTAACATCATGTTTCCTTTAGTTACAACACACTTATTGTACACTAGGTGTTTGGGAAAGTGAAGACTTTCTCAGTCAGCAACAGTTCAGGACTTTTAGCACACGCACCCTAATTAGACACTAAGCACAAAGTTACCCATGCCATCAAACCTGACATACACCTTTACCATAACAGAGGCTGGCTTTTAAAACTGGCTTTTAAAACTATATCAGTTGGAATGGTCCTTTTACAAACCTGATAGTAATTAGAATTTTACTGTATTATCAATGGTTTTAAATATACTGTTAATTTTGTTATGTTTTTTTCATGGTTGCTAAAAATCCTGAAACTAAACTTTCAGGGACATAGTTAAAAACTGTATGAGAAAATTAGCTTCTCTAATGATACAATACACTCACTGTTTCTACAAAGATTCAGGACCTTTCTTCTTCTGGCAATTGCCCTGACTTTTCCTGCTAGCTTTGTTGCACTATGTTCGGTTCTTCAGGCAGCAGGAAAAACATCTGGCTCAGCCTACAGGAAAAGCTAAGCTACTGTAACTCCTGGGGTTGGAGAAGTGTCTTTGTTTCTGGCTCAAGCCAGAGGCGTAGTATGCCCCCTCACAAAATATTGATGCCAAGAAGTTTCAGAGGAGCGTTTTGGCAGCATCAACTGTTAACAGTTTTTTCATAGATTCATCACCTGAAACATTTAAAAGGTTGTAAGGGATACTCTAGTAGTCTGGGTGTTGGACTCCCAGCCAGAAGATCATGGGTTTTACTCCCCAGAGTTGGCCAATCTGTATGCATCCTTGAGCTTTACCCCTATCTGATTAAGCCTCCTTGTAATTATACTAATTCTAAGTCCCTTAGGATAAAAACATTTCTGCTAAATTATGGAATTGGAATTGTAAAATGTATGTATACTGAAAGAATGCAATATCTCTGATTTGTTGTGGCATCTGATGCATCTTCAAAGCATCTTCAAACCTAGTGTGATGCAACAATCATAATTTCATAATTTTCATAATGGTAAACAACCATTATGGCTGAGAAATCATAGAATGGTATAGAGACCATCGCTCTCCATTGACTTTTTAAGCTACGCTAAACTCATTTCTGGCTTCTACCAAAAAGTTGAAACATACCTAAAAGCGGTTGTGTGACTGCACTACCAACAGTAAATAACCCAGAGCTGTTTTCATAAACATTTACTCCGAAATATCAAGGTGTAAAGGAGACAAAAGTGTAAACAGCAACATGAGACATGAGGCATATCAGGGAAAAATGGGACTGTGGGATCCTGATAGGCATACTCAATATGCCTACACGTGGTGACTGGTTGACATAGCATGCCAGAATAATCCTTTAGGCAGGGTGAAAAATCTAATCTTTTATCAGGTAAAAACATTTGGCATCTCGTGGTTTTAATGCATTATGACGTATTGTGCTCTGTCTCTATTGCGTGTATTCCATTTGGTCTCCTTTAAAGACGACTTCCTTCAGCATGGTATGATCGAATGGCAGCTGATAGTCCATGCCTTGTGGATTTAATATATTAACATGGGAGACAATGTTCCCATCTGAGTATTACTTCACTGGATGAAGGTCGTCACTACCATGGTCCGAGTATTTCCAGCCCAGTATGGTATAATTAGAATGAGGCCTCTAGGAAATTCACCCACTATCATTTGAGAGGCTTAACAACAGCGCACCCCTTTCGAAGAATTTAGTATTGACCATTAAACACCTTTACGCATCTGTCAGTGTGGGCATTTCAGAGTAATAAACATGTATGGACCCCCGGTGGCGTGTGTGTGTACCTTCAGGTCATACTCCTGGCGGGTGTCCAGGGTGTCACTGCGGAGGTCAGACTTGAGCTCTATGTCGTCTTTAAAGGGCTGATTGGAGGGAGAGAAGGACACAGACGGGAGAAACTAAACCGTCAAACAACAGAACATAAATAAAAAAAAGGCAAAAAAGGAGAAAAGGAGGTGCCATAATGAAACAAAAGAGGGACAGAAGCAATGGATAAGAATATGGAAAGAGAAGAGAAAGTCACAAACTGAATTAAGCCAGTGTTAAAAAAGTAAAATGTTGTTTGAGTACATTACTTTAGTAAACGTTATTGTTCCGAGGTACACTCAGTGTGGCTTAAGGAGAGGTTAGCGACTTAATATAGCTTTATGTTTTGTGTCCAACAACTACACACTACATAAACAGGCTCCGGCCTGAGTACACACGTCCCACTGAGTTGCCATGGCTACTCACCGAGTACATGGCCTTGACCATGCGTGAGGCTGTGGACACGCTGCCAGAGTCTTCTTCCAAGCTGTGGGTCTCCTTGTTTATAGTCTCCACCTTGATGTCAGGCTTCCCTAGAGTGACCCCGCGCCGACCTGCAAGCAAAACACACCCACATTAAATACAGCTGGACACCGGCTTCTCCACCGGACTTGTTTTTAGGAGCGCGCAGTGAAAGTTCAGAGGGTACATATGGGATGTTACACACAAGGTATATTCTTTTACAGCCTCTGCTGGATTCCATTAAATCTCATAAACACACAGTGCTTTTAATGTGTTGGTGTAAGTCTTTTTTTTATTATTGGATTACCATGCTTCAATCTGATCTGTTGACTTGAGTAGAGCTACAGTACAATACATAGTTCTATGTATATACAATACATAGTTTATGAAGTAGTGTCCAAGTGGAAAAGGTCAGCAGTGTGGGCTTACAAAGAAGTAACAAATGAAAAAAGTTACTTGAAGCTAATGTACAGCAGAGTACCATGCATTCATGTATAAAACACAACCAAACACTATTGCATGGAACATCACACATTATGTGATGTTTTCTGAAGATATACACTCGTTAAAAATCTGATGACAGCAGCACACATCAAAAAAGTTGGGACAGTTGTGTTTACCACTGTATAACATCATATTTCCTTTACATTTTAAAATGAAATGTGTGGTGACTGAAGACACCTACTGTACCTGCTGTCCAGATGTGGACTTTTCCAGAGACATGCCTGCATTTTCCAGTAGGACAATGCATTTAGCATTGTCTGCATACAATAAACAGAAGGTGCTAGAGAAAGGGAGTGCTAGATTTGCCTGTCTGCAGTCCTGACCTGCTACTGACTGAGAAAGTGTGGTGCATCATGAAGCACAAAAGCCCTGTACAATATGTGCACTTGAAGACCTTAGAAATGGAAGAAGGGTGTAATTCTGTGTGTTAAACTTCACAGATTTCTGTTTCTATTAGCATTTTACATAATGTCCCAACTTTTTCAGAATTGGGGTTGTACAAATAATAAGCGTCTTAAACAATAATAAACATCTGGGTATGGTTGCAACTCACTGCCTTTCCGCTGACGGTACAAGATTAGAATTAGCACCAGGAGACACAGGAATAAGAGGATGGTGCAGCCCACTGTTCCACCAGCTATTATCCCCACTGGAACCTCTTCTTATATATGGAAGACAAGGGGGATGAGGTGAGGTACAGGTAGCGAACACATGAAAGACTTAACTACTAAAATGTAAATAACAGCAAATAAAACGTTGGACAAAGCTTTAATTAAGACATGTTTGTGAAAATGCACCCATACAGAACATCAAGTCACATTAGGACTGGCAATGGCTAAATTAACATGAAAGTTCTAGATTGCATTAGATTCATACAGTACACTCCACACCCACACACATCAGAGAAACGTACCAGTCTCTTCCAGTGTGATAATCATGGTCCCCGGGCCGAACGAGTTCCAAGCCGTGCAGTTGTAGGTGGAGAGGAAATCGGACTCCATCACATTGTTGATGGTGAGGGTGGACAGAACCCCCCCACCCTCGGCTGACGGTTTGCTCTGCTCAACTGTGTACCTCTCCAGCAAGGTGCCCTTCTCCTTCTCCCACACGTTCTCCTTCCACGCCCACACCTGAGGCGTGCACACAACCACACAAGTGTTAGTTTGAAGGTTGTGTCGATGTGTGGACTAATCAGAAAGCGTCGAGGCATTCATGGGTACACACATCACAGGCAGATACTGTAATCATTGTGTACTTGTGGGGACACATTCACACATACATGGCACCTTGCATGGTTTGAAAAGAGCTGCTAACTGTTTGGTGGCCCATCCTCTGGGCTGAGATGGGGAGGTTTGTTTATACTGTATGTGTGTGCGTGTGTGTGCGTGTGTGTGTGTGTGTGTGGCTGAGTTAGTGAGAATTTTACCCATTTTTCAACTTTAGAACCACTAAAAGCAGCTGTATAATTCAACATCAAAGGACTGTACCAGAGACCGTTAATTATGCATAAAGCCACATGTTCCCATAATCTACCCATTTATTGCAGTGAGGTAGAATCTCGCAGCTGCAACGTTTACCAGAACAACTGTTCTCCCTTCCCTTTCTTAATATTTTATATATCTTTTTCTGTACCCTCCATCACTTCCTGCATTAAGAGCTTGCAATATGTCAAGACCGATCAGGGTCACTCAGAATGTGGAGAGAGTATGCATATCTGTGTGTGTTCCACTGTCATTCCCAGACATGGCGATTGCTTGAGCAAAATGCTATCAAACACTGCAGTTTAGAGCTCTGCTGTCAAGGGGTCATCAAAAAACACATAACGGACCCAAAAGGTATATATTTGTATAATGTAACATTAACGCTGTAAAGATATTCAAGGGTAGTAGTTTGTAGTTTCTTAAAGGCAGGAAGGTGGTTTACATTGGACAATTGTTTTGGATTATTTGATTTGTAAGCCTATGTCACTTACAATCTTGTCTGGGGGAGGGGTGCTAGCGATATAGCATTTGACCTCTCCTCTCTCTCCTCTCACAGCATACTGGACAGGTTCACTGGAAATGATGGGCGGACCTAAAGCAAACCAAATAATATATTCTATTACTAAAACCTCAAATGAATGTACTGCAATATCAAGCTTAATTAGTAACCACTATATGGTCTATCACTAATGTGTTCCACATTTCCTGAAAGATTAAGCATTTAAAAAGACTTTAAGATGAAAGCAGTCATATATAATTTATGGCATATTAAATTGCATCTCCTGACCATTGACGGTGAGCGTAACCTCGGTTTCTCCTACACCAATTCTTGGAACGATGGCTTTGCACACGTATTGGCCTGCATCTGCCTGGCTCACCGACTTCAGATACAACTGGTTGTTGTTGCTGAGAACCTGCAACAAAATGCATTGAATGTTCTCAGAATCAACTAGTAGAGAGGTAGTATGTACTGTGACATGAAGCAGAGCAGCAGAACAGAATAAAGCATGCCAATGGCCAACTATTATTATGTATTGTACATGGCTACGTTTATGCACACACTATGCACACACTTTATAACGCTACAAATTTGGGCTACAAATAGACATTTATGTACAATATAAGCTTTGGGAAGAGATACAGATACATTATACTGGGCATCCATCCAAATTGGGGGTGGGGTTTGAGGCAGTTTGAGATGCATGCTTAACCCTCGTGATGTCCTCCAGGTCAAAATGACCCAAATCACTAGCTCTTTGTGGCAGATAGAAGGCGCTAAACCTAATTCTACATCTTACACACAGATATGATGTGCACTGCTGGCACAACAAGGTGTGAGTTTGAAACCAGAGGACAATAACAGGGTTAAAAGGCCCAAAAGAACAACACAAATACACGAAAGAAATAATTAATAAAGAAATAAATACACACAACAATGCCAACTGAAAAACACACAAATCATACACAATCAGATGGCGCCGCCGTGTGGCCAAATATGAGATTTTTTAGTACATCACGAGGGATATACAATGAACTGTAATGTTAGTGGAATATTCATGTTCTGTTTTCCTCAGTTGTAACAACAAAGGAAACATGAGCAGAAAATGTTACAACATCATTTAAAGTACATTTCTGAATTTGTGGTTGACCTCAACATTACTAACAAGAGTTCACATTCCTCACTACCCCTTCCCCTACAGAATTTATAGGTGCACAACTTCTCTAACCCTTTCTGAATAGTCATGTTTTCAAACATAAACAGTGAGCGGGGGAGGATGTTTGGGGTTGTGCGGGTGCTATAACTTAACAGAGTACCTTCATATATTCTAGGTGTGAACATGGAGAAAGACTTACCATATTGGAGCCCTTCTTGAACCAAGTCAGTGTTAATGGAGGGTTGCCAGCCCACTTACAGTTGAGACTGACATCAGAGTCCATGTCTACTGTCTTAGGCTGGGGCTCTACCAACAGGATGGGACCAACTAGAAATGAGAGAGAGAATTGAGACCGACCCTAAGGTTGTTATAATATTGTAACAGTAAAACATGTACATCACATCATACAGTAAATCATAAAAACCATAAGAACTGCTGTTGCCTGGAAATAAGATAAAAAACATCAGATTTAATAAACCAGATATTGTTTATTAATTTGTCATAACCACACCTCCCTGCCTGCTCGCTGTGGTACAGTATACAGTAGGTATGGCTGCATCTTTCTGCCCCTTGCCCCTCCCTGCATGTCTGTGTGTGTCTCTAGACTTGCCTGTTAGATTACACCTGACTTTTGCCTGCCCTTGTTCAGATCTGGCTTACTCCTGCGCTGAACTACCTGCATATCTCTCTTTTGCCTTCTTCCTATTTGCATATTTCAGACAATATCAAGCATGTTTGACTGCAGCCTTAGCTTAAAGCTACGGTCACACATATGCAAATGAAACACTGGGCAGGCAATGGATTGTCACCTTCCAATGCGAAATTCATATGTTGTCATGTGGAATGCGGACAGTGCAGAATGTAGACTACAAGGAAGTCAGTTTCCTGGTTTGTAGTCTGTATGAGTAGTTCTTGGTCATACATAACATGAGCAGTTGTTGTTTTGCGACAGGGACATGTGTAGTGGTAGATTGTACAGGCTACATATTGTCAGAGTTCACCTGTGTTGAACTCTAGACAAAGTGAACATTCTTCACCTCATGAAGCAAATGTTTTATTCGCCTCTTCGTTGGCATAGAATGGAAGTGAATGGGAGGTGAATATTGGCTGCTGTTATTTTTGGTTATCCCCCTTCTGTTCTCTTCTCACACACCTGCACCTAGTTTAGCATTCAGTTCCTTTGTCCTGGCGCTCTGTTACGCTACTGAAGCTTACTAAGCTCATTAAAGTTCTGTAGCATTAGGTTAGACAGCCCCAGGACTTACAGTGCACATCTACCAGGATGCTGACGTTGGTCTTTCCTACGGCGTTGAAGACCAGACAGGAGACGGGCTCTGTGAAGAAGGAGTGGTCTGCCTTGGTGGTGAACACGCTCTCTCGGGCACCCTGGAGCACCACGCCACCCTTTGCCCACCTGGGGTTCACAGAAACATCATCCAAGAGAAGCTACTGTACAGTATGCAAGCATTCAAGTGGTTTGTGAGACGCTTCGTAGATGTGAGCTAAGATCAGATCTGAAATCAGAAACAGTTTTTATTTCTTTATAACTTCAATATTGCAATGCAAATCACTACTATTAAATGATACGTGACAGAAATGAAATAAATAATTCCATAAACTCATACTGAAAAAATACATTGACAATATAGTTTTGCTTCTGTAAATATACTCAATATACTGGAAATATATGTTTCTATGAGAATGAAGAACTAGAAACTCACTAAGATGTGCTCACTTTCAGTGAACTGAGTCAGTCTCTAGTATGTGTGAATGCAGACCTGTATCCCATAATGAACTGAGTCAGTCTCCAGTATGTGTGAATGCAGACCTGTATCC
>JAODUG010000010.1:1796292-1816802 GCA_027564795.1 Aphredoderus sayanus
CTTTTCAGTTGTTTACCGTTGTTATGGGAAACACCAGGTCTCACTACGCAGCTTGTGATTGGTCAACTGTCAAAAAAGCGGGAGATTTTTTTCCTGAGAAGTTGCACAAGAGAGCGGCTGCGGCAGCTCCTAATTTAAACGCTCAGTGCACATTTTAAAACACAGCCTAAGTGTAGCTACGCAGTGCAACATAGCGTAGCTTGATACCATCAAGCTACAGAAACACACAACAAAGCAAGCGCTGGTCAAACCTGTTCCACGGCTTTCTTGACGTTCTCCATTGTGTTGGCGGTGACCAGGGCGTGCAGGGGCTCGTCCTCACCCGGCAGCATCTGGCCATCTTTGCGGCCCACCTTGCCCTCCTTCACGGAGCCCTTGCCGCGGATCATGATCTTGGCGCAGCACTCCTTCTCGATGTTCTTCAGGGTGTTGCCACTGAAGGGACAAGCGGGACTTAGCGCTGGATGTGGGCCTGACCAGCAGACAAGGGCTCAGAAGAACCATTCCAACTTACCGTGGCCCGATTAGGAGACCAACGAAGTTGATCTCTGGGTATTCGTCTTGCGGGATCATAACCTTGTCGTTAACTCTGGTAGCTGGAGGCCTGCAGAGGACAAAGGAGAGGAAATCGACTATAAACAACACAGCAAGCCTATGAGAGAGCAGCAAAACAGCGGTCAGGTCAAGGCAGCAGGGGTCCCATACTTGTAGTCGGCGGGCGGCTTGAACTCGGGGTTGAGCCCCACCATCTCCGTGATGAGCGAGTGGCGCTCCTCCTCCAGCTTCTTGCGCGTGCGGTACTCGCGCGTGTTCAGCCGCTTGCCCTCGCTGTTGTAGATGGGCTCCGGAGACGGGGACCTGGGGACGGCGGCAGAGAACAGACAAGAGGGCGACCGTCAGCCTCCCCCTGGGAGCGGCACTGCTGTGGCACACAGACAAGTCAACACAGGTGCCCTATGTCTATCTTAAGTCCTAGAGAGAGCGGATACTCTTGAGCAGACGTAGTCGGATAGTAGCCACACAAAAAAACTATTACAAAAATAAAATAAACATTGGGTGCTTAAAAAGGGGGTTTACTTTAGGCGTAATTGTAGAGAGAAAGAACTTCTCTCCTTAAGCAAGTTGGCGATATAACATGCCAATGGAAAAATTAAATGTTGGAGGGGGAGGGGAGAGTCTAAATTTAAGTAATCCCACAATTTCAGGTTTTAAAAAGGGGAGAGGGGGGCAAATCTAAGATGTATAGTGGTCATTAGACCAATATACTGGAGGGGCATCCACCACAAAGATGAAACATAAATGACCGGCCATAACTAAACCTGTATACAGGATTGTTGGCCTGTTAGAAGGCACGTCAGGGGAGGGGGTGGTGGAGAGGTTATGGTGAAATAAAACTCGCAATCCTAAACAGAAACGCTGGCTTTCAGAGTTGCCTGGTGCTGTCGTGGCAGAAGAGGTCCATACCTCCCCATGGATGCTGAAAACCTGTATAGCTGCGTTAAGGAGGCTCTGTGCTCTGAAAAAGGGTTAGGTTGACGTGGGGTAATTTGGGTTAGAGAAAAGGAATTAAGATTAGATGGTCACCTTTTCCTAAGCTCTCCCTTCAAGAGAGCCACATTTGTGAAAGGAAGAATAGGAAAAAAAAAAAAAAAAGGTTTTTCGTTTTATGCTTGACACTTCCAACGGTGACAACCTAAAAACCCCCCATGGGTTGTTTCATGTTGGCGGGGAGTAATTTTTAAGTGTCCTGGAGTCCGCTTTTAGCGTCACTGCGAAAATGTCTGATTAAAATTATGATAAGCAACTACACCATGAACAGAACAGGGACTCTAGCTAAAGATAAATCTTGACACACTGATGAGAGCAACTTCCTGCGGGAATGGAGCCTTATGGAGACTACGTTATAAGATCTGCGAGCGCTCTTCCAAAACAGTCCACAGACACGGCCCAACAAACCTCACCGGATAACAGTGTTGGAAGCCACATATGGGAAAACCCATGACAATGGAAAACGACACCTTAACCCCCCTTCAATAGTTAAGAGCACATTAATAACTGGAACACTTAAATCTGTGTGATAAAATAAAATCTCTAACTCAAATAGCTTCAGGAATAATCATCGACCTTTTCACAAAGATTTTTTTTTGTCTGAAAAAAGAAAATACTATTCAAAAGCTAATAATAAATAATGGACATAGGTAGTCAGAAATACTGAACAAAACCTGTGTTAGAATCAAGAAAAAAAAATCTTAACAGATTATGCATCATTTGTAGCTTACCCACCTTTTCATATACATAAATCACTTATCCCTAAGTTTCAACCTAGCAATGATTGACTGCTAATAGCAAACGTGCAAATATAAAAATGTTAAGTCCTGAAAATAATAGTAATATTGACATGATATGATGCTATAAAAAATGTTTGGCGCAGTAAGGCTATTTTTTTCCTTTTTCTTTTACGGCAAAGTAAATGCCAGATTTACTTTGTTTGATATTGGTATAGGACCGTAACATTATTTTGATATTTCTGACAAAATAAATGTTATAAGGAATATAAGATATTTCCCCATAACAATTTAACAACCAAAATGTTTCACTGAAACCGAAGAGCACGTGAAATTACCAAAAATAGACGAATTAGTACAAATTCCTGAAAGACCATATTGTCTTATTTTTTTTTATCTATGCACAAACTCTAAATAGCATTATCTTAATAGGGCGTATCTAGCTAGAATATATAAAGGCAGTGGATTTTCAGCTGTTGGAGGGCACTGTTAAGTCAACCACTACTTAACTGACACCTGCTCTGATCGATATTTTGCAGGTAACAACAATTAGACCAGCCAGTTGAATGGACCCTAACCTCAAACATCTTAACTCAACTTTTGTGACTAAACATGATCAATCCGATAACTACTTTTAAAAGTTTAGAACTCAATTTCTAAACTTCTAAATTAATATTATCTAAACATTAGGCTTTGAAGTCAAACCTGATCTTGCAAATTCCAGTTTGTTCTGCTAAACACTTCAGCCTGACAGCGCTCCAATAAAAGTCGTTTGGGATAAAGATTGTGCACATTGTCTAAAGTTATACGCTAAACTTTAATCAGCACAATGAATGCCTGATAGTGATTTTTAAGAGTTCACAGACTGATGTGTAGAGCAAAAACCATAATGCTCAAGCTCAGGATGGTTTCATGAGGCTGCCTAAAAATAAAAATCCTGCCTAAAACTACATCCCTACTGGGAATCTAACCTAGTCTCACCGTTAAACCACAAAGCACCCATTTTAACCCAATGATATACAAGGAGCAATGATACCTTGCAGCTAATGGTTGACTAACCAGTGTCCTCCATCATCTGAATACTCTGCATTATACAAAGGGAAGCTATTTCTACCACATGCACGCAAATACTATGACATTTATCCTAAACATCACTAACATTCGGAGAATACACATTTAGATTTTCTTAAAAAGAAACGTCAAGAAGTTATAGAAAATGTTACTGTTGGTGGGTTTAAACTTTTCCGACCTGTCCTCAGGGTTAACAGGGATTCCCAGGTCTCCTGTACGCAGTTTACGAGTCAGGTCTTCAATCTGCAGTTGGACTGGAAGAATTCAGGTTAGGAAAGAAAAACAAGGATGGAGAGAAATGTGGTTACCACAACAACATGACGGAGACAGTCCACTTGAAAAGATAAAGAGCACTGTCTCATTCATAACTGAGGCAAAGAATTACAGCAATGATGAATTAGATTATTTAAAACAAAGGCAGATCAAATGCAACACTCAATATCAGCAATATTAAGAACATTAATATCCTTACTCTGGAGAAAATCAGAAACAAATTAAATATGAATTATACATTTTAGAGTGAATAGCAAGGCTTACTTATCACAGGGCCCAAAGGCTCCATGATCTAGTTCTAGCAGTATGGCGACTATGCACCATCCACATACACCACAGAAAGAAATGGTAACATGTCAATGGATGACTGGACCAGAGTTCCTAAAAATGCCCTGCCAAGCCAATATATGGACTGTTGATTATAGTTGATTATTCCCCTAAAAAGGATGCACCCAATGCCTACAAACTGCTGAACGTAGTACTGTGTGGCGTTGGCATTTGAAGGACACACTAGGTCTGAATCACAAATAGGTCTATTAGCAACAAACAGGTCAATTTAAATATGGGGGAAAAAACATAAAGGGTGATCAAAGTCACAGTTTACAATGCATTAATATAAAACCGAGGGGCCACAGTTATTCTGAAGCAGTTTTCTTACATTCAGTAGGGAATGAAAAAGAAAACAAATTATCCCATGCACATTATGAAGTTTATAAACCTCATCCCCACCCCCCATAGTTATTCACTGGTCACCAAAATTACTCTGGATTCACTGAAAGATGAATACAGTCCCTGTGAAATGTGCTTCACAGAGATTTCATCTTAAAACACATTTCCCTTGCATTGTTTTAGGGGATCTACTTAATGAGTAAAAAAGGGGAAAAAGGCACAAATGAATGTTTACATACCAAAGAAGACCAACCATTAACAATGAGAAGACAACATCAATAACAAATTCAGTTATTGACAAGTAATCTGCCTTAAACACCCTCTAGAGGGCATATATAGGTATAACACTGCTGCTGGAAGGCATTTTAAGGTATATTAATTGTTTTAAGGACACACTTGGAAAATGAGTATGTTTTTAAGTAATCCGGAATAGAAATTGGCAATATACCTGATATACAAAAATAGTTGGACTAATTTACTTTGCCTTTTAAGCAGCACTGCACACACATTTGACACCAATATAAATAAAGAAATAAAGCAAAATATAGCATGTTAGGACACAGTAACCCGTCCATGCAAGGAAACAATACCGATGGTGTTTACTGAAACAGGTACACGACTTGCAGTGGTTAATAGTGTCGCTCTTGATAATGGGTGCCCAATGGTATGCAAACCCTAAGACCACAAAAAGACTCAACAGCTGAAAACCTTGAACTCTTATGGATTATTTTGACAAGATGTTGCTTATTGGACTTGTATTTGCTGAATCTCAACAGTTTTGCTGTAACGTGCTTATGAGATTTGGACACTAAAACATGCATGCTGAATTTCATAATGTAATGCCACTGATAATTGTATTGAACTGGTGGGAATTCAGCAAACATGGACTTAAACCTCGCACAAAGACCACATAAAGATGACAAGTCAAAAACATAAAACCGTAATTTCAACAGTTAAACCGACTAAATTGTTAAGATGCTTTCTTAATTTACCTATATATGCTCTCTCTTGGTCCCGAGTCAATCCAGGTGGAATGACAGTGGGCATGCCAGGGATTATGGTCTTCTGATCCGGCGTTTCACTACTCCAGCGACTCCTCTTCCTCTGCTTCTTCTGGCCAAAATCTGCCAACAGAATTGTTTATGCTAGGACAGTGGTTCTCAATGTTTTGGGCACATGCCGTCTCCTCCCCCACACACAAAGCGGCTCATTGCAGCCATGTGCCTTTTAATATTATACATGTAACCATGTGATTTTTAAGATACAAATAGTATTTGGAAGTCTTGAAATCAGCTCGTCCCTCATTGTAAACTATTGTGCTACAGCTACTATACATCCAGCACTTATTTCTCTTAAATTATAGTTGAATCTATTCTAAAAGTCCATTACACTATTTGGCTGGTTTGGGTATATTAAGTCAGTAATGATTCACATTACTTTCTCAGACAACGTCCACCTGATAGTCTGGTCGTCTCCATTTTATTTCTTGTACGATCAGGCCTGTGCTACGTTAAACGTTTGCTACTTTCCGTTAGCATTACATTAGCATTAAGCCAATGCCATCTAGAACATTTGCAAGAAAACACTTGCCTGCATTAGACATTCCAGCTGATGGAGGAGGTTGCGGGGTTGGTGTGGGAAATCCGGCTGGCGGGTTATATTGGATCGGTTGCGGGAAAGCCACGTTTGGAATTGGTGGCTGAAAGTTTTGCAGCGATGGAAAGGACACAGGCGGCCCCGGCGTAGGCATAAGACCATTCCCAGCCCCGGGCCCCGAGTCGAATCCTCGTTTAGCACCAATACTAGGGTGCAGCTTCCCTAATGGAGTTGCATTCGCTCCCGTAGCCATTTCTAAAAATATACTAAGCTTATGAGCTCTGACCTAGTATAGAGTTTTACATACGAACGCTATGTATATCAAATCCAGCTTTTCTCGGTAGGTAGCCGTATCTTCCTGCTCCTTGTAATCATCAAAATGGCGCCCATCAGAAAACCACAAAGGACAATCTGCTGCAACGTGCTGCTACCATTGGCTGAGCCAAATCCCACCCACTAAGTACAAGTATAGCACGATGTAACATGTTAACAAAACTATAGATTAATTCCCTGAACCATTAAACGTGTTTAATTATAGTAAACCTAAATCTAGCCTATCATGATCAGTTATCTACAAAATAAAACATTTGGAATGTCACTGATATATTCTAAAGCCAATCTGAATACATATAGCCTACTATACAAACATTCACTGTACAGTACTGTCCAATTACTTTTACATATATAATCTTAAATTATACTTGGTAAAATTAGTTTAATTTGTTTTTAAATATTTACATAAGTGTATATTAAAGACAGGAGGCACCTCTTTCAGATAACATTTTAATGGTAAATGATAATTACAATGGAATTGCATTAGTAATCAGTAAAGCATCACCAGTCCATGAGGTAATTTTCAATGTCAAACTGTATTCAAGGCCTTTAAAGAAAAGCATTGCACGTCCACATAAAAGTTTGAATACATAAATGGATCAATTTCATACATCTGCTGCAGTTTACATTGGTTTAGCCAAATATACTTTTATCATATCAGGAGCACAAAACAAACATGGTCAGAACACACATTGTGCAAAAAAAAAAAAAAAAAAAAAAGAGACATTTAATGTACAATGAATCTAATAAACATGACTATAAAAATAAAATGCACACATTTCAACATTCCAGAATCTAACCAAGCAAGATCACAACCAAATGTACTCAACCAAGTATTAGTTGTCCTGCTCGTGGGGTTGTCACCTGGAACGAGAGCATAGCATACCATAACATAAATCCATGCATCATCTTCAAACTTGTTGAGCATGCTCTTGGGAAGTTGAGTTTTTATTTATTTTATTAAAAAATGTTATAGTATATTTGAGTGGAAACTATGTACATTAACACCTAGTGTTAAATTTTAAAATCAACTCCAATGATGCTTTGCCATCCTAGCTACACGAAGCCTGTCAGCGCTCACCCGTGTGGAAGGGTTAGTATACATAGCGCGCTGGGTCAGCATAGGGGTCCCGCGGAAGGCCGTAGGCAGCACTCCTCAGGAGGGAGGGCATCGATGAGAGACGCGAATGCTCAAAGCCGTACCCGTCGGACACAGCAGGGGTTCTCCTAACTGGACTCCGGTCGCGTACGTAGTTTGTGCAGACTGGGGCCGGTGGTGGAACGAGGGGCGGCCGCTTGTATGGGTCGAGGCTAGAGGGTGGCAGGCGGTCCCTCGACACACCAGATGTGGAACCGGGCGGCGGAACCGGCAAGGGGACAGAGCGGTGGTCCTCAAAATAACCGCCTCCATATGGATTAGCCCTGTACTTCTCGTAGAAGTCCACGACCCTGTATCGACCCCTGTCCTCCCAGGACCACCCTCGCGCCGGGTAGGTGGGTACCGCGCCACAGAGGGAGCCACTGCTCCCATACGTCCGAGCCATGCTATGATCAGCCGCTGCGCTTACGCTGTAACCAGGGGGCGCTGCGTAACCCACTGTACTGCCGTAGCCCGCCCCCCTGCCGTACCCTGCCACGCTGCCAGTGTGGCCACAACCTGGGGCAAAACCGTGAACAGGAGCGTAACTGCCGCCGCAATCTGGATCGCCAACAAAGCCCGGATGATAACCACCCTCACCGAATCTCATAGCACCATAGCCGTCCGAGTTTGACTCTGAGCCGTTTCTTTGGTCGCCATTTTGGTCTAGAGGGCACTCTTTGGACCAGTGGCCTTCCTGCCCGCAACGATAACAACCCGTTCTTTCTCCCATTCCCGGCGCAGTACGCAGGCGGCTAGTCGAAAGCTTCACGCTCATCAGTTTGCCTTAAAAAGACACATAAAAAGACGCAAAGGGAATTAAGCCTTTTAATCCTAATTAATTTAATCCGACACTGTTTGCCTGGCATGATAGAGAAAAAAAAAAAAAAGATTTACACTTAGGATGTCAAACACTCAATTCTCAGCCTTACCTTTATCCCTCAATTTTTTCCCCAACTTACCTGTGCTGTGTACAAAACATTCCTGTTTATTCACGGGAAACAGAATGTACTTACTCTTACAATGTATGAGAATAGCATGCCAAGGCAAGATTTCATATCCCACAAAAGTGTTCACCTTTGAAGGCCGTGTTGTCTAGTTTACCGATGGCCTCCATCGCATCCTCCACTCGCTCCATGTGAACAAAAGCGTAGTCCTTCACTATGTCACACTCCAACACACTGCCATACTCCTCAAACTTTGCCCGCAGCTCCTGGTTGGTGCAGGCAATGTTCCCTACATGCAGTTTAGTGGAAGCTCTGGATTTATCACGACTCAATTCTACATTCATTGGCTGGCCATTCAGCTCGTAGTGGTGGAGATTGTGGATGGCATCCTCAGCCTCTGCTTTGCTGTCCATGTGTACAAATCCGAAATTCTTGACAATGTCACATTCTGAAACCTTTCCATACTGCAAGAAGAGAGAACGAAGGTCAGCGGTCGTTGTGACAGGTGCCAAGTTTCCAATAAATATTTTCACCATTGTGGAGCTTCCACGTCACTAAAGGAGTAGAAAGAACAGTTAACCATGGCAGATGAAGTACATTCACAAGGTTACTGACTGCGAGACTATGCATTATAGGCAATTAGTCTTGATTACAGGCTGCCAGTCCGTTACACTTTCTTTGTGACACCAATTTATTACACATGCTTAAAAAGGTGGCGTCAGCATTTGTTTTGATACAAATAAATCTCTCAAGCATCCCTGACTGCACCTTTAAATTGCAACTTCACCTCCAGCTCTGAGTCTGGCTCCACCAAAGAACAAAGAACCTTATCTTAGATGTTAACATTTAAATTTCATTTTAGCTTTGCATCACCAGTACAAATCTATAATGACTAGCCTTGAATTATTTTAAACAGTACTGTTTAAAATCGTCCAAGGCTAGTGATAAAGTAGCCCAGTTTGTAGCAAGTTGAGCCATATTCCCATTTAAAGCAGATACATATTCAAACCGCAGGGTGCAGTTACAGAGGCACAAAAACAAGAAAGCGTTTGGGGGCAGGGTGTTTTATCTTACTACCAATACCCAAGAGTCTGAAGTGCCGAATTAACTTTGTTTGTTTTTTAAAAACACAGAATTAGAAGTTATTTAATAAATAAAGCTCACAATTACTAAACATGTCACATAACACAAAACATGTGTGCCTATTTGGCACCATGTGAAACATATCTACATAAACTAATATACAGAAAACTATAATTTAGCAAAATGGGTCATCTTAGATGTACTGCCACTAGTAAGCAATTAAATTTATTTTGTTCCACTGCCTACTGCACAAAAATGGAACAGCATTTTGTCTAAAGGCCCAGCAGTACGTACATACAAAATGCCGACAGCATGTTGAATCCGGATCAAGTGCATGCTAGCGATAACTTGGGAACACAGACAGCGACAATAGAAATACGATTTAAACTGAAGGAAAACACGCCCGTACTGGCTATTTACATTTAAATACTTTAATACAAGTATGTATCGTTTAATAGCGTACTCGCGCAAAAGGATTACAATACTGCACAGTATACATTGTACTACGAGCTTCGACGTAGGCTTTTATCAATGTTAACCACATTGGCTAACGCACGTTATTGTTAACCGACCTGTTTACCATATAATATGGGTTGTTTTGCCCCTCGTTCCACACAGATAACGGTAGCTCAGCGTTTTTCTTGGCATACCTTGACGTGTTGCAGTGAGTCGACCCTCCGACTGTGAAATGGCGTCTTAATGTTAAGGGTACTTGGGCACTGCTAAGCTAACGCTGCACAGGACAATTCCCACTATTTAACGCCGACGGGGCTAAAAGCTGTTGAATAAACCCAACCAGTCTTTTGTGATACAGATGAGCTTGGTGTCCACAGCAAAGTAGTTACCTTGGATATTATTCGTGGGTATCGACCTGAAAGTACTGTATATTTGTACACGTTAGCGTAAACATGGACAATTTAATCAATTCCACGGTGCTATTGTTAATATCTAATGTATGAATCTCGGCCCTCTACAAAATTGCCATTGTTTTACAGGACACGCATCCACACCATTGAGCTCTATATATTAACCCACACGCCATATGTATAACATTAACCACGTTTCTTATCAAACCAATATCGGTAATTTCCAATGAATGTTTCCTTACTGGCATTTTCTTTAATTTATGCGTCAAGAGTTCTAAATCCAAAAATGTCAGGGTTTCACCAAAATAACTGGGTTTATTAAAAATCATATGCGTTTTAGACATATACTGTACGCTGTGGCTATAACAGCTAGTATGAAAAATACAAACTTCAACTCCAACCATTTTCAAAACAAAAGACACCCTCAACATCCACAAATGCCTAAAACATACAGCCCAAGCCCTGAGTTGTGACCCACAGTTCTACTACTGCTGTATTGCATGTATCAGAAGCTAAAAACCATACGAAAATCACAGGTTATACATTTTCAAGTTGGCTATGGGCAATGTTTTAAGCACTGCAAATGGAACAGACAAAATATAGGGCCCAATACATGACCTCATTTACTTGCATCATGTATAAAGATCAGACCATTTGTTTTGCTATATTCAGACTGTTCAGTATTTTGAATCAAAGTATCCCAACTCCAGATCACACAACTGACCCATTATGACTGAATAGCTCAAATTAAAATAAATAAAAATAGTCTGGAATGTTTTGTCCCTAAATAATTGCCAACTCAAGTAATGAAACCATATGAGAAAGTTGCATGGATATTACTATAGAAAGTCAGGACTGCGAAAACCATATCCGTGCAACTCAAATTATCTTCAATGGGAGGAGAAAAAAATAAATAAAAATGTAGGCCGTTTTTCCAGTCAGCAAACCATCTACATGAAACAGACTTTAAAGTGAATCACATCATCTCTCTAAATTACCTTTACCCCATGCCTAACCATGTACATGATGCTTAATTAAAAAATAATCTGGATCCTATAAAAAACGGTGGGAAATAAGCATTTAAAAAAAAAAAGAAAATGAAAAGAAAATTCAGCGAAACATTACAAACTTGCAGAGCAAGCTGGGAAATTATCAGTGTACATTTTAGGTATAAACAAACAGACAGTTGCCTTCAAACAATCCACCTTGAAAGCATTAAAAGAAGCATGTTCAGGTGAAAGTGAATTGAACAAATCATTGAAAAAGGACGCTTCCATCTGCAGGCAACCGGCCATGCCAATTTCCGACCGCATCTTGTACGCTTTGTTTCGCGCCACATCACACCGATCGATGGAATCATGCAGCTCGGAGAAATGACGGCAAAGGAAAAGTCCCGCAGTTCACAAACGCACCTAGAAAGAGAGCAAAGCATTCCCCTTTGAGACTCCACGAGTCGCAGCAAAAATTCAAAGGCTGGATGTCTTTTCTTTTTAACAATGTGCTCTGAGATCCCAGTCCCCCACTGACAACGGCTGCACTGTACAAGTCTCACGGGGCTACGAGAGCTAATAAAGAAGACAGTCTTATTGTGCTCACCTTTGCAGCGCGTGACGTTAGTAAGGCGCGTAGCGTGCCGCGGCGTAAGGATCCTTGGCGCGCGCGTCGGCATACAAGGCGCTTCTGGAGGCCGACACAGGCGACAGTCTTGAGCGCTCGTAGGAATAGCTCGACGAGGTGACCGGCACCCGTCTGATCGGGCTGCGGTCCCGGGCATAGTATGCGGCGGCGGCGGCGGCCGACGAGGGCGGAGGCAGGGGCCGACTGTCATATGGGTCGACGCCGGCGGGCAGCCTTGAGAGGGAGGAAGCGGGGGGTGGGGGAGGGGGCAGATAGGAGAGGCGGCGTTCTTCGAAATAGCTTGCGCCGTAAGGGCGCGCCCTGTACTTCTCATAGTAGTCAACACTGCTCTTGTAGCGGTCACGGTCATAAGCAGCTGCCCTCTCCATATAGGAAGTTGCCATCCGGCTACTGTACCTATCCCCCAGCTCAGACCCATAGGCACTCATTCTACGTGGGGGAGGCGGCGGCATACCACCCATGTAACTAGCCCGATTATACGGAGGGTAATCAGCTGCTGGATCCCTGGGCATCCCATAGCCACCCCTGCCATAACCTGGGGGACCCCGTGGAGGGAGTCGGCCGTTGTGACCCCTCATGCCGCCGTCGCTGGGGCTACCGTTCCGACCGACGGGACAGTCTTTCGACCAGTGACCCTGTTTCCCGCAGACATAGCAGCCGGTTTGATCTCCCATTCCCGGAGCCGTGCGAAGCCGACTGGTGGACAGGCGCACGTTCATCAGCTTGCCTTTGTGAGGAGAGAGAAGACACGCATGAGACCGTTGGGTTCTGACACGAAAGGCTCTTTTCTTACCGAATACAAAACCGTCAAATAATTTCACCGACATCACTCAACGAAGCGGAACCACCTGGAGAAAATTAAATGGAAGTGCCTAATCATCGGTTAAACAATGGTGGACATTTCAGTCTGTTTAATGGCTTATCCACTCTGTATCTTTCTATGTGTGTGAGGGCGAGAATCAGCTAATGGTTGTTACTCGTCAAGGAAGCTCTACCGCGGCTAAAAGGAATCCAAATTTGTATCTACACACAGGGAGGAATGCAAGTTCCTCCGTGCTCAAGAGTTCACCTTTGAAGGCGGTGTTGTCCATCTTTTCGATGGCCTCCATGGCGTCATCCACACGCTCCATGTGAACAAAGGCATAGTCCTTTACTATGTCGCACTCCACCACGGTCCCAAACTCCTCAAACTTGACCCTCAGCTCGTCACTGGTGACATTCTCGGCCAAGTTGCTCACGTGGAGTTTGGTGGTAGCTTTTGGCCTTCCTTTGCTCATCTCCACGTTCATCCGCTCCCCGTTCAATTCGTAGTGGTGGAGGTTGCGGATGGCCTCCTCAGCTTCTGACATAGTGTTCATATGGACAAAACCAAAATTCTTGACAATGTCACATTCTGATATTTTACCGTACTGGGCGAAGAGATCGCGAAGCTCCACAGCTGTGGTACTGGAGGCAAGATTGCCAACAAAGATCTTCACCATGATGACCCCCCAAATGGAATTATCCTGAAAGTACGTTTGGATAACATTATAGCCAAATCACCATGACAACAGTAACTTACAAAATATAGATTTAAGAAAGGTTATCCAATTTTAACTAAAAATGCTGCTCCTGCTGCCTTTTAACAAGGTGTACAGTACGTGTTCGACCTTTACCAAATATTGCATTAAGCTGTAACTTTAGTTCGTTTTGCACTGCCAGAACTAGCGCAGCTGTTCTAAAACTATTCCAGGGTATCGACTTTGCTAGCAACGTACGGTGTAAATATAAACCAAACAAATTGCAGGCGAAGGTTAAGGGCGTTTAACGCTAACGTTGTTTTCTCAGATTAACTATACGCTAGGTACTGTTTAAATAATATGCCGTCGTTTTTAGACGTACGGTACAGAACTGTACATAAACACATGCAATAAATTACACTTCACAGCAACAAACCTGCTACAAATATGCATTACACTAATTAATTAAAATACATTCGTGATTCAAGGGTTTTCAGAATGTACATACACACATTTCGCGTAGTTACGACGCATCCATGTTTAGCCAACAAGGGGTGGTATCGATAGCTAGTTTACCCGAGCATGGCAATGCTAACATTAGCTACTATTAGCCTAGCATGGATTCTAACTCTCAAATACCCATTAAAAGCAACATTATATAAAACCCTCTAGTAATAATTGGTATCCCTTCACCGAAAGCTAACATTACACTATCCCCCGTCTTGCTTATGTATTAAATTAAAGCTTTACTTCTTACCTTACCTGAAAACCGACGTGGGCCTAACACAGCAATGAATGAACAGTGAAATGGCGCCGCTCGCTCGCGGGAAGGCTTTCTTCATAGCGCTGGCCAGGTTGTGACGCAGCATTGTTTATTGATATAATGGCATATAGCGCCTCTCTGAGGTAGGCCTCCAGTGCTGCGTCTCGTCTTACACAAGGGGTCCCAAAGTCAACAATAAACCGTAATTGAAATAGACAGCACTTGTTGTTGGACCCTTTTATTTTGTCTTACTATTACATACTTTAAGGCTGGATCTGAATGTCCTGCTCCAATCATTTGCAGCCATGACAGTATGTGATATTTCTGCTCCTGATTATATAAAAGGCTTATTGTAATTATTACAGCACCTTCATAAGAGCTACATTTCAGATGTCATATGCAGCTATATAAATAAAGATTTGCAAACATTTCTCCATTATAAAATAAAAAGAAAGCAAATATGTCTGTGTTGTGTCTTTCAAGTATCTTTCACAGATGAGTGAGTGTTACAGTATATCTGGCACCTCCCATCACATAAATATCATTATACACACGCTTATCAAAATGTAGTGAATTCCATTAGTCTTTAAAATATAGGCAAACAATATTAGAACCTTTTAACACTCCATTTCCATGGCACTTTTATCTTGGTGTTTGAGAGGGTGCGAGTGAAAATCTTCACAAAAACAAAAAATAAAAAAAATAAAGTTTATGTCCATTTTATGTTGTTATCTGAACCCCCTTCCCTTGTCAGTCATAGTCTATTTGCTTTGCTAGATGGGGGACACTGCATACTGTTAATGTCTATGTAGCTGGTATACATCAAAGACCTAGAAGTGATTTTCCTACTGGTCCTACCAGGAATGAAAGCAGTTTCAATCTGCCCAAGTGAGTGAGAGAGGCTCCCATTATTAAATCTCATACACAGCAGAGAGTTAGTGGGTTCACATTTGGTGCAACTATAGACAACACCTTTAGTCACAAAAGGGGATTATTTTTCTAACTTCTTATATAAAACGCAGTTCAGCACAGTTTTAGAGATGCAATTCCATCTGACTTGCTTCAACAAAAGATAAACAGCTTCTCTTTTTGTAGTCTCATTTTTCCCTTCAGTAGCTGCTTTCATGGCCAGTCAATATATACAGGTTGCTTAAAGCTGATGGGTCATCTGTAGGTGTGCTTTGTAGAATAATATCCCTGGCCAAACAACACAGGTGTTTTCACTTTCAATGCATATATGTCCGCATATATGTGGCTTATAATAAATTATGCAATGCAAACATACCTGTTTGTTCCCAAAACTCTGAACACTCGAGTCTGATCAGTGATTTCTTGCGTTACCTGAAAAATGAGTTTTGAACACATGAATGAGCACACAAATCTACAAAATAAATGTTCCATGAAAATTACCTTGAAACTCACCTCGTTTGAACGAAGGCTCATCCCTTTAAGGCCATGCTTCCAGAAAGCCAGAACACTGTCCTGTAAACAAACTATCACAAACATACAGTCAGTCTTATCATTTAAAAGGACCCCTAAGGACAGCAAATTAACCAACAAACAAACGACATTGATGCTACTGCCATGAGATTTCTACCTAGCGTTTGAATGGGAAATTCAAAGATCATTTCAGATGCCAGCTCTTTGGATGGAAGCCCTTGTAGGTTCACAATCTTGACAGTTTCTGAGAATGAACAGTCAACAGAGCGGTTAATTAGAATATAAGAGCAGATGGCCAACCCAATGTTTGTCTACTTATTGGGTACTGTGTAGACATAGATTATTTATTACAGTATTTATTATTGCATATAATTCATGCTAAGCAACACATGGGAGGAAATATTCTTCACAGTATTAATCAAAAACATCATTAGGACCAGAAAATCCCTGCACAACGTGTGTATTCTTTTTTAGGAATGAGGTACATATTTATACTTACTCTCCATTGCGATGAGAATGGTGTCTCTGTCCAGCTGAGTCACCTGCACTGCCCCAACAGCTCCCCTCGCTGGTGAGAGAGGCAAAGAACGACAACATTAAGACTTGTGACATCCCATCATGATGTTGTGGCTAACCGCCGCCGCGTAACCTACAGCAACTCCTTTGCAACCCCACCTGGTGTCGAGTTAGGCGTGCCATTCAACTCTATGATGTGAAACTTGAGCTGCCGGCCGCCGGAGGGCTCCCCGTTTGGACACTCGCTCACGCCCACACACAGGTGTGGAAACTCGTCACTCACCAACACCAGGAGCTCGAATATGGGCAGGGCGTCTGGCAGACCGATTGGTATATGCTGAAGCCGAAACATAAATGGTAGTCAGGTGGTTTACTAACTAACAGTATTGTTGGCAAGCTGCTGGAAGCCAATCGGACAGACCTTCAATTGCATGAACTTCTGGAGAGGTTCATACCACAACAGCAGTACTAGGCCTGACGGAACAGCTCCGCATAGGAATGTACTGTCTGTGTATGGGTTCCTTGCTAAGAGAGAGAGAGCAAGTGAAAGGGGGTGAGAGCGGGGGAGAGAGAGTTAAGGACAGACAGACAGCCAGCAAGCCATAGATGGATGACAGACAGGACACAACAGGGTCCTCTGATTGATTGGCGATTTCCACTCCACCTACCTACACTGCATTTCCTACAGCCTTTCGTGTCTGGGATCTTCACAGAAATGGCATACTTCCTGCAGACAGTGAAGAAATATATATGATTTATTTATTTCATCCCTATTGTAGAAAAACAAATGTTTCAGCTACCACCATATTTTTTCTATTATTCTAGGGTTGAATAATACACCAATAATCATTGGGTTAAGCATTCCTTTAATGGACTGTTACCACTATGTGTCACATATAATTTTAACTGTCATCTTGGATACCAAGTAGAACAAAGCTATTTTGCATTTTGTATGATGTGACCCTGGTCACTGGAGATTAGTTTGTATTAAAGATTAGTCTCAAACAAAGAATGATTTTTAAAACGTATAATATATACGTTTTTCTGTTTCTCTAAGCATACTGTAAACACAAACCATAATAATACTGGAGTTATACCTGAGACTAATTCTCTCAGTGAAGCGGTTGGTACTCAGCGACAGGCTACTCTGTTTTTTCTGCAGATGGCCTTTCTGTTCAAACAGGGCCGTCAAACTGTGGGAATAGAGCTGAGAGGACTTTCCTGGGGAAGCGATGGGAAAGAGTGATGTACTGCATGTTAGGAAGGAAGCACAACATAACAGTGTGCTTCCAGAGTTATCTAAAGCAACGTCTGGGTCTCTCTCTGGCAGAATCATCGCTTTGGAGAAATCATTACCTGACACCGACATTAACACGTTGTTCATAACATAGAGCCATGTGCATCGCTGGGGAAGTAGCTGTGGAAAGGGGAAAAGTCACTGTAAAACACTTCTTTGTTGTTAATGTACAGTACAGTATCACCAAGGGATTTGTAGCCTAGCCCTTTGACCCGTGACACCCATTATCACCATTTATATAAAGTATCATGAATATTATTAACAATTAGAAAAAAAACTTTAACTATAAACAAGGTTACAAGACAAACTAGTTTAGTAAGAAAACTAAAAATAAGCTAGAAAACCATCTAGTGACCCATTGGGGGATCCCAATCCACAGTTTGAGAAGCCCTACTCTTATTTATAAATGAAGACTAGTCATTTTATTACCTTCTCAAGCGTGTCCTCATGCAGTTCGTTAAGGTTGAGTGTGTAGACCCCCTCCTCTGCCCCCAGAATGAGATACTGATCTGTGACAAAAAAGGTGAATGGCTTGAGATGCAATTCACCTACTAGCCACCAGGGGCTTGGCTTCAAAACAGAGCAAACAAACCTCAGAATAAGTGACTATGCAAAAGACACCAGACTCCACCCGAGAAACAGAGACAGAACATTTTCCATATGAATCATTTAATCTTTTCTATAAACGTGGTAAAATAGTAAAATAAAAACTATTGATTACAAGGCTTCAAAAAGAGAAACCAAAGCAATCCCTACCTCTCGTCTTGGGCAGAATCCAGGTAACAGCACAGTGGATTTTCAGGGGACAACCATTGAAAACTTTGGAAAAGCATGCTCCCATCTATGGAAATATGCAGATGAACCACGATATAAATTATGAAAATACTATACACATGTATATTTTAATTTTTGAATGCGTGTTGTTTGATACAAGTAGAACATCTAATGCTTTCAGCCGTGTGAGAGGGTTTATGTTGTTATGTTACTGCACCATTGCAGTTCTCTTGTAGGGAACATGCTGTTAGAGTTCACACTTACATGGACTTGAGGGGTAGGAGGGAGCCCATGACAGTCAGCTCTCTAGAATTTAAAAAGGTTATACTTAAGGAAGGAAGGGGGTGATATCTATGACTATTATTTCAGACACATTTAGTTTCTCATATGTTTTTGAATACACTCCTGGATTTCTGTGTGGTTTAGCCCTTTGTGATGCACATGCCTGCACTCCTCTATACGCCTTCCCCTACAGCACTATAGGCTAACACCGTTATCTACCCCTCTGCCGACACACTCATTTTGTTTCTAAGCATAAACAGTGAGGTAAGGCAGACATCTGGGGTTTTGGGGCCACTGTATGGAATCGAGGAGTGTATCTTTTAAAGGGTCAATACAAACAAAATCAGTAAAACAAGTTAATTGGTTTTAGTATAAAAATAAAAACCTCACTGATGCTTACTGATACCATAGACATCATAGTTTCACCATAGTATGTGTATCTTACAGAATCCTCTGTCTTTTTCCTCAGTGTACTCCACTCGGGTGAGAGGGGCGCGTCCCTTTTTGATGAGGTCACTCCTGCAGCATCAACCTCAGGTAGGCAGGGATCAATGCAACGCTGTCTAATGTCCTGCGTGGCTGAACATCTGGCCAGGCCTAAGGGAAAGACAGCAGGCATATGCAATAAGAGTTGGACTCTTACCGTACTGTTGAGTCCAACGTAATAGTTGGACTCAACAGTACGGTATATGCTGGGCTAGAGTGATTCAATAGTACGGTATAGAGTGTCATAATTATGAATCAAAACAAGCTTGGTAGGAGAAGCTAATTTACAGTCAATCAGAATGGACAACAACAAGTAGCCTACATGGCGGGTGTTTTTGGATAGAATACCATAGCACCCATAACAACTTAATCAAATATGATTGAGAGACGCTTTCATCCCAAGCGACTTAACGGTCGCTTGATGTGTGACACCTGGGGAGGAGGTGGAGTTGGAGGGGAGGGCGGTGTCGGGTCCCAATGTACAACTGGGTCGTAGGGTCATGTCCTTGTCCCCTGTGGTGGGGGGAAGAGAGCTAAAAGCAGGCAGAGACCCAGTGGAGGGACTGAACAAAACACTTCTCCTTGCTTTACCCCCCTGAAAGATACAAAGGGAGAGAAACATATTTTAATTCATATATTAATAATAGTGAGTGAACCGATAGATACATTTCCTAATATAGATGGTCATATAGACTATTTTTAAGTAGTAGAGAATATTAAGACATTCTTCATTTTTTTACATAAATAACAGTTAATTGAATTATTGTGGCTCCTTCATTTAAAATGCTTTAAACTCCTAAATGAATAGGTTTTCATTACAGATTATGCTCTACAGTGCGTCACTGTCACTCACGTCAGTAGATGGCGCCCTTTTGATGGTTAAACTCCTGAAAGACACAAGAACAACAATGTCATAACCAGGCACACAATGAAGTGATGGCCAATTTAACAATCTCACTCAAATAAAGCGTTAAAGTCAGCGGATGACCATAAAACCACCATAAAACAGCTGGACAGTAAAGACGGCGGCAGGAGTAGACAGCCCAAAAAACAGTGCCAAAATAAGACACAAACAAATGAGAACAATGAGAACAAAATTGAAGCACAAAAAAAGCCAAAGGACTCGACAAGCCCCGTTTCCCCACTCGCCACGACAGTACCTCTTTGGTGGGGCACTGGTTGGGATCGGGATAAGCAGAGCACACAGTTTAGCCAAAACCAGACGCCTTTAAGCCCCACATTCACATACTGATCACAGGCAGTCCATTTCCCCAAAGTGAATTAATGGGGGAACGGCGGGGGAAGAGAGAGGGGCGGGGCTGGGCGGGGGGGAGGGGGGAGGGGGGCACGGTGAGCGTGGATTAGGCGGGCGGGGGGAGCAGAGTCAGTGGGCCTACCTCAGCTGCAGTGCTTGCTCCACACATTCCAACAGGCTCCTGCAACAGGAAGACCTGATGTTTATGCATCTATGGGCCGGGCTGCCCCATGACAATGGGAGAACCGGTGGGTGGGTCGGGGGTGGGGGGGGGGGGGGGGGGGGGCCGGGGGACCGCC
>JAODUG010000010.1:1833031-1864234 GCA_027564795.1 Aphredoderus sayanus
GCCAGGCGGGGTTAACAAAAAGGGGTGTGGTTTTAAGGACCCGGCCCCTCTTTCTTACTGACAGGGTTTCCTGTGGCTGAGTGCAGGGGCGGAGTCCACGGAGATGGAGCGATATAGACCAGCTCCCCCTCCTCCTCCATCCCCCCCCCCCTTGCCCTCCAGCTTGCAACAAATTACTCATCCGCCTGAAATTAGGAATGCGCAATCTAGTGGCCAAAAGTGCACACAGCTAGTTTTATTTCACTACATTTCTGAATGACTGCATGAAAATAAATAAGACTAGTTTCTGCAGCCGCAGTTTCCTTTTTTATTGGGTTAAGTTTTCAGCAAAGCTAACGGGCAGCTAATGTGTGAATGATATGTAGTAATGAGAGGTTTGGTGTAGCACATTGTTCAGGTTGATGGATGCCAAGAAAGGTTTTGATTGCAGTGATATACATGTATACATACTGTGTACATATATTGCTGTATACTTCCTTAAGTCTTGTGAGCACCTGGTGGTGGGGCTGCATTGTTTGAATCGATGTCGTTGTGTTGAATGCCGTTTGCTTGTTTTTATAAAGGAGACTTTGAGGAGGAATCCAAACAGCCAGCAGTGTCGGAACAACAGAAACACCAGCTCAAGCACAGAGAACTCTTCCTCTCTCGACAGTTTGAATCCCTTCCCGCCACTCACATAAGGTAAGAGGGGATTGAGTTGTGTGTGTGTGTGTGTTGGACTAGTAGTGAACAGTAGTTCCAATTAGGTGCCCTTAAGGCCCTGGTGTGCACAGTTAGGCCACAACATCTTCTATGCAGCCATGAAGTCAGCCGCGTGTTAAAGCTGCCCTTACAGAGGCCAGAGACTCGGTTGACCTCTGAATGCCCCTCCCTCCCGCAGGGGGAAATGTAACGTCACCCTCCTCAACGAAACAGACGTCCTAGCCGGCTACCTAGAGAAAGAGGTAAGTGTTCCTGCATCTTAACATGCACCATAAGAAAGAGATGGAGCGCAGTGCGATCGGTTTGACCGTGCCCTCTTGTCTGTCTAGGACTGCTTCTTCTATTCGCTGGTGTTTGACCCCGTCCAGAAGACCCTGTTGGCAGACCAGGGGGAGATCAGAGTGGGCTCCAAATATCAGGCAGAGATCCCAGACAAACTAGCTGAAGGTAAGATGGTGCCCTGTCCTATTGGTCACATGCTTTTCTAACACGGGTCAACGGTACCTCAGCAGGTAGCCGACTTAAGCACACACACACAGATGACATGATCGTAGCTAGACGACAAAACAAGTCCTACAAGCTTATTTGTTTATTATCGTTAGCTGGATTAGTAAAAACATAATGGGGAGAAGAGGCACTGAATTCTGTTAGGTCTGTAGCTGTTGATCAGCACTGTGTAAATGTCTCGCTTGCGCACACACACACACACACACGCACATTCCATCTGGTCAGGAAAGGCAGCACAACCCTTGGAGATCACAGAGAAAAAAAATGAGTCATAACAGCTCGTTGTTTTTTTTCTTCTCTTGCGGACATGTTTCAAATAAATGTTGGTCTTGCTCTTTGAGAAAACGCCCGCTTGTCATCCTTAATCATCTCGATGAAGATAATAATGTTGTTGCTATTATTGATATTATCGTAATATGTTCACTTGTTCACGTTGTCTGAACATTTAAAGCTCTGTGGACTCTTCCGGTCCGTTAGAGCAACATTCATCATCGTTCCATTCAATTTGGTGCTAATGTCTTCCACCACTAAAATGGCTAGAACCCATCCAAAGCCCCCAGATCTCTGTCCTGCTGGCTGACACCTGCCTAACCGCATGCTTGCTGTCTGGTTCAGGTGAGTCGGACAGCCGTATCCAGGAGAAGCTGGAGACCAAGGTGTGGGACCCCGACAACCAGCTCAAAGACCCCCAGATTGACCAGTTTCTGGTGGTGGCACGGTAAGGCTCCCCGCCATCTGTCACCCTCATCTCATTATCACTAGGCCCCTGTTGCCATGGTGACCCTGCCATTGTCGGGACAGCTGGGGGCAGTTATTTATTTGCAGAGGAGAGATTTGAACTGGCGTTAGGGGAGTAATAAACACTTATACCCTCAATATGGAAGGATCCTCCCCCACTTCCTTTTACATTGAAGTATCCATTAGTTGTTGATTGGGCAATTGCATGTGAACCTGTAGAGTGCTATTGCTACCTGCAGTGAGCTACTAGTGCTGATATGGGGGGTGTTACCTCAAAGTATGTTTTTGGAGGGAATCTGCTGCAGCTGGTATTGCATCCAATGTGTGTGAGCACGCCATCTAGTGGCCAATCCATTAATATCCTCGGGAGCACTATTTTCTTTCTTTTTTTTCTTGTTTCACAACATGAAACTAGTTATCTCAATCTTGATATTATCTTGTGGCCCGCAAAAGGAGCACCCCTCCCCTCCCCTCCCCACACATTAAATTACCCATCTCTATTAGCATCAGTCTTTCAGGCTGTTCCCTGTTAAGGACGACACCAATCCTGATTACATTAGGTTTACGTGTGTGTGTGTGTGTGTGTGTGGGGCAGGGCTGTGGGGACGTTTGCCCGGGCCCTGGACTGCAGCAGCTCCATACGCCAGCCCAGCCTCCACATGAGCGCTGCGGCCGCCTCCAGGGACATCACGCTGGTAAGACCCCCCCACACACACACACCCCTTCACTGACATCCCTCCTGCAGAAGGCCAGTCACAGAAGCTCTCCCTCTCTAGTTCCATGCCATGGACACCCTGCAGAAGAACGACTACGACCTGGCCAAGGCCATGGCCACCCTGGTGCCCCAGGGGGGCCCCGTGTTGTGCCGCGACGAGATGGAGGAGTGGAGCGCCTCCGAGGCCATGCTGTTTGAGGAGGCGCTGGAGAAGTACGGCAAGGACTTCAACGACATCCGCCAGGACTTTGTGAGTTGTTTTCCCTGCCCCACATCCCCACCAATCACTGGCTTGCTTTCTTTGCATTTTCTTCCTAATTTGTTTTGCTCTGTGTCGCTCACTGTGGCCGGCACACCTCCCTCCACAGCTGCCCTGGAAGTCCCTGGCCAGCGTGGTCCAGTTCTACTACATGTGGAAGACCACGGACCGCTACATCCAGCAGGTACCCAGCGCTGCCTCCTCGTTCCTGTGCCACCTCTTGTATCGTTTCTGTAGCCGTACTCTGTTTAACTCTCTCTCTCTCCCTACCACTCTGTCCCTCTCTCTCTTTGTCTCCCCCTCTCTCTCTCTCCCTACCACTCTGTCCCTCTCTCTCTTTGTCTCCCCCTCCCTCTCTCCCTACCACTCTGCCCCTCCCTCCCTTTGTCTCTCCTTCTCTCTCTTGCTCTGTAGAAACGCCTGAAGGCAGCAGAGGCAGACAGCAAGCTGAAGCAAGTGTACATCCCCACCTAGTGAGTATTAGCTTGAACTGCAACCCGCAGCGTTGCCCCCTGGAGCCGCGCTGACAGTCCTCTCTTGTGTCCCCAGCACCAAGCCCAACCCCAACCAGATCATGGCGCCCGGCAGCAAGCCCGGCATGAACGGTGCCGCGGGCTTCCAGAAAGGCCTGAGCTGCGAGAGCTGCCACAGTAAGCCTGCAACATGCATGCGTTTAGTAGCTCAAGTGTGTTAGTTTGACAGTAAGGCTACACTGGTTTTAGTGTCTAACTGTCCTGTCACCTGCCCAGCGGCCCAGTCGCCCCAGTGGTACGCCTGGGGGCCTCCCAACATGCAGTGCAGGCTGTGCGCCTCCTGCTGGATCTACTGGAAGAAGTACGGTGGCCTGAAGACCCCCACGCAGCTAGAGGGTGCCGCCAGGACCGGCTCTGTATGTCCCGCGTTTGAAAGCCATTTCCACCCATGTACATGAGTTGTGTGGTGCACTTACTATCAGTATGAACTGCTTAGGAGTCTTTTTTTTTTCTTTCTTTCTTTGCCCCCCCCCCCCGCCCTTTCAGGAGGCGGGCCCGAGGGGTCACATGACACGCCAGGAGGTCCAGGGCCTGTCGCCGTTCACGCGGAACGAGGGGCGCGCCAAGCTGCTGGCCAAGAACCGGCAGACCTTCATCCTGCAGACCACCAAGCTGACCCGCGTAGCCCGCCGCGTCTGCGAGGACATCCTGCAGCCCCGCCGGGCCGCGCGGCGGCCCTACGCCTCCATCAACGCCAACGCCGTCAAGGCCGAGTGTACGCACGCACGCACACACGCACGCACACACGCACACGCGCACGCACACGATATAGAACCAACATGAACCCTCCTCCTGTCCTCTGGGTCAAACTGACCCAACGCACTAGCTTTTTGTGCCAGATAGAAGGCACCAATTATATTTCTACAGCTTGCAGACATATTATGTCAATGTAAGGCATCAAAACATAAGCAGGTGGCGCCATCTGCTGGCAGAAGAAGGTAGTGCGTTTAAAACCCGAGGACAAATCAGGGTTAACAGCTCAACAAACACACACAGCAGTAACATATAAACATGATGAACAATAACATGGGGGGGGGAGTAATCAAATGGTTTTTATTTCATTGACATTCTTCTCCTCGCTGTCTCCTCTCAGGTATGATCCGGCTTCCCAAAGCCACCAAGGCTCCTGTAAAGAACAGGTCAATTCCCCGGCAGTCCCTGGCCATCATAGTAAAGGATCTAGGTGAGCAAGGCAGGCCCCACTCTTCTCACCCCTCCTCCAGTTAAGACTGAGCAAACACGACTAACTTCCTGTGTATTACTCACTCGCTCCCCTCTAGCGCTCTCGGCACCGCAGAGGCTGAAGGCTCCCCGGGGGGTCCCGCCGCCCATCAACCGTAACCAGGCCAACCAGCCTCGCGGGGGCCCAGGCCTGCTGGGGAAGAGGCCCTTTGACAGCGTGAGTAGTCAAAACACTGCCTGTATGCCTGGCTCACCCCTTACTAGGCCGTACACAGGTCAGCTGACCTCGTGACCTCCAGTACGCGCGGCTCAAGCTAGCTATTCTCCTGTCGCTCGCAGGCCGCCGGCATCCCCTTCTCCACCAACGGGAGGCCGTTCGCGTCGGGCTTGAGGACCACCTCCCAGTCGGTCATCAAGCGCCAGAAGGTCAACCAGGGTGACGCGCCCAACCCTGTGGTGTTCGTGGCAACCAAGGACACCAGGTGAGATGCTGTGTGTGTGTGTGTGTGTGTGTGTGTGTGTGTGCGCTCGCGCACGTGTGCCCTGTAGAACCTTCCGTTAGCGCCCCAGGCTGCCGTGTCACCCCGTGTTCCTTCCCCCAGGGCCCTGAGGAAACACCTGACCCAGTCGGAGATGCGGCGGGCGGCCAGGAAACCCCACCTGCCGGTCCGCATCAAGCTGCCCCCGCCGCCCCCCCGGGCGCTGGCCGTACCCCTGCTGCCCTCCAGCACCAGCGAGCCCATTGTCCTGGAGGACTAACGGACGCAGTGGGTGGCATGGGGGCGGGGTGGGAGATGCCAGAAGAAACCTCCAGGCGGGACATGGGGAGCGGGTGGGTGGGTGGGTGGGAGGGTGGGATGTGGTGTGGGTCTCTGTGCCCATCCCTTACCAGGCAGAGCAGTACACCATACCTGTAGATTATCTGTTTTTCCCCTTTTTCCTCTTTTGTCTCAGTTGTTGCTTTCACAAAGTTGATGTGCCCAACACACACACACACAAGTACATGCATGCACCCACACAAGCACTTAGACTGTATAGTTACTGTATATCTCAGAATAAACAACAAACAAACTGATGGACATCCACGCTCACAAGACACACACACACACAATGGGCTCATTTTTATTTTGGCTCCCTAATTATTTTCTACCCCACACCCCCCACCTTTTTAAAGGATTAATATTTTAACGTGTAATTTAAATCAAGGACTTTCTCATCCCAGAACTATGGTGAAAAAGCACACTTTATTTTTCCTCCAGGTGTATCTTTGTCTCTGTAAATATTTGCAACATGTAAGTGGGCTGTCACCGATTGGATGAGAGCCGGGGGGTGGGTTGGGGGGGTTGACCAGTGTGGGAGCGCTTGTTTTCTCTCTTTAAAATGAATAATGTAGGTTGATAAAATGCCACCCACATGCTCAATCAAAAGTTAAGTTTGGATGGTCTCACTTTTGCCTGTGTGTGAGAGAGGGGGAGAGAGAGAGACTCACACCGTTAAGCTCTCTTGATGTGAGGCTGTTGACTTTGCTTTTCTCTGTCTCACCTGCCCCGACCCCTCCCAAAACCCACAGCCAAGCAAGGTGTCGCACTGCAAGCCTGTCACAAACAGGAGAAACCTTGATAAGGAGGAAATTAATGCCAACAGGTCGAGGCTTCCCCCAGAGTTTGTCCACTGCAGTGTCTTCCCTCCCTCCTTCCTACCCCCACTGACCCTAGTAGTGTTTGCTGTTTGATTGTCGCAATCAAAGCAAAGTCTTGTCTTTCTCTACCATCACTTGTTTGGCTTTGCTTTTTTTCCTCCAGACATTTCAGCCCATTTTGGAGAGAGCAACATCTGAGCTGTTTAGAGGGTACAATCCTGTTTTACAGACCCTGAATCAAAGGGGAAAGATCCGTTATGGATATGTTCCAGGGTTAGAATAATTGTGTGTTGAGATGAGAAAGTTAAATAATGTTTTTATGGGTGTAATATGCACATACTATCCATGGTAAGCAAGATGTAGAATGGTATAAACTAGCAGTGAGACAGGAAGAGATTGTGGGGAAGTCCAAATCAAGCCATAATCTAATGGTGTTGAATTCTCCTTTGATACAATACTCTCCGTTCTTTAGGCTGGCAATTTAAAACAATGTACCATTTGGATTTTGCTTTAAATAAAAGTACAAACATGTTACTGATTCCGTTAATAAAGCGGCTGAATGTACTGTATGTACAGAAGCCATGTTTTTTTCATTGTGATTCTGATCATGTCAGAGGTATCAGAGGTTTTTCTCAACATGTGGGTAGAATTGGTTTGATGTTTTTCTCTACACCTCCTCTCCTTTTCTTTTTTCCTTTTTTTTTTAAAGATATGTAAGGGTGAGTACATAAAAAATAATAATCTGGTAATTATAATTCCTCTGTATCCCTCGAGTTGTCAACTGTCCCAGCCAGCGAGGGGATACATGATGGATTTATAAAAAAACTAAGTTTGGTCCCAATGTGGGCTTTTTTAATGTTTGTAAGAAATTAATTGAAATGGTAAAAATTCATAGCAAATGCTAATTGAAAAAAGTGAGTAAAATAAACCTATTGAGAATGATTTTTACATGAATCTAAAGTGTATAATCACATCTCCAATATTGTGGAGAGTGTTACAATGCTGTATATGTGACTGTTGCTCTCCTTTGGGGGTTGGGGATGGGGTTGGCTCATAAGTGGAGCCATGGGCTAGATTTAAAGGGAAGGGAATTACAGTTTTGTAAGTTGAAGAGTGAAAATGATACGATTGAAAGAAAAAAAATTCTCAAGTGTTTTTTTATTCCAATGTCTCTGTATCCTTTAATGTATCTTGATAAGAAAATAAAGATTTTTCTTTGTGGTCGCAATTCTAATTAATATATTTTTATATATTTAAATGATTATGCAAGAGTGTGCGTGTATATAGGGTAGTTATAGGCAGACCTCTTGATCAAAGTTATAAATTAAATAAAATGAGAAAGTTACATCATAGTGACAAATTACAACAATAATTAGCTATGGTCCTATTACATCTGGCCGTATTCAACTAAAATGATTTATTTGAAACAAAACTTTTAACTATATAATAATGGATTTGCATGTCGTTATTAACAGACAGCAATTAATTAACGAGATTCTTTAAATTCTAATGAAACTGAGGTGTGATTGAGGCCACGTTGATTTATGTACTTGATTAGTAAACCTTTTTCTATTCATGCGGGATGTTTATTGGGCGATTATCTACGCATGGTCACTATAACAAATAGACCCTAATTTGATAAAGGGTCGTCTTATCTGACAGACATTATAACGTCAACGCGAAAGTTTAATATTGGTTTGTCGTTTTTACCGCACTGCCTTCCTTGGATATGATTGGTTGCTTGGTATATTCTTGATACGTCTAAAGTCAGCACAGCTGATTCTTTTTAAACGCAACGCGGGTGATGAAATTAGGTCCAGTTAAAAGCCAACTGACGAGTCAGACAGTTGCTTGTGGCTCCGTGGCGAAGTAGGGTAGTTGAGGGTCCGTGCCAGTGGTTTAATGCACCTTTGAGTTACAGCTGTAGACGGGTTTGTCGTTATTTCTACATTTACATCTTAATGTGACCGGGTTTAGGGCTGTTATCAGAGGAGTTTCCGCCAAGCACACACATTGTGGCTGTATCAATACTACGTGTGTTTACAAAATTGAATTGCGTGCGCTTCCAATAATGCTTGAGGTGAGTGAGACTTTTTTTTTATTTTTTATGTCGACCTAACGTAGTTACTGTACAGCCTACCCTCATTTTTCATTAACTATATGTATGAAGGCTACATAACAATGTTATAATTAATATAAATGACTTATGGTGTTTCAAAGTTACAAGTTAACCGCTACTGAATTCTTCTAAGTTGCTATCGCACCATTGTACAGTAAGCTACTATTGGCTTCACACTATTGTATAAAGGCACTTTGCCAGTACTGTAACAAAGCTTCTGCAGAGTGAACAGGCCAGTTAGAGGGTCTAAAGGAGTTTCATTGCAATTATATCCCCAAATGTCTTTAACTGCAACTAAGTCTGTAAGACATTGCTTTTTAATGGAGTCCATGTCTTCTCTCTCCCAGACTAGCAGTGATGACCTGTTCCAGCCCCTCTCCCATGGTGAGATGGTGGACAAGCTGCTTGCGGGCGAGCAGCCGGACTGCGCGTCCCTAGCGGAGGCCCTGCTTCCCCTGGTGGAGCCCTGCCCCTCCCCGGTCCCCTGGGTGTGCTCCACCCGCTACAAGACGGAGCTGTGCACCAGCTACGCGGCGGGCTTCTGCAAGTACGCCGAGCGCTGCCAGTTTGCCCACGGGCTCCACGACCTCCACGTGCCCTCGCGCCACCCCAAGTACAAGACGGAGCTGTGCCGCAGCTACCACGTCACGGGCTACTGTTACTACGGCGCCCGCTGCCTGTTTGTGCACGGCGCCGCCGAGCAGCTTCCCCCAGTCCGCCGGCGCCGCCGCGCGGTCCCCTGCCGCACGTTCGGCTCCTATGGCGTCTGTCCCTTCGGCACGCGCTGCAACTTCCTGCACGTGAAGGGCCAGGTCGGTGACTGCCGCGAAGACGACGCCACCGCCGGCAACTGCTGCAGCCCTGCTCCGGAGTCCCCTGGGGGCCCCGCCACCCCACTGGCCCCCCCGCCCGCCTCCAGGGAGTGGAAGCCGCGGGGGGCTCTGTGCCGCACCTTCAGCGCCTTCGGCTTCTGCCTGTACGGCACCCGCTGCCGCTTCCAGCACGGCCTGCCCAACAAGATGAAGGCCGGCGACACTTTTCCCCCGGGCCTGGAGGGCGCCCTCTCTCCTCAGCTGCCCGGCAGGCCCTTCTCCCCGGGCTCCGAGATGCTCTCGCCCGCCTCCTCCAACGCCTCGTCTCCCCCGTCCGCGTCGCCCTCACCCCTGGAGGCCACGGCCCACAACGCCTTCACCTTCGCCAGCCAGCACCTCAGCGACCTCCTGCTGCCGCTGGCGCTCCATCTCCAGCAGCTGGAGAACGGCAAGGCCATGGCAGCAAGCGCTCGGGAGATCTGGAACACCAGGGCACTTTAGATGGAGGACTGTCGTGTCACAACCAGCAGCAATGACCGTACTTGAGCATGAAATGTTCTTTTAAGTAGTTGTGTGTGTCTTTTATTTTGTTGCCCAGGAGGCCAATGATGTGTTGCAGAATTGTATTGCTATATATTTTTTTTTTAACTTGTTTGACATTTCACCAGCCAGGACTACTTGTGCTGGCCTAAGGCAGTTCTAACTCCTTAACCAAGGAGGCTAATAGTCACTTGTAACTGACTATTAATCTCCTTGGTCTAACCACTCTTGGCTGACCTTGTGTAATCTGGCACGTTTAACATTTTAGCTAAATGCAAGCTTATAAATATTGTAATTTTATATTTTAGCTGTTGTACATAATCTCATATTTATGAATAGAGTTACACAAATGTCTGACCCCTCCAGCATCATGAATAAACTAATAAACATAATTCTTAACCCTGCACACTTCTAGATTTGTGACTCTAGATCGAATATTATATGACCTTCATGTCAAGTTGGCCTACAATAACTTGTCGACTTCACGTATATGTTCTGAAACCAAACCAGTGTTTGGCTGGGGCTCTGCCAATCACAAACCTGCGTGTTGCGACGTCACTGCGTAAAAACGTAAACTCTCTTCTGGCCGCGTAGAGATGCGAGAAGAGGTGAAGCTAATTCAAATAAGTCCGTAACCCATTTAAAACGGTACAATTCTAGTCCCATTAGACAACTATCGTCGCAGACTGTGTTGATGATCAGAGTTTTCGCAACTGTTGACGATAAGCATTCAGTCGGTAGTAGTCTAACAGTACTCGCCTTTCAAACGTCATGTGTTCAAGGGCTAATGTCGTATTTTGGCGGATTTTCTATGGTGCATGCTGTAGTTAACTCGGGTTTTGTTTGCAGGACAGAATTTAATTGGGCTGTGACGCTCTGACATTGAATTCCAGTAATTAGATGGCGGCAGCTTTCCGTTGTGATCCACTATTTTAAGCGTGTGTCACAATCGGTGAAATCTCCAAACCAGCAGCCTTTATCCCGACAGTCCCCTCTGTCTGCATAGTGAATATGGCAGACAGAGAGGAGCGACGCTTTGCTGAAGTTCCCCGGGAGTCAGTGAAACTTGTGGCCGAGAGTGCAGGAGTGGAGCTCAGCGACGATGTGGCTGCTGTGCTCGCTGAAGACGTGTGCTACCGGCTCAGGGAAGCTACTCAGGTATACGATGTGTTGGGAGCAAAGGCAACGCGCGTCTGTTTTGAATTGACTGATTTAGGTTAACTAGTTCATCGTAGAAACATTGTTACAAGTCCACGATTTACATTTCACGTTCTGCTTGTTTTGAAAACCTACAGAGCAGCTCTCAGTTCATGAGACACGCCAAGAGGAGGAAGCTAACTGTGGAAGACTTCAACAGGGCATTGCGATGGAGTAACGTAGAGGTTAGAGACATGTTTTCACATGTGCCCAGAAGCGTGTGCGTTATTACAATTTAGATAGTTTTTACGTGGGCTTATGCATAGTGTTTGTGTTGCTCTACTTGCTCTTCAGGCTATTTGCGGCTACGGGGCCCAGGATGCATTGCCCTTCCGCTCAATAAAGGAAGGGGAGCTTTTCTTTGTCGAGGATCGAGATATCAACTTGGTGGAGCTGGCGCTGGCAACCAACATCCCTAAGGGTTGTGCGGAGACGTTGGTTCGAGGTATGCCCGCAGCATTATTGAGTGTCTAAAGCTGACTTTACAAATAATTTAAAGAATAAGAATGTGGTTGTTCTTCTCTCCTATCAGTGAATGTGTCTTACTTGGATGGAAAAGGAAATCTTGACCCTCAGGGCACAGGCAAGACAAATTATTAATCCTAATACAGTTGTCTGTATTTTACTGCTTGAATAGTCTTTGAATAGTGTTTTAATCACCCCAGTTCCCACTGCAGTGCAGTCGCTCTCTGAGGACCTTCTGAAGTACTACCAGCAGATCACACGGGCCATTCTCGGAGAGGACCCCCACCTCATGAAGGTAGAACCTTTGGTGGAACATGTGCTGTGAAGCTCGGGGAAATGTAGGAGCGTAGCATGATAAATCGCGCTGTTGTTCTGTTTCAGGTGGCTTTGCTCGACCTGCAGTCGAACTCCAAGATCGCCGCCCTGCTGCCCTACTTTGTGTATGTCATCAGTGGGGTAGGTCTAGTCTCCGCCTCTACTGTTGATTAGCACAACCTCACATAAGCAACTCATACTGAACGTCTTATACATGGTGCTTGCATGCTTACAGGGGTCTATTGGAAAGTGGGGTCATTGATTTTCTTTGGCGGTTAGCATTGTCCTTCACAAGGCGCTATACATAATTCCGGCACGATGCTAGTGCAGTGCTTTATTTACAAATGTCAGTCTTTCTGTTAATTTTAAGCAGTAACATTACTTGGATTTTATTATTTGTGTGCACAGTGTCTCAAGGGAATTCACTTGTTTCTAACCAATAGTGCTCAAGACGCGAAAGTCCAGAACTCACAGTAATGCCTTTCAGTGAGGTTAACGTCGGGTGCATTCCCTCTGCCTCGCTCCCCTCCAGGTGAAGTCTGTGAGCCACGACCTAGAGCAGCTCAACAGGCTCCTGCACATGGTGAAGAGCCTGGTGCAGAATCCCTTCCTGTACCTGGGCTCCTACGTGCGCAGCCTGGTGTCCAGCGTGATGTACTGCATCCTGGAGCCCCTGGCCGCCTCCATCAACCCCCTCAACGACCACTGGACCCTCAGGGACTACGCAGCGCTCCTGCTAAGCCACATCTTCTGGTAGGGCCCCCTCCCCCCACTCAAAACAACACAGACACAGAGTGCAGTGGTAGTGGGGGGTGCTGTGTGTCTCCCTGTGACACGTGGGCCTGTGTTGTGACTCAGGGCGGCACAGTAACCCTGCCCTGTCTCCATTCCCCACCCCCCTTTCCCCCTCCCAGGACCCACGGCGACCTGGTGAGTGGTCTGTACCACCACATCCTGCTGTCCCTCCAGAAGGTTCTGTCTGACCCCGTGCGCCCCCTGTGCTCCCACTACGGTGCCGTGGTGGGGCTCCACGCCCTGGGATGGAAGGTACCCCCCCACCCCATCCCATTCCCTGGTCCTGGAGGCCCCCTGCCCTCCATGGTTTACATGTCTCCCTGCTTGATGCAAATGAAAGGGTCTTTATCGGGCTTCTGCAGAGATTGATAATGACCCGTTCATGTGAGTCAGGTGTGTTTGAGCAGGGAGACATGTACAACATACAGGGCAGGGGGCCTCCAGGACCAGGGATCAGGACTATAGTCTGTTGTCTGGAGCCTTGTTGGAAGGGCTTACTTGTCTTTCTACCACTCCCCTCCTCCAACCCCGTAGGCCGTAGAGAGGGTGCTCTACCCTCACCTGCCAGCCTACTGGGCCAACCTCCAGGCCGTGCTGGACGACTACTCTGTGTCCAACGCTCAGGTCAAGGCCGACGGCCACAAGGTCTATGGAGCCATCCTGGTACGAGCCTGACCCCATTATTGAGCAGCAGTAGAGTAAAGCTTGAATGTACCTGAGGGGCAAACTGGCAACAGCAGTTAATAATAAAGTAAACCCATAATAGGTCCATACAATAAATACACAGTCGTAACTCTTCTCTCCTGGTATGTTAGTCCCTTCTCGCTTAGCATGTTTAAGCTATTTGCTGTTAGCAGGTATTCTGAGGATTCAATGGTATGTTGATATGCATAACTAAGTTAGCACTGCTGCTGCTATCCTAACAGAATGTCCTTATTATAAGTTGCTTTGGATATATTGCCTGCTAAATGCTGTAAATGTATTAGTAGTTTCTCCACCAGAGGAGAAGCAGACTCACTTATTTTAGTGTCGTCAAACTAAAGCCAAGCTAAAACGGTGGCAGGGAGGTAATGTACTGTAAGGCTGTTGCCGTCAGAGCGATGTTCCCCCTTTGTCCTGCAGGTGGCAGTGGAGCGGCTGCTGAAGATGAAGGCCCTGTCTCTGTCCCAGGCAGCGGAGGGTCGTTCCGGCGGGCAGCCCGGCTCGGGGCCGGGTGCCGGGGTGAGCTCCCCGGGCCTCAGCCCGCTTCCGGAGCCCCTGTCGGACGCCGCCCTGGGCATCGCCAGCCACTTGCAGGCGGGCGGGGCCGGCTGCCCCTGGGAGGAGGAGTGGCGGCCGGAGCCGCTGCCCGCCATGTACGGCGAGCTCTACTCCTTCTTTGGCGACAGCCTGGCGGTGCGCTTCAGCACGGGGCCCGGCCCCCCCGCCGCCGCCTCCACCCCACCCAGCGCTGCCCTGGCCCCGCCCCCAGCCGCGCGCAGGGAGCCCCCCGGCCCGGCCGCCAACACCGAGGGCGCCCGCAAGATGCCTCAGCTGACCGCCAGCCTCAGCATCAGCCCCCGGCAGGACGGCAGCCCCCGCACGGAGCCCGTCCCCTCCAGCCTGGCTGCCCCTGGCCTGGGCAGGTAAACACCCCCCCCTCCTCCATGTCAGCATGTTGACCTGGCCTTCTCACTGTCCTCCGGGTCAAACTGACCCAACACACTACCTTGTTGCTCCAACACATGGACCTATCATGTGTAGCGGTTGGCGCCATCTGCTGGCACAACAAGGTAGTGTGTTTGAAACCCAAGGACAGCGGGAGGGTTAAAGGGCCTATATACCATATTTTAATGAGTGGAGAAAACAAATAACTGTATGTAAAGATATAGTGGAGTAATGGTGTCCTGAGCAGAGAATGACATCACTCTGTGTGATGTAGTCAGAGCTCCTCTGTTCTTTGTTTCTATAACAAGACTGGCTGTGTGTGTGTATGTGGCCCGTGAAGCATTTGTTGTGGTCTGAGATGCCAGTGCTCTAGTGCGCCCTCTAGTGGCAGCCAGGATCATCCTCTATAGGGCTACTGCAGCAGAAGTAATGGTTCCTCTGCTGTGTGTGTGTCCCCACTGTTTCCCATCAGGCCCCTGGCCCGCTCCGCATCCCTGCAGCGCTCCAGACCCTCCTCGTCCCGGGCGGCCCAGCGGGCGGCGGGCCCCTCCCGCGACGTCTTCCCCAAGGCCCGCTTCACCTCACCGCAGCCGGGACCACCCGTCTTCTCCTTCCTCATCGGCGGGAGGCAGATGGGCCGGCGTTGCCAGGGGCGGCGGCCCTTCCAGACTGTCTTCGCGCCGACTCCGCCCCCGGCGTCCGCCCCGCCCCGCGCCTACGCCCACAAGCTGCCCGTCATCGGCCGCGTGGGCAAGCCCCTGCGGAGGTGGGCGTGTTCCCACTACTCCCTTCACCTGCCTATCTGAGGTGGGGGGGTCTGGAGAGAAGGATGGGCATTGGACTGCAAGCCGCACTTTCACTGATGCCCCCTGGTGTTCCCCCAGTGCAATAACAGCATAGACCCCGGTGACTCCTGTATGGGAGGAGAGACTTGAAGGCCCAAGGATCATGAAGATGGGGTCAAATAACTGTAAACGTGTTTGAGTTTCGTTCTTCTCTGGGAATGCACCTGTATATATTTTTTGTTGATGTTTTGTATATAGCTCTCAATTTCTTAGAATAAAAATAATCTCTAGTTTAAATGGGTTTGATTTTATTTAAAGTGACTCCTTGACTATGAAGCTTCCTCATTGTAGTTTCACATACTGATGTTTAGGACGGAATATTCTGCTTTGTTTGGGTCTGCTCTGCCATAAAATTAACATTTATTTTTTCCCTAAACACCATTGGCTTTCTATGTTCATTGGAAGTGTAAAAACACGTCTACCAATATAAATGACTCATTTCCTGGTAATGTAAACAGGATTCCTGTTGGGCTATAGGACTTCAACCGGTGTCTTAGACTTAAACTGCACTACAGTATTATTCAAGCCAAGAAGTAACCAAACTGAATAATGAGGCAAGAATGCTACAGTAAATGTTTTTCCTGAAGTTTCAGCTCTATCCCAGTGCTCCTGTATCCGTATAGGTTACCTGCTGTTAAATACTTAATACGTTGACGGGCCCTTAGTGTCTGGTTGCAGTCTGCTTGCAGCGCAGAGGAGCGTAACGGACACAAAATAATGCTCCGGTGTTTGTCGTCGCTGCGGAGAGTCTGCCGCGTCAGCGCCTTCGGCTGTTTGTTGGTGGGCTACGTCCTCTTCGTGCTCCTCGGGGCGCTGGCGTTCGTGGCCATCGAGCTGCCGGTGGAGAGGACCCTGAGGGCAGAGGTGGCAGCCCTGCGGCGGGCCTTCCTGCGGGAGAACGCGTGTGTGCAGGAGGGCAGGCTGGACCAGCTGCTCGAGGTGGCCCTGGCCACGGACCAGAAGGATGTGTCCGTCCTGAAGGCCGACGGAGAGGAGCACAACTACGATTTGACCTCGTCCTTCTACTTCGTCATTGTCACTCTGACCACCACAGGTGAGGGCTGACACTGGGCTTCCATGTAGACCGGACTCGGTACAATAAGGTCATGGGTAAATAATGATGCTCAAGAAGTTGTCAGAACCCAAGCCGGATTCTTGAATGACTTTCCCAGCAATCTGAAACAACTTTTATTTTGATAATATTGAAGAATGCAAAAGATTAGGTTAGCGATTTGGATTGAAAGTTATTTGACACATTACAATTTGATAACATTTCATTATTTATATTTTTAGTTTAAATTGAAAGCTATATTATACATATTTGATCTGAAAGTCATATGTTTATTTCCTTGATGGTTTTATCTATCCGCGCTCCAGTGCTAGGATGTGTATGAATTCAGTTTGCTCCCTTCCTCCACACCCGCGTCTTCCCCCGTTGCCCCAGGTTACGACTTCTTCACCCCCATCTCGCCGGAGGCCAAGCTGTTCTGCATCTTCTACTGCAGCCTGGGCATCCCCCTGACGCTGTTCCTCCTCACCCTGCTGTCCGACCACCTCCTCCCCCTCCTCACCCACGGCCCCGTCTGGCACCTCCACACCCACTGGGGCGTGGCCTACGCCTGGGCGCCGCTGCTCCACGCCGCCACCCTGTGGACGCTCATAGTGGTGCTGCTGTTCCTTGGCCCCGCCCTGCTGATCTACGGCCTGGAGCCGGACTGGAGCTACCTGGACGCCCTCTTCTTCTGCTTCCTGACGCTGACCACCATCGGCCAGGGGGGCTACTCGCTGGGCAGGAGCTGGGGCCAGGCGGCTAAGGACACGCTCAAACTGCTGACCACATGTGAGGGAAACATTAAAGGTGGCGTCAGCAATGCTGGAGTAAGATTGTTGATATTTGAACTCGATAGAAACAAAAACACCTCTCCCTTCAATGCCATAGGGCGCTCCCTCCAACCCCAAAGTTGGACATACATTGCCAAGGCTGGGATAGTGTTGTGTGGTGCGGTCTGCACCACTTTGTTTGTGTTCCCATTTACAGTACGGAGCCTGGGGTGTGTAGAAACACCAGATTATTTTTCAGCACGCACACAGAATGGGAAGCAAGCGAACTCTGAAGAGATATTTACTGAATTTGACAAAAGTTGTATTTGCTTACAATTGCAAAAGTGTACACTGGAAAAGGAAATTATGTAAGGTTGTGTTTATTTTATTAAGTGTAAGGTGTTTATTATGTTTATTTGGCCTTTAGATAGTTTCTAGCGTTTTATTAAATGGCTACTTTTTATACAGGAAATGTCTGAGATACTCCCTGACTTTATAGGACAGGGGAAGTGTATGTGCGTTAAACCAATCTTGGGTCAGAGGTTACAAATGTCACTGCAGCTACATGTTCAACTGTCAAAAGTGCATGAACGTAGTAGTCTGTTAAACTATTTTTAGCTTAAACAAAATAAAATAAACGCTTTGTAATGCGTATTTGCCCTTTCCCATTGAACCTAGCACGTTGTGTTTAATTGTTAGAACTGGAGTAGTAACTAAATGTAAACTATTCTTTTCCTGCTTAAATTGTAATCAGAGCTATAAGGAAAGGCATCACATTCCCCTGTGTAGCTCAGACACCCTCAGTCATTCACATAACTAGTGAAATTAGTGATGAACGTGTACATAATTTACTACCAGGTCTTAAGTATATATAAGCTTTTCTCTATTGTCTTTGCCCTCCACCAGGCTACCTGCTAGTGGGTTTGATGGTGCTCATGTTGTTCAGGGAGACGGCCTTGGAGGTTCCCCAGGTGCAGGCGGTGATGAGACTGTTCGCCGGCCCGCGGGAGATGGAGCTGAAAGGCATGCGTCTCGACGAACTAGAGCTTGCCGGCTCTGAGGACACTCCGCGATACAGTCTCCCTATCGCCACCATCTCTGCCGGCCCTTGGGAGCCTTCCCTGCCCTCGCCCGACCAGCCCGGTTTCCCCATCTTGCAAACAGGACCGTCTTTCTGGGCCACCAGCGTTACAGACCCTGGACCAGATTCCAAACAATTCCCGGATGACAACTCTTAGATGTTGGAATCTAACAGGTGTTACTAAACTGTGACAACATGTTGCTTTAATTAGGTTAACTAAATAGATTATTTCACTGGTGGTTATAGTGTGAGGAGAGCAGTAGTGAAAAATGACCACTAGGTGTCATCATTGGAAGAAAATAAAAAGGGGTCACATTTTACTCTGTAAAATTGGATTATTTAACAAATTTTGCAGTAATGCCTATAGTTCTATGCTGAATCTCTGCTATGTTAGCAGTGTAGTAATATGATTACAGGCCAGTTAAGAACTGCTAACTTAATTCTCCATCCATCAATGTTGTATTTTGTAGAAACAAGGGTGTGGAACATCTTGTCAATCTTATCTTGTTACTTTAAAACCCACCCTTTTACAGTATCGTGACTAAGGCCTTTTATCGCAGCTGTGAAACAGTGGTTGCGTTATGTGACTTGTGGATAATCCTGTTTGTTGAAGATATTGCATATCAAAATTAACCCTTTTAGCGAAACACTGACGCACAACAGAGCTCAAAATGGAAGTTGTATCAGAAAGTATTTATTGGAAGTTGAACCCAAAATACAAAAACATTCAGCAGCAAGTGCATATAACCATTAAATGTGTGTTAATAGCATAGCCTCATACAAGCACTTCAATTTGGCCTGCGGCCTTTTCTGCTGGACCCTGCTATGACTTGGTTTGTCAGCGAGAGAGACAGAGGGAGTCTTTGAGCTACTGTGAATCAGAGCTTGTATTCTACACTGGCAGCTTGAGTCCCTCCTTAGTGACACAAACACGGTCACAGGCTTTGCCCATGTCAGGTCATCCATCTTGTTAGTTTAAGTGCTTTGTCATGATTTCTGTTTAAACATACATTTTTATCCTCCAGAATGTTTTGTCCGATGAAGTTCCTCTTTACCGGTGGTAAAAATGAACTGCATGGTATAATATCTGTGTACATATAATTTAGAAACTAGAAAATATACTGTAGTTCAAATATGATAGATTTATTGTTTGCTTAATTATTTGACCTACACAATTAAAGTTATACTCTGGGAATATTATGTGTTGATCTCATTTATTCTATAGGTCTATTGTATGGGCCCAGGAACAGTGACTCAGCTATTGTCCAGCCGGGACAATAGCTGAGTCACTGTTCCTGGGCCTTTCTTGACCACACTGGTGTGCTCTGGCCATGAGGCCCAGCAGTGAGAGACGTGACGCATGTCGTGTCAGTCTTATGATCTGCCTTCAGAAAGCGGGTGAATTCGCTTCCGACCCCATTGTCAGTTATGTGGGCCCACTGTGGGCACTATGCCAGCACCGTAGCGCCAACGCGGTGACCGTCACACTGAAGGGCACATGATCGACAGCTGAAAAAGCTGGATGAGATTTCTCTCTCTCTCTCTCTCTGTCTCTCTCAATATTTGGGCCTTAAAGGGCCACCACTCTATTTATGCCTAGATTAACTGTTGTGGCTGTTGAGTTTGAAAGTTCGAGAGTGCTTGCCTTTCCCGTACGTTAGTGCTGAGCGGCTTGAGTTCCTCTCTACCCCTCCCCGTTTAGCCGCTGCCCACACTTCAGTAGGCCACTTGTGTTTCAAGTCAGGCATACCCAGTATCAGCGATCGAAGAATCAAAATATTGTTTTGGCTGTAGGGATACTGTTTCGTCACGGTGCGCTGAGAGCCTAACCCCGTGGCAGAGGTGTAATGGAATGATTGTAGATGTCTTGGCATGTAAAACATCATCATGTGATTGGAGACTTGCGGTGAGGGCTGTCATTTTCTTTGACCTGGTTAACATTGTCACAGTATTGGTCCGTACTCTAGCTGACTGTTGACCTCTTTTAATATGATGGAAAGGTGGCAGGTGTCTGGCTAAGCTGGGGGCTATATTTATCGAGGCCACTGCTGGTGACTTTGGTACTGTGGGGTATTGCACCCGGAAGGTTGGTATTCTGCATACATTGGAAACTGTATATAGTAAGGGTCTATACAGTTTGCCGTAGTCTGCTTGTGTTAACTGTCAGTGCCTAAATGCTGAAAGTTTTATGTATGATATGGGTTTATGTTTTTAAATATACGGTAAATATACAGTACACTGTATGTATTCTCATTTTTAATTCTATTGTCCTCACTGCTATACACTCTTATCTTTGGTAAGATGAAGAAAAAGAATACTGCACCTGGTATTCCCAGGCTGTCACCCATCCAAGTACGAACCAGGCTGACACTGCTTAGCTTCTGCAATCAGATCAGAGCAGGGATATTTACCGTGGTATGGCTGTAATATTTTTATATATCTATAAAGAGATGTTTCACTCTTAGGATAGCCATAGGATGTTTGTGGCTCCAGATGTCTAGAATGCAAAACCAACTCTTGGCTGGGTGTGTATCCACCTTTGAAGCACTGTCTTGGTCTTTGAAAAACAGCCCTAAGCCCCTGAAGATCAACATATATCCACATTACAGAAATGAAAACAGCACTATGGTAGCCTTCTCTTAACTACCCAAACAACAAGTAATAAACAGAGATAGACATAAAATAACAACAGTATATCCCTACTTTCACTTACAGGAACACCTCTTATCAATGTAACCTCATTAATAAACACTTCCCAATTTCGGTTAATATGTAGGCCTACCAAAAATGAGACTTTTGATGTACCCATGTACCCCAACAGCATGGGACAAGGGAATATAGGGGAATCACTGTTTTTTCTTTGTATTTTTTTGATATAGCCTAGCTAATTCAATCTCTTTATTTTACTGTTAAAATCCTCTACTTAATACAAAGTTTTACAGTATGAGGTTAACTATTGTCGCATTTCTTTTCCCAAGAACAAACCTGGAAAACTTGCACATTTGCTTTTGACTTGTCTTTCATCCATTTCTCTCTGCCACCTTGGTGGAGGTACACAGTGTCACTTCCTCTTTAACATTGCATGCCTCATGCAGCAGTGGCACTCCATCCACACCTAAGTTTCCTATTGAAAAACAGGATGGGCATTCATGTAGCCTATAGGTGGCCCACTGCCTTTTCCCCCTTCCACGACTATTCTCATCTTGGGGAAGCTATATGTAGATCTGTTACTAGAGGAAATTCCCTCTTTAGAAGATGTGGATGTGTCTCACACTACATAGATAAATGCATAATTCGACTTAACTTTGCCTGAACTCAATGGCAGCATGCCAGTGCCTCCTTATTTATATGGGAGGGTTAAGGGGCATTTACAAATGGTTTCATCACTGGGAACGAGCAGCAAGCGCAGGAAATACAATTCCCCAAATAGTATGTTAGCTAAACGTCCGCACCATAATGGAGCGCTGGCAAGAGCCCAGCTTTAAAAAGATGCCTAATTCTCCTGTGCACCGACCCCAGCCCTCCCCCCTTCTTCCTTATTTATTCCTTTGTTTACCCTCCACCCAGATCCAGCTGCATCCCAGCTCGACTGCTAAGCATGTCGACCGGGACCGGGAGAGAGGGGCAGATGTGTTGACAGGGTCCCGTTTAATGAAGACACCAAGGAATGGGTTGGGAATGACTCAGCAATATTACAGTACAGGCTATTCCCTCCCAGAATTAGGCCTTTCTCAGCAACGAATAAAATGTACCCCAAACCTACACAAAAGTTTAGCTGGTCTTCTGTCACAGCTCATCTATACTGTGAATAACTTGCTTCTACTATAATAGACTTTCCTAGTGAATAATTGTGAATTAGGCATAACTAATAAATATCTCTGCTTTAAACTGTTGCTGTTGGATCCATCACAGACATTTTAATGGCTTTGAAAAATAAATAATATTGCATTGAAATGCACATGCAAACATACTTTAAACTATTTAAAACAAATTACTTTATTTGCTCCACATGTATTTGTCTTGGATGCTCTCATAGCTGGCTGTCTTACCAGCTGCTGTTTGTTGGCCACTGGATATAAATAGATGAACTGTAAATGTCCCATGTGACAAAAAGACACTAGTGTGGGGTTCAATTAACCCACAAAACACACACACACACACACAGCACATATTGACCTTTATTTTGAATTGTTGAATATGCTGTTTTATAAATAGGAATATAATCATATTCTCATTGGTCATTAGGCCTAAACAATGTGCATAGCCTACCTCAAATATAGTTAGGCATTTTAAATAATAGCTACACCTTGTTACAGTCATGTCAGCATATAATAAATTCTGCTATCACAAAATATTTATTTAATAGCATATGATTTTTAACGGATGTTAATGATGGGACAAAGCAGTCCACGCGTAAAAAACAAACCTATAGTCTATTTAATATAACCTCACATAAGATCATCAACGCAGACGCAGTCATGTTATTTTATTGTAATAGAAGGCTACACTGATGACACATCTATGACCGCAACACAAGTGACCGCCACACAGAGAAGCTGACACACCGCGACATGCGTTTATTTTGCTGCTGCCGTTTGCAGTGCGGAACATGTGAGCGAAGACACACACAGACCTTACAACAGCGGAGAGCCGTCACGGGAGGTGGCAGAGTTTAGTTTCTCTAGCCTTCTCTTTCCCCCCGGCGAGTCCGAGAGGGTCAGAGAGACGTTTTAATTTGTTTGTTTTTTATTTTTAATCAATGCCTGCGTATTCAGGCAGAGTAGGTTGAGGAAAACCTCGAGATGACTTCGGTGTGGAAGCGGCTTCAGCGCGTCAACAAGAAAGCCTCGAAGTTTCAGTTTGCCGCCTCCTTCCAAGAGCTTGTTTTAGAATGCACGAGCAAATGGTGAGTGTAACGAAGTCGACGAGAAATTACTTATTTTTATAACTATGAATATATGAATATGGCCTTTCGTTTTGCACATTCTCCCACTAACGAACCCGCACTTGAAAGTTGACAGCTGTCAACTTTGCTGGTTTAACGACAGTTTACCAACATCGGCTGGAATGGTGTCGTGCCGCAAAGTGTACCACTGCCTTTTTTGTTGCGACAAACGCATTTGTTATATGTTGCTTTAATGTATTCTGTAATTGGCCTTGTATGCTCACTACCTTAATGACGCAAGTTATTTAAAAAAAAAAGGCAATTAGTAGGGTAGCCTAATATAACCTAGTGCAAAAAAGGCACACGAGAAGAACACTTAAATATCTTGCTCACAATATAATAGTCAGTAGGAAGGAAGTGCATGCATGCTCTTTAATGTAAACTATATGTTCACCCATCATCAGCCTTGTTCTTAATTACGTTCTGTCATTGTGTCGGTCCAGCAGCAGCTCTACCTGCAGCTGTGCATGCCTAAACCCAGCTCTACTTCCGCGTCTGCCTTATTCGCCGGTGTAAATTACCGTAATGTGGCGTGGCATTTTAATAGGCGGCCTAATAGTAAGCACAACGTTATAATTTGGTCGTGGGAAAGATATTTGTTCAAGCATACGATAATCTCTGGAAACAAGGCTCTAATCTACTTGAAGGTGTTGAGTCAGTGACGTCATCACCACTACTATAGTAGTGGTGATGACGTCACATCAGTTATCACTGATGATACTATGGTGGATAGATAATAACCTCTTTCTCTAATTATGCAATAGGATAACATCAGCTCTATCTTAACTGGCATACTATACAATTAAATACCATTAGATCTAATACACAATTTCTTGAAGGCCCGCTGACTTCATCTAGGGGATGGCCAGTATGGCATTCCCCATATGCCTTTGGCATGCATTCCCTGCAGTAGTCCATGAAGATAGAATGTGTCTCTCCAAACAAGCCTCAGTTAACTTGATAAAGCTACTCCGGCGGAGGCACGACAAGAATTTCAAGATGAATAACTCTGCTAATGCAATGTGCTGCTCAGTAAAGCAGCACATTGGCCAGTAAAGTGCCGCATATGACCACTCATACGACCAGGCACATCCACATCGAGGAATACACTTGTTAGAATGTTATGGGAAACTGGGTTATATAGTTTAGTATAGGGACAAAATAGTGTAACATGGGAAATATTACAGCACATTTATTAGTATGTAACAGCCTACAAATATAGCTTGAACTATGTAATATAAGAGGGACAAAATATGTCGATATATCAGGGCTAACTATATGGTAGATTCCCATAATTCATAGGCTGCTATTAGATGCATACATCTAATGCTTTTCATTGTGTTCATAATATTATCACATCTTATTCCATTAATAAGTGGCTCTGGGTAATAGTAGCTGCCAAACAGCTATGAGTCAGTCTAAGTGCATAACAAATGTATATAGCTTGATCATCTTTGACATGCTATTATCCAAAGCCTGTGCTGATGCAGCTCCATCCTTCCATGTGTATTCTGTCTGTCTGTGGGACCTCTCCTTTAGTGGCTACACTGATGCTAACACATCATGTTTGCATTATTTCATAGCCCTGGCTTGTATAGGGATCCCATGTCCCTGTATTTATTCCCTCTTATACATACTGTGCAGCCAGTGTATACCCACATTTTTGGTGGCATTCTATATTTCGATGTTATGTCTCTATATTTAAGCTCTCTTTGAGAATGAAACTATTGAGGAATGTTTTGTCAATGTCAAGAATGTCATTGATATCGTTGGTAGTATGCTGCTCTTGGACTATGATAAAGTATCTTGGCTTAGCTCAGCAGCCCATGGTTTGGTACAGTATAATAACGTTAGGTTTTAGACCCACATAATCCTGATAGATCCTGTTCGATACACAGAGGATCATACCTGTGTACGATAATCACCATTTTCTTGAATCACCTGTTGTGCCTACATGTCTGGTCTTGTTGACAGTTTTGACAAAAACAGCATCTGATGTTGTCCAACCACACCACAGAGCCTTTTACCACAGCTTTGCTGTAGATCATCACACAGTGGTTTGTGTATATGGAGGGGGGGTATCATTGTTCCCATGTAGGCTGTCTGTAATCATGCAGGTCCAGCCCTGCATGATTACAGACAGCCTACATTGGAACAATAATACACAGTAAATAATAAATGTAATGGCTCATGCCTAGCATCATAGACTTTGTCTGGCCTCTGGCATTGTTGGGACATTACGTATTTTGCTGTTAAAACAAACGTTATGCCTGTGGGATTTAAGTGGGCAAGGCTTCATGTCAATTGTCAGAATCACCACCAGACACAGTGTTTAAATGTACGGATGTCGTTGCTTAGAACGTAGACTAGTGTATACAATGAGGATGTGCTAGATATGACCCCTCCCTTGTGTTGTACAACAGCAGTGTAGTGTACGTGTCAGTGATAAATGGAGAAGCAGGTGCTGTTTTGCCATTAAGCCAGAGTGAAGATCAGTGTATGCTTTGCAGTGTCTATTTATGTGCAGCCCTCTCTCTCTCTCTCTCTCTCTCTCTCTCTCTCTCTCTCTCTCTCCCTCAGAGACGAGGGATTGCCATACTATCACATCTACAGTAGCACTCACTAAAACCTTTTTCCATTTTGTGAAACTTAAAACCGTCTATCAAATGACTTGATTTTAAAAGTATTAATTGTACAAATTCAGTCATTCCATACACAGATCACCAAACTACAGTAAGTGGGCTGTGGGCAGGTACCTAAGCAAAGCACACACTGGCAGGAGAATCAGATAAGAAAGATGGCCTGCCTGTGATTGAACAGCGTACAGGCCTAGACCTGCGTGTGCGTGTGACACACCACGGAGTGAAGTGGTCTCTTGCCAGGGCCAGGCATTCCACTGATCCTTCCTGTGGGCAATAAATCACCGGCAGAACAGAAATCCCTTTACACAAAAGTCACAAGATTTACATTTTCTACTTGCTGGTTCTCAAATGTTTATAAATCTAAATCTACTGTATAGCCTAGATATAAATAATAGATACAAATAATACATAATGGACTATGTGTGTGTGTCTGTGTGTGTGTGTCGGGGGGGTGGAGGTACAGGGAGTTACCTGTATTTCACAGTGAAGGGGCGGATGTTTTGTGTTTCAGTTTTGTTTTCAGTTTCAATGCCTTGTTTCCTGCTGCTAGGCTAGGAGTGATTTATCTGAAATTCATTTTATGCGCCTGTCAATCAAAGATAGGCTCCTTGTGAGTCTCTTTGAGATTACTTAACAGAAACGGATTTGAAGCTTGGCGAGCTTGTACTCGTATGCACACCTACAAATCTGACACTGTTCTCTACCCCTCCTCTATGTGCAGTACAGTACTACAGACGAGCGCTTTTGGGATAGAAATCTGGAGTTCGTATTTAATTTTGTTATGTCCTTAAGGTATAGGCAGCAACTGGAAGCTAATACGTTTTTGTAAACTTCTGAAAATATCTACTCGGGGCCTGTTCTGTGTTTGTGCTAAAAATACATTTCTGGTGTTTCTACACAGCCCTGGCTCTGTGAATAGGAACACAAACAGTGGTGCAGATCTCACCATACAACAATATCCTAACCTTCACAATGCATTTCCAATATGTGGGGTGGAGCTTCTGAAGAAGCACCCTATGGCATTGAAGGATTGGATTGAGTTCAAATATCAGGCTTTTTCCAGAATGACCAATATCTAGCCAATATCTTTAAGGTTCATAGCAACTCATAGCGTGGAAGAACTGGGCAATACTTATACGCATTTTCTCCACAAAACACTATATAAACTCTGTGAATATTGTACAATATGGTTTGTAGTTGGTGTGTGCACACACCTACATTTTACTGTTTGGACTTGCAATACATGTTGCATGTTTAAAGGTGTTTTTATTGGCTGATATGAACCTACATGTGCTCTATGCTCCGCTCTGCTTACAGGCAGCCAGACAGACTGAGGGTGGTTTGGATCAGGAGAAACAGACGCCACAGTACAAAGGTACATGATAATCATGACGCACAATGCCAAGATGAAGATTACTGTATTAAGTATTTACAAATAAAAGAATCAATGCAGTGAAATGCATTAAGTGCATTTGCAGAGGTTATGTTTCGATAGGGAAGCCCGTTCCCCCTTTAAACCCTCTGCTTAAACAGCTGCATGGCTGGCAGCCGGGGATCAAGGACCCCTACAGAGGCCTGGTGTTGTGGCAGGTTCCGGAGACCCTGGACATCACCGTCACACTCTTTAAGGTATCTCCTCTGTCCTGACTTGTAAGAACCTGAGTGGCCAGTCGCAAGGCTCGTACATCCTAAACTTCTATTTCGTTAACAGGAACCTACTGCAGAGGAGTTTGAAGACAAAGATTGGACTTTTGTCATAGAAAATGTGAGTTTACTGTTTCCCAACCCTCCCCCAACCCCATCTAGGTCATTTGTTCTAGATTCCTTTGTCACTTTTGTATTTCTTGGCAAGATTCGCTCTCGGTTTCTAAAGCCTTCAGTAACCACTGCCTCCTGCTAATCAGGAGACCAAAGGCCGTAGGAAGGTGCTGGCATCAGCGGACGTGAACATGAAGAAGTATGCCAGCGTCACGCCGGCCCAGTATGAGATCACTCTGAAGCTCAAGCCCTTGTCGGTCAAGGTGGTGGAGGCCACGCTGAAGCTGACGCTGGCCTGTGTCTTCCTTAAAGAAGGAAAGGCCATGTAAGTCCCTGGACCAGTAGCCCCATGAGGCCATCCTGATCTTATGAGCTCCAGTTTCATTTCGCCTCAAGAATCAGTCTGGAACCCTTCAAGTGCATGTCGTAATGGTGGTGCTAATACATTTCAATCACGCTTCCTTGCATACAATAGGATTATCTACCTTTATCTCACCCAGACAGTATGTTTAAAATCAGCCAGAGTGCCGGTGAAAACCAAAACGTACAGATGTGAAGATGCAGATGTTTTGGTTAAAATGTAAGCTACTGTAGTTGCTGATTGGCTGGTTGTTTTCTAAACGGGCAACACATGTTTTTGCATTAAGTGGTTTCACTGATGATCGCTGCAAAATGAAATAGAAGTTTGCACGATCAGGAAGGTCTCACTACTGTACATCCACCCAGTTAGCATGAGCACCATTATCAATATGGTTGGTATTTGTATCTACTTACAAAATACATTTTTTTCTTCTGTAGCTTTGTTGGTACCTAGGTTGACTTCATCTTCTGATTTTTGACATGATTTGCTTGTTCTTCATTTTCAGAGATGAGGACATGCAGAGTTTGGCCAGTCTGATGAGCTTGAAGCAGAGTGACATTGGCAACCTGGAAGACTTTAATGACAGTGACGATGAAGGCACCGATAACCGGAGAACCAGCTTCATAACTGTTAACGGTAAAAGTCTCCATTTTTATTTTAGCGTAGAGCATCTTACACATGCACAGGCACCTTCTTTAACAACTGCCATACATCATACAATATATAAACAGGTCCTGCTTTCAAATAAGCCACTTGCACTTGTCAACAGATTAATCACATAAACATATGTTTGAGACTGGTACCAGCTGTTTATGTGTTTATGAGTGCATGTTGGTGCAAATGTGACCATCTATTTTAAGTGTCCGGTTCTGAAAAGAATGCATAACACTGCCACATGGTGAGTTGTTTTTCCTGCCCTGTGTCAACCAGACCTTAGCTACAGTACAGTACAGGACAAGGTCCCCTTTCCCTGCTTATTTTTACCCATACTGTGGCTTTTCCAACCTTCCTTTTCCTTTCTGCTATTTTAAACCCAGTTCTTTCCATTTTTTAATCCTTCTGTCTGTCATTTTATTTTCTTCTCTAAAAAGCTCCTGGTCTTGCTACCACAAGAATACATGACATGGCTTGGAGGCCTGTGAGTGACTCAGGCCCTGCAGGTATTTTCCTGTTTGACGAATGACTCTCCCCACTTCCTGATTGGTGCTTACCAAAGTCTTGCCTCACCCTCATAGAGTTCCACCTCCAGCGTGAGATGGTCATAGACATTTCTAAGCAATGATAGTTTTTCTGGGTGTCCTAATCTTATTTATTACAGTTTTCAAAACGACATACAGATACGATGTATCTGTATGTTTACAATATTGGCTTTAGTCTTTTTTCCAGTATACTATATACCAGTATAATACAAATATATACCTAAATATTCTATGTAAACTAATACTATATTAAATTAAATAAACTATCAAGTTACTGTCTGCCAATATTTAAAAATAGAAGAAGCAAATGTATTTTCTATGAATATCTCAGTGCTTTTCATTCCAACATATTTTCACTTTCATTTTTTATTTCTCTTCTCTTTCTCTGCTCCAACTATGCCACCTTTATCTTCATCTTTCTCTGCTCCAACTATGCCACCTTCATCTTCATCTTTCTCCTACTTTGCTCTTTATTCGCTCTTTTTCTCTGCTCTCGTCTTTCCTCTCCCCCCATTCCCCCCAAACCTCAGTCGCCGCGGAGACGGACCCGAGCTCCTACGGTGACGCCGGGGCCTCGGCTCCCCTCCTGTCCCGCCCTCCCCTGCCCACGCCGCCCGACCCCTTTGCCCCGCCCGCCCCCCTCCCCCACCTCCCCACCACGGGCACCGCCCAGCACGACCGGCCCTCCCCCTACGCCTATATGCTGCCAGCCTTCATACGCGCCTACCCGCCCGCAATGCCCAAGATCTTCCAGCCCAACTCTGGCTCAGGTACTGAGACCAAACCGACGGACCCCCCCCACCTCAGTCACAGTCCCAATGCTGTACCAACCAGCATGGGACTGTACGGTCTCCATTAAACTCCATGGCCTAGACTGAGTCAGCATACTAAGGATTTCAACTAATCAGTGTTTATTCAATGTTCGTTTTTTTCGTTCAGTGAGGTCAATGTAATGTTATTTGAGGGGTGTGGGAACTATTTTTCTTGGATGGATTGACATTCTGTGATTGGCTGGCATTCAGTGATTGTGCAGCTCTGTCATCTCGGCTGCGTCTTGATGCTGGTCTGCAGCTCCAGTACCGCAGAGGAGCGGTGTCGAACGCTTAACTGGCCCCGCCCCGCCAACGATCGCACGCTCCTCTGCCGCGCCGACATTTATGACCGAGTGTCTGAAATTGATCGTCTCGTTTCCGTAGTAACCGCGTGTCGACCGCTGGGGGAATTTGCCGGTTGGCGTAGCGAAATTGATTGCTTCTGGCCGCGTTCCACGCGCACCCCGTCAGACCGGCTGCTTAGGAAGGGAAGTCACGTTTGAGCAGACGGAGCCGATGCACAAAGTGATAAATGGAGTTCTGCTGAGAAATACAGGCAGTGCGTTGGGCTGTCCTCGTTGGACAATGCTATTCATAAGTGCTCTGCCTTCCCCTCTTCTTACTCCTGTTCTCCCGTCCCCCTCCCGTCTCCACGCTGTCTGCTGCCCCCTAGTGGCCGTCTCTCTGCCTCGCAGGCCTCACAGCTTCCACAGCGACACGCATCCGGCAGAGGGCCAGCTGCCCGGCGCCCCCCTCTCCTCCTGCCCCCCCAGAGAGCTCTCCGCCTCCCTCACGCGGCTGCTCGCCTCTCCCCTCTGCTCCTCACCCCTCGCCCCCCCCACTCTTCCTTCCACTCTGCCTGGTCTCCCACAGACAGGTACACAGCACTGTACAGATGCAGAGATGACAGTGGATGATGGGACCTCTTGCTGGGCACGCACACACTAACGGCATTAAAGCAGACTGTAGTTAGTACATAGTACGGATGTGAACTGCCATATACACAAAATAACCTATCTTAAAGGTGTTAGTTTCCCCCCTTCAGATTCAGTAACATTGACATTAGGGAGTCTGGCAGATATCAATCATACGGGGTTTGTACACACCCAGGCAGTCCATTAACACCTCTATATGAGTTATTAATGTTATCTAAACAGCAGTGTTTAGAGGCACGATAATAAGAAAGTATAGTACTGCATAGTGTTGCACCCGTTTAAAAAAAAGCACATGCATTGTGAAATTCATGTGGTTTTTCTGTAAGGGAAACAGAAGCTTAACTTGGTTATGTCAAATTGTTGGCTTAACTATGACATGTTAACTTAGAATACAATTACATAGATGTACTGTATGTTGAACTTGGGTAGTGGTGTAGAGTAGTGGCATTGTATTTCAGTTAAACATTAGGTAAAATTGTGTTGTTTGGAAATTACTTAAAAAGTAGAATATACACTAGTTTAATAAACTAAAGTATTTCAAACTACTTTGTAAAAAATATCTATAATAAAACTAAATAATCTAAAGAATGCAAGATCTGGATATTGCAGCACCAGACTTGTAGGGTACAGGAAGAAAGA
>JAODUG010000010.1:1864334-1883646 GCA_027564795.1 Aphredoderus sayanus
ATAATAAAACTAAATAATCTAAAGAATGCAAGATCTGGATATTGCAGCACCAGACTTGTAGGGTACAGGAAGAAAGAGTACACCTATTTAGCATGTGTCTGTACAGCTAAAACAGTATGAGAGTATTTGTTGAATGTGCATGCCTTCACAGTGGTTCCAACTCCAAGGTAACAAGGGTGTCAGTGGGGTTTAAACCATCTTCATCACTGAAGTCCCTCTCCTCATTTTCTCTTTCTCGCTCTCTCCCTTCCTCCATCTTTTTCTGCTAGACCCTTATGCCACTGCCTTCAGACCCCTGGGCCTTCCTCCTTCCTCCTCCTCCACCCCCTCCTCACCCCTCAACCCCCTGCCCCCCATCCCCCCCAGACAGCCTAAACCCTCCGTCCTCCCTGCAGCAGACCAGCTGTCTGTCCTCACCAGGCCCACCAGCCTGCCGTCGGCTCCCGACACAGGTACAGGGCTGCAATGGAGGGTGCTAGGTAGCTCTAAGGTGTTGAGGAGCCTGTACTTTGTGTTCTGGCGAGCTGCTCTGTCCCCACGTCTACCAGCACAATGTTATATCATAAACAATATAATACTATGCTTAATATTACAGAATGATTGTAAGGCGGCAGTACAAAGGCGATGTCTAAATGTCTACAGTGCATGCGTACGTGCCGATATTTATGTTCTGCTTTCCTACCAGACTTTTCCTTTTCGTTCCCCCACTTTTTAAACTGCAGCCAATTGTTTTGTGTCAGTTTGTATTTCTTCTCTGCTGTCTTTTGTAACATAGTTGAGTTCTTCCTGTTTCACCACACCTCGTTACGCTGTTGTTTCCTATTCATGTCTCCACCTCTGCGGCCCCGTGCTCCACCATTTCCTGTCCCAGCACCCTGGCAGACGGAGTGGAGGTGTCCCAGACCCCACGCTCCCCTCGCCCAGCCAGGCCTCTCCCCTAAGTTTCTCAAAATGTCCACCTTCGAGCGGCTGCAGACGCCGCCCGGCGGCACCTCATCCCGGCCTGACCCTGCTCCGCACCGCTCTCTACCTTTTGGGCCTCCCCTCGCATCCATTTCACTAACACCTACACCCACTTCTGCCACGGGCGCCGCGCCCGCCTCTCCAGCCCCTTCTTCACTTCCCACCCCCCCCTCCTCCTCCTCCCCGCGCTGGTCAGATCACGCCCACCTGTCTCCCACCCCCACCGCTGTCTTCTGTGCTGGCCCCACCCCTGTTGCTGACTCTTTGTTCTCCGTCGCTAGTAGCAACTTTCCAGGCCCTGCACTTCCTGTTTTGCCGGTTGCCGCCCAGCCAGGTACACACGTGCCCAGTAACAGTGACAGGACTAGTTTGGTCATGTTCTGAATTCTCATTTTTCCTACTCTGTTTTGCTTCTTCTCCTTATCTTTTGTTTTTCTTTTTTTCCCTTCTTCTTCTCCTTCTTTGTCTTTTTCTTTTTCTCCTCCACTATGTGCTGTAGCCTCTATTCCCATGGGCCAGTGTCTGGATCAGACCCACCAGGGTGTGTCTGGCTCTGTCCCCTCTTGGAGGTCCAAGGTCACCCCTGCAGCGGAGGCCCCCTTAGCTGCTCCTCTAAACCCTGATCCCACTCCTGTACATTCTGAGCCCACTCCTCCCTTTTCCCAAATGCCCCCTCATGTCCCTCTCCACGCATCAGCTGTAGCCCCCAGCGTCCAAGATGCAGGTACAACTAAACAAAAACAAGAAGGAAATCCTACAGGAACAATATCCCTTCTGGTCCTTTTGTGTTAAAAACCAAAATGGGTAGACATTCTGAATCCCATCAAACATAAACTTGGCTCCCCCAAGTGGTGGCTCTCATTAATGCAATTGGCTGTTAACTGTATAATCTGCATTACATTAAGCTATGATGTATTGTAAACTTTCCTTTACATTTTGTTCTTTAGAATTTAGGTCACAGTTAAGCACACTGACAGAGGAAGACTACCCATGTACAACAACCTCATGTAAGTTTGAACAGAGATAATAGGAGCAGCTTTAAATATTTCTATCTGTGCAGCGTATTGGCTACAATGCTCCCCTTTATGTTGTGCTGTTTAGCCACCGATGTCAGAACAGCCAGCAAAGCTCGATCCAGGCTGTATGAGAAGAGGGCCGACACAAAGGCATCATTCGGGGTGGAGGTTGTGAGGCCGTTTGCAGGGTGAGTGAATATAACACAGTACAGTTATTAGTGTTGGTGGCTGTGCATTTATGTATGGTGTGGTGGGGTATGTACAGCCTGCCTTTAATCAACTCACCTCCCACTGGTCATTTAACCACACTGCTTCTCTGGTGACTGTTGTTGGCATCATTATTGTTTGCATCATTTGCATCATTAATAATTTTACTCATACGGAATGTGGGATTCTTGGTTGTAAATAAAAGCTTTAAAAAATATAACAGAACTGTTGTCATTTCTATACCTAAAAACAAGAAACAATACTTAAAAAATGTTCATTTGCGTGTTTGCTGTTTGAGGCTTATACTGTTGTACCGATTGAGTGTTTGGCAGATTTGGCAGAGGTTTGAATGAATGGGCTGGAACAGTGTCAGTGTGACAACTTAAGTTTGTTTCCTTGTGAAATTTGGGCTTGTACAGGCCTTTGAGACAAATGTGAAAGGGCTATGTAAAGAAACTTGACTTGACTTGAACATGCATGTGTTGTACAGTTGAGCTCAGTAAAGTTGTTGCTATGGTTGATGGTACATTGGTATGTATGACACACTATGGCCTGTGAAGTTCATTGTCTTATGCACGACTTCAGACAAAATAACACCTTTTTGCTGTCTGTTTGTCTGAAAGCATTGTTAATTATAATTTAATTAGTGTCCTCTGGACACATTGCAGGCTTCATTTTAGTTAATTGCTCCTTGTCCAGGAGAGTCTTGCAAATTAGCACTAGCACTGATTGCTTGGTTTTTACCCATTGTAGGGAATGTATTGATCTAAAATGGCAAAGTATTAATGCATGTTGTGCACGGTCATAGCTAATAACTGAAGGCCTACAGTTATGGTGTCATTGCAATGCTACTATGGAGATATAATCTCCCCATTGACCTGTTACCTTCATTTCCTTGTCCCTCAGACCTGAGAGCTTGGCCTCTCTTCTGTCCTTAAGCCCAAGAGTTTCCCCAGCCTCAGGGCTGCAAACTTTGCCTAAAGCAAAGAGATATGAGGCAGAGTCAAGGAAAACATTGGCCCTTCCAAAAACCCAACCCACCGCCCCTCCACTCACCACTGCATCTGAGAAAAGGCCTGAATGTTTTGAGTCCAGGTCCACTTCAGTAAAGGAGACTCAAGTTAGAGCAAGGAGTCACTTGTCTACGATGACCATTCAGTTAGGCACTCCGATGATCGGCGAGCCTACTCAGAGAATACTCCAATCTCCCATGCCAACTCCCATACCAGACCAGACCATGTTGTTGCACTTGCCACAAATCTCTCAGACCTTTCAAAAAGACACAAAAACAGCACGGAGGATAGGGGAAGCTATATCTGTGGATTTGGGGTAAGTGTGGCATGGTGCTCTGTCTGCTCACTAACACGAAGCCTCTATTGCACACATTTAAAAAATATTTACTGTAAAAATGCAGTACCAAAATGCAATACAGTACATATAGAAATACAGTACATATATACAGTATATAAGTAAATTAATATTTTGTTGATTTAAAACAAAGTATTTGGTGTCCCTTTATCCCCTCAGAAATGAAAGTGTCACTGCCCCAGTACCATCTTTCCCCAGAGGGGTACATTTCACTTTCCCTCCAGCAGTGACAAACAAAACACCAGAAGCTCAATCTGGAGAACGGTCCATTGATCAAAAGCCACAGTGTGAATCACCAAAAGGACAAGCTCTAAATGATGCTCCTGTTAATCAGAGTTTTGGTGGAGCAAAGACGCTAGGGGATAGTATTCTCTCCTGTAATCTCGGACCACAGCAACCTGAAGCAGAACAGTCTAATGTGATCACGGCACTCTCTTGCACAACACTATCAAATATAGTGGGAACCAAAACTCTTCATAGTTCAAAACCACTAAGTGAATGCTCAAGGGATAAGAGTGTTTTTGTAACAAGCTCTGTAATACAAATTGTTCCATCATCTCCCAGGGAGAAGAATATTGTTGGTTTTCCATCTGCTTTAGCATCTAAAGATCAATCTGATGTGGTGAAATCACCAAATATGCTAATGCTACTAACAACTTGCCCACACTTTTCCACCATTATTGGAATGCCATCTTTAGATCAGTCAAGAGTCGTAGCTTGGCCTGGAGATGGATTACTTTTTGAAAGATTACCCAATGAGAAGATAGCATTTTTCTCCCAATCAGATAATCTTGGTTCACTTTATGAGGATAATGAGGTGATTGCAACGATGGTGAACATCACCCCATCTTGCCCCAAATATGCCAATATTCCTGGATTTCCGTCTGCTTCAAGACTAGAGCCAAATATGGCTAACCTGCTGCCTACATGTCCCAGAGCTGCGCGGGTTCCCGGTTTTCCCTCGGGAGGCTCAGTGGCACCATACAAGACCTGGGTTGTGGAAATATCTACTCTATGGAAGAAACAATTGCAGGCAAGAGAAGGGTGTGTTTCACACATGTCATATTCTCCTGAACATCTTGTCAGTGATAGTGATATTTTAATCATGTTGGCCACTTTGCCAACTTGTCCAAGAAAGGCCAGTGCTTCAGGGTTTCCTTCTGCACCACAGAAACCAGTTGAAAGTACTACAAATATGACCAGTCTTCTTCATACATGCCCAAAACAGACAATGATTTCAGGTCTGCCATCTACAAAAACACTACAGATAAAAAATAACAATTGGCATGCATTAAGAGGAATGTTTTTAGATAAACCTATACGAAGTGCACCTGATCTGAGTCAAGAATGGCCATTCTGTGATACAGAACATACACAATATATGTTTAATATGTTACCATCTTGTCCCAGGAAAGCAACCATCCCTGGTTTCCCTTCTACACCAAGAAAGGAGACAAGTATGGTTAACCTCCTTCCTACATGCCCCAAGATAGCTAGAGCATTAGGTATACCCTCTAAAACATGTGTCCGAGATAGATATGAAGACTGGCATGATTACAGTCTTCTGGGTTCTAAGCCATCAAAGAACATAGAGATACTTTATTCAGATATCGATTATTACCGGGAAATGACATGCAATGATCCAGAATTGATAAAAGGGATGGCAACTATGATGGCCTCTTGCCCAAGTAAGGCCAGTATTCCTGGTTTCCCATCTGCACCAAGGCAATATCTCAGTATGGTAAACATTCTGCCTACATGCCCAAAGCAGTCCAAGGTTTTTGGTTTCCCCTGTAAAGAACCAGTTAGTTTCCAAGATGAAAATGTGGATATAGCTAGACATCATCTATTGGAAAATCCTTTGAAGAAATTTGGTTCTCTGATCCAAAATAGTTCCCTAATTCTGGCTCAAGATAAAAGACAACTGTTAAATTCAGCAGCTATGTTTCCATCATGTCCTTTGAAGACTTTAATTCCAGGTTTCCCCTCAGCACCCCAGAAACTACCATTAAATATGGTCTGCTTAGGACATACATGTCCAAGACAGACTACGGTTTGTGGTCTACCATCCAGACATCCCATGAATTTAGGGAACACAGATTGGCATGTGCAAAGTATATCAATAAAGGAGAAAACACTGAAGAAAAACACAATTCATATTGTGAAATGGATTCCAGAAGACATAGATAAAATACATTTTGAGGATATGGTTGACATAATTCCATCTTGTCCACAAAAAGCCAGTCTTCCTGGCTTTCCATCTGCTCCCCAAGAAAAACCTAGTATGGTTAAAATACTACCATCATGCCCAAGGCATAGTAGGGCTCCAGGTTTTCCTTCCAAAAGGCTTTGCTTGTCCAGATACCAAGAATGGTGTACAACAAAGAAATTCGGCTTGGAAAAGTCAATCAAAACAAAGGAAGTCCTGATCTCAAATGTATCTTTTGATAAGAATACAGCAGAATGCATGCTTGCAATGCTGTCTTCTTGCCCACAGTCGGCCAGTGTGCCTGGTTTCCCCTCTGTTTTTTGGCAGACGTCAGCTGATGGCAGTTTGGAAAGTGTAGCGATTTCTTGCAAAAAAGTATGTAGTCTTCCGGAAATTCCACTTTTAGAAAATACCAAAGCAACAGAGTGTCCAGTGCATAGATGGTCCACGATGTTGGCACACACACCAAGCATGACTGATATTCTCCCAACCTGCCCAGCACATTCCAGAGTTTTTGGAATGCCTTCTAGTTTTCCTGTTCACTCGAATAAAGAGAAATGGAACAAAAGTGGAGACAAAGATCTGATATGGAAGATCAGCCCAAGAAAAACAAGAAGACTTATACACGGTCAAATTATGTCTTTTAAAGAAAATGCGATGGTTACAGTTATGATTTCAATGTTGCCACCATGTCCAAAAAAGTCACGTATTCCAGGATTTCCCTCCAAGTTACATTGCTCACCAGTGGAAGTTTTGCCTAATCAGGACACCGTCATATTTAAGTCACTTGATACTTTCCCCAAACACTCTGAAGTTCCAGGTCTACCTGCAAGACACCACATGAGAGAATGTGGTAGCTGGGATGATGAAAGGATTACAATTTGGAAGAAATCTTTGCTTACCATGAGTACTGTGCACTGGGGCAAATCTCTAAACCTAATGGACAAGACTCGTCTGTCAGCAGATATTTTATCGGCTGACAAATATGCAATGAAGACAATGGTTTCTCTTGTACCATCTTGTCCAATAATTGCCCTCAATCCTGGATTTCCCTCAGTATCACAAGCAGAAGGGGAAAGGCTGCATAATATTATCAATATTGTGCCCTCTTGCCCAAAGAAGGCCTCTGTTCTTGGGATTTCAACAACTGGTCTCCAATTGGCTGAGAATTGGTCAGTTGACGAGAGACAGCTGTTGGAGAAAACATCAAAGGAAGAACTTACAGTAGCAATACCTTCATCAATAAATACTACGGTTAAGAGTATGATGGCTTTAGGACCAACTACATTATATCCAGTTGCTACACAAACTCCTACCCTTATTATGGACACAGGATTTGTTAGGCCAGCTATAGAAACCATGTCACAAATAATGCCACATGAGGTAAATATGACTTCACCAGTGACATATCAAGAAGTACAGTCAGAACCAAGCATCACAAGTAACTTACCAGCCAGCCCAGATAACTCAACCAGTAGAAATGAGGCAGTACAAATGTGGGATGAATCCAATACAATTGAAATGGAGCATGATAGTGACACTATTGCAGATGGCTCAGGGCTTGAAGAACATGAGGATGGATTTTGGACATCAAATGAGGAAGAAGTAGGCATTTTAGAAAAAGGGTGAGTGGGGAAAATCACAGCAAATAGTCAAATTAGATGTTTCACTCAGTGATGCCATTGGGATACGATCTGAAACACCTGCCTTTCAATTCTATTTTCAGAAACTTGCACTGCAGAATTTGGCACACCATACCTGATATGCCTTTATTCATGAGTGTCAGAAAGAGGTGGGTTGGCAGGGTTGTGTGCAATGATTCTGGGCTGTTTTACTCACACATTAATGCGTTTGCCCATCTCATCAATCTCAGACTGACTAATTTGCTGTTTGTATTTTTTGCCAGCTATGGCTTCTGCATTTCAGTTACTGTATGAGTCTGTTCTTGTCACTTGTTTCAGCCCATTGGGCCACACTCCGGTTCAAGAAATGCAGACATCACTTTATGATTTTGAAACGTCTGATGACAAAGTCAAAGCAGCAGACCCTACAGAAGTGATAGCATTTGCTGAGGCTCATTTTCTCCTAGAAGAGTCCATTGAGGATGTGTCAGAAGGGAGAGTGTTAGAATCAGAAAGTGGAAATGATGGAGCCACTGCTAGAATAGCTCTGGAGGGTGTTGTGAGACACTCTGAACGTGGGTAAGAGCACAGCACTTGGCCTCATCTCACTGCATCAGTGTGACGTGTGCATGGCATTGAAATTCTGGTATTGGTGTATAGGTGACTTTTCTGTATATTTATTGCTTCATTGTCAAATAGATGCCGATGTTCTCTCCAACATACAGTATATTGATATTTTACAATAATTCAATATTTGCCTGGGCCTGTTTTATGGCTAAGTCATGAAACCTTATTCGTTACAGAGATACTGTTTAGGTTGCTTGTGATCAATGTAATGTTGAGTGAATTACTGCAGATTGTAACTGCATGAAAGACACAGTGCTTTGTCCCGACCCAACCATGATTACATGTACTGTAATTTAAACAATGGCAAGGCCATTGTTTTAGTATAGTAGTATTCCTTGTTATTTGATAACTGTGGCTGTAATTATCCCCTTCCTAGAAATGGAAACGTGACTTCAATGCTACTGTCAGGCCCAGTTCTTGTTGATGCACCAGAGCTCCCATCAAGTGAAAACCTTGATGCAAAGCAGCAATTTGAGAAATGCCCTATTGAAATGACCATTCTACAGGAAAATCCACCAAAGGAGAAAAGATGGCAAAACATTTACACATCAGAAGAAGAGAGAGTAATGGTGAGGGAGATTGTCGATATGATCTCATCCTGTCCTGAAACTAGTATACCTGGAGTACCTTCCAGTGACAACCAGACTGGTGAATACCCTCTTAACAGCGGGGCAGATCAACCAATTGAACATACAGCTGATATTGTGGAACACATAGTGAATCAGGAGCAAACCTGCCCTTCAGAAATGTATCTACCACATGTACCATCTTCATACAGGCCTGACATGGAGCATAAACTGGAAACAATCTTGCAATCATGTCCCACTATAACAAACATCTCTGGCATGCCCTCTAGACTGTTCAACAAAGAAGATAAACACTGGCCTAATGATCAACAGGTACTGTGGAAGAAAATAAATAAACATATTGAAAATATTCATATATCAGAGGATGGCCAAATTACCATGAAAACAATGCATTTATTAATGCCATCATGTCCAAGGGAAGCCTTAACACCAGGATTCCCATCTGCGCTACAATATAATGTAATTTGTGAACTGAACATAGTAGAACCTGTTCTACCTGGCTCACCTTCTATTGCCAATGCTGCTTATACATCCTGGGCTTCTAATCTAGAACCAATATTGGAGATTAATCAATATATAAAGCCAGTAGTCATGACAGATAATTCACAACATGGTGAAGATGATCAGAAACAAATTGTATTTCTGGTACCATCTTGTCCGAAACATTCATGTATACAAGGGTTTCCCTCAGTTTCACAGCCTACTGTAAAATATGGGCAAAATATGGCACAGCTTCAATCTTCTTGCCCAAAAGCCTCACTCATTCAAGGTGTACCTTCATCATTGGAGCCAAATAGAAAATCCTGGGCAATTGATGACATACCATTCTGGGTAAAACAGAAAAAGCACACTGTTTTGACTGAACATGGTGCAAATAAAGATTTGATGAGCGATGATATTAAAGCAGTGTCTTCTCTAGTGCCAACCTGTCCAACACAGGCTCGTGTTTCCGGATTTCCCTCTCTTCATCAACCTAATATAATCTCTCATGAGCCTAGTACAGTCAACATTCTTACATCTTGTCCTACTGTGTCTACTGTGGCTGGTATTCCATCAACACATAAAGCTGATTGCAAAGACTGGTGTATTACTTGTCAACCACTTTGGAAGAGAGGAATGAAGGAGAAACACCTGTCATTGATTGACTGTTCTCAAAAAGATAAAATAACAGTGAAATCAATGGTTAAACTGGTGCCATCCTGCCCAAAAGAGGCAAGAATTCTAGGATTCCCATCTGTTCCTAACCCAAAAATGGTGTATTACGGACCAAACATTGTTAATATTTTTCCATTGTGCCCCCAAGCTTCAAGCATACCAGGGATGTCATCAATTGATGGAGATATGAGGGTAGGATGGACCACTAAAATTGAAGTGTTCTTTTCGTTTGTGAAAAGATCACCAAATAAGGAAAATCTTATATTTGACAGAACAAAATACAACAAAATAAACATGAAGAATATGGTACTTCTTGTACCATCCTGTCCTAAAGTGACCCGTGTTCCTGGTTTCCCATCGCTTCCAAATCCCACATCTATGTATTATGGACTAAATATAGTCAGCCTTCTTCCTTTGTGTCCCAGAGTTTCCAACATACCTGGCTTCTCATCACTTGAAACAGATGAGGGACTAGAGTGGGTTTCTGAACTTGGTTCAGTAATGAAGAAACCACTGAGAAAGAAGCCTGTTATGATTTCAAGATCACCAATCCACATAGACGAGCACAAGAATATGTTTGCTTTGGTTCCTTCTTGTCCAAGAGCATCACGAATGCCAGGTTTCCCATCTTTTCCTCGATGCAACATGATGAGTCTTGTTCCTGTCTGCCCTAAAGAATCTAGATTCCCGGGTTGTGTATCTTCCCAAGAAGCTAAAACATTAGAGTGGCTTGTTGATCCCAATACTTTGTGGGAGCTTCAGAAGAAGCCAGTTTTTGCAGTACATAGTCCAAAACAGGACCAAGAAATTATAAAAGCAATGTGGTCCCTTGCTTCATCTTGCCCAGAAGCATCTATGATTCCTGGTTTCCCTTCTGCACCTCAAAGATCTAAGATGGAACCTAATATGATGAGTCTTGTTCCTTACTGTCCCATGGTTTCATGTCTCAAAGGTTTCCCATCACTGACTGAAGTCCCGAGCACTGGTTGGCTAATTAAACCAGTGCCTCTATGGATAAAGCCTCAAAGGAAAATAGTAGAGGAAATCCTACCAAATTGTGGGCAAGACCGACCATACAGTTACAGCGTGAAAAGTATGATGGAATTAGTATCATGTCCAGAAGTAGCCCATATGTCTGGATTTCATTGTGCTCCATTTAAAAATAGACCACCAAACATGGTCAGTTTATATGCGTCTACTCCATGTTTTACAAGTGTCCCAGGTTTTCCATCAGCAAGGATGCTTAGTATTCCATCAACAGACACACCAGATGGGACATTGAACACGGAGTCCCTTTTTAAAAAGTCACATAAAAAGACAAACATTAATGTTACAAATAAGTCATCAGGTGACACAGTGGGAATTAAAAATATGGTGGCAATGTCTCCATCTTGTCCACATGTTACACAAATTCATGGAACTCTACCAATTGAGGAACAGCCAATGGTTGTTCTGTTGCAGTCCGCTGAGGAAGACTTTAAATGTACACAGCAAATACAGACCTCTTTGAAAGTATCTGATAACCATCCAGTCAAGGAACCTGTATATGGTAAGATAATTACTATGTACAGTTTAATATCCAAACGTTAGAGGTATTGCGCATATTGTATATAACACTTTGTTCTCAAAACAGAGGAGAAATTGACGGGAAGTGCAGAACAAACCGAAACTCTTACTGTAGATAATGGGTAAGTGGAGGAGTGTAGTGCTCTTGCATGGTGTGTTATGAAATAGGAAGACAAATAGTCTGTCATAATCTGCAGTGGTATAGAGTATACTGACTGAGTGCATAGTGAATCTCAGTGTAATGGAAAACTTAGTATTTGTAGTATTGTGGCATGGATTATGTGTACAATTTCCTAAACTGTATGTATCTGGGTCCTTAGCATAGATAAGATAACAGCAGACAAGTCTTTGGATTCAGCTGAACCTGAATTAGTCTTAGGCTGGGAGGTATTGGAGGCAGAGGGTTCAGTAACAAAGAAGGAGTCATCTTTGTCAACAAAGGGGGAGGAGACTTCAGGATTTGTAAAGGCTTTTGTGGGTGTTTTCCACAGAGGGTAAGTGTAAATGGGTAAATGGTGTGAAACTGCTATCTTGCATAAGTATGTATAGTGATTCATTTTTTACTGTGAAATTGACATTAAGGAAATATATTGTGATTGTCGTGTCACAATTATTACAACTTATTAGTGCCTGTGTGTGGACTATATGAAGGTCTCTCCTGCTTTGTTTACGATCTATTCATACAATATAGATGAATTTAGCATATTCTTATCTCCATGAAAATTAATTTCACCATCTTAACAAGCAAATAGTTTGCTTCATTACTTACATACACGTATGTATTGAAACCGTGTGTAGTTGCATGGCCCTTGGTTTCAATTACTCATCAACATATTCCCTTCTCACAGTTATGAAACAATGGCATCTATTTTGGGGCCATCTAGCACTGTAACTGAAGGTGTTGAACAACCCATGGCTTTCACGTCGATGGATCCACCAGACAATATAGTAAACCTGTCCGATGAGTCCCATCCACTTTCAATAGACAATGGTGCCCTCAGAAGTACAACGGATCCTAAAGAGGCCCAGATCAAGGGAATGTCTCAATATAACACTGAACTCCAAACTAATGCAGAACCCTACATGCAGAACCTGGTAGATGATCAATTGACATCTCCATCACCAACAACAGACAGTGATGATGGGTTTTTGGAAGTGGTGGGCCCCAGCACAATGAAGAAATGGCCACCGCTAACAGAAGCAGATATTTCTGAAATATCGAAGGAAGAACATGAGGTAGCAGAAGAGGGATTGTCTCTTGGTCAGTTGCAATTAAAGGATAATTCATCCACAGAAGAGACAGAACAGATGTCAGTTTGTGCTGAAGGGTTATTAACAGATACACAGGCTGAGACAGTAAAGGAAGTGATTAGAAAAGTGTTAGATTCTGAACTCCAGGATAAAGGGTGAGTGCTAGGGGACAACACCCCACTAAAAGTATTTTTGTTGCATGGTGTGAAAGTGGATATGGTTTAAATTTGTTATAACAACATTTTAATCTTTATCAGTTATAGCTCTTCAGGGAATTGCGACGTACATGTCTTACGCATATGTAATGGGCATAAGAAAATCTGTTTACACAGATATAAGCTATGTTTGTCATTTGTCTTCTGTCCGCTTTGTTCCTCTGTGATTTTATGATAAAGTGCATAGTTATGCAACTTAAAATGAAGGCAGGTTTGTGTTTATTTGACTGGGCTGCTGTTTTTCCTGTCTGTTGCTCTTCACTTGATTTGTGTATCTAGTTACTTTACCATAGTTGTACTGGGTTTTATATTTGAACATACAATCATGGGTGATGGGATATGTGATAGATGCATGTCACCATAAAGATGATCAAATTCTGAAGCTTTTCCTTTTCTGTCCTTAAGCCCTCAACTCATAAGTACAGATGAAATATCTTCTACTGCTATGCAGCCTACATTAAACATGTGTGTGGTGGATGAAAACCCACAGGAAAATACAAAGAAACTCAAAGATGAATCCTCAAACGATCAGAAAAGTACTTCATTTGAACCACAAAGAGATGTTGTTAACCCACAGCAGGGAAGAAAACATAAGCAACAAAATTCATCAGAACTTAAAGAGAACGTGACTAGTCAAACCCAGGTGGTACCATTACGGCCTGTGAGAAGAAAGGGAGGTCTAACCCCAGACTGCAAACAAAACACTGAAGATGTGCCTGTCAAGATTTCAGCAGAATGCATTCCCATCCAAATGGATAGCAGCAGTCTTCTCATTGAGAGTCCACAGAAAGATAATATTGTGGCTGATTTTATGAAAATGCAACCATCCCCTGACCTTGTTCCTCCTCCAAGGATAAATAAGGGTAATGCCTCTTACAAAGTTGATGCCAAAGAATGCATTATTGCTCAGGTAACCGTAGGACCTGTTCCCGCCAAGCCTGCAAGAAGAAAGGAAACCAGTAGTCTTCTTCCAGAAGTGACCAAGAGATCCGACACTATACAGGGGTTAGAGTGTGAATTGATACAGGAAAACATTGTTGTCCCTCCTCCACGCATGAAAAGAAGAGATCGTAGTCTTCCACCTGAAGCTCCACAGAAAACTAATGAGGAATCAACCAACTCAGAACCCATTTCCAAGTCTCTTAGTGGAAAGGAAAGGTCGGAAAAAACAAATAACCAAAGGGATTTACATGCTCAACCTATTTGTGAAGCAGGGCTTTCTCTGCAGCTGTCATTGAAGATTGCACCTGAGCCTTCACAGAATGTCAATGAACTGATTAAAAAATCCATTGAAATGACACCTACACAGCTTGTTTTAACAAATGACAGCTTCACCAAAGAAAACTCCATCAACACTGACTTTACTGAGAGTGGACATGAGCTATTAGCCACAGTTTTGGTTCCACCAATGCACACGAGGAGAAAATCAAGTACTTCTGAATGTTCTGACAGAAAAACAGCTATCAACATCTCTACTGAAGCAGAACTGACACAAAAGGACAGTAATCCACCAAAGGCAAAATTGGAGCCAGAGCTATTTGCTGAGTTTGGTGTGGAACAGACAGCCCCTCTCTCCATCATCAGAAAGATAGTCCCTCCACGACGTATCAAGAAAAAACCTTCAGTCAAAGCTACTAAAACCAAAATGGATGAAGTGATTACATTAGAGAATTTGAATTCTACAAATAAGACATATTCACCCCAGATAATCAATTCAAAAGATGTTTCTGTAAAGCGTGGAGAGGCAACAAAGCAGATAGATGATATGTCAGTTGAAGCAGAGGTTGCAATACCTAAACCTGAAAGTGAGGACAAACCCATTCCCGTTCCACGTTATCGGAAACATCTCCATGCATCTGTTCCATGTGAGTTTACACCTCAGGAAGTAAACTCTCCTAACCAATCAGCTTCACAAGGAGAAATGGTCCCTCAGAGCAGGCAGAGAGGACGTTCACCTGTTGCCTCATCACATGGGGGATCAGAGACCTATCAGGACAGCACCAAGAGCAGTAGTCTTCCCCCTCAACCTTCTGTCGATCAACCTTCCACATCCGAAGTAACTTTGCGTAAAAGGAGAAGAAGTCTCAGCACTGAAAACAAAGTTCAAGGTGGAGATGGCACAGAGCAGACCAATAGACCCTCAGACTTGCCAGTGCCAAAACCAAGGCTGAAGAAGCGTTTAAGTGGATCATTACCTGATGACTTTACACCCTCTATCTCATCACTTCCATGCCCTCCAGACACAACAGGCATTACCATTGTTAAGGATACAGTCCAACAGAATGAGTCAAGCTTGCCTGCAATAATACCTCGTTCTAAGAAACGTCTCAGTTCCACATTTCCAGACAGAAATTCCCCTGTAGACAACCTAGTACCCACAGAACTGGAAACTTTGGAGAGTAAGTCAGAAGTTACTTCCCCTACCAACCAGGTAGAAACTGAATGGCTGTCGTGCCTGGAGTCAAGTATGATCTCTGAAGGAGACTTTGTTGCTATCTATGGAGCAGATGTTGAAGAATTGGATAGTGAGGAACTGGAACATGAAATACATGAAGAAAAACTCATCCCAGGTCAACAGTCCACAGAAAATACAATAGATGAGAAGGCACTGGAGAGCAGCATTGAAGACTGGACTTTTACAAATGAGTGTCAAGTTACAGAGGGAATTGAGCAAGCTACACAAGCTGTGGCTGACCCAAGTGACATGGAAATAGTTTTGGGAGCAGAGCCTGATGACAGTTCAGGACCAGCTGTCACTCCTACGCAGGATGGCTGGCTACATGTAGAGAATAATAATGACAATAAGCCCATGGAGATAACATTTGATAAAGAAATGGCAGTTGAAGAGGTGGACTTTGGTTTTGTGTCTGTAGATGTAGCTTCTGGTGAATTGGAGGAGAAGAGGTAAGTCTAGTTGTTCATACTCATGACATATAAGTGGAAATAGACTCAAAAAAAGTTTGTTATTCTCCCTCTCCGACTCCAGAAATTCATGTAATATTCAGTTAATTCATTTTCATATCACTTTTAATTACACCATCTAATACTATCTACTGTACAATATGTACACAATGAAATATTTTCATTATCATGCATAATTAGTGACTAAACAACTAGGAACATTCTCATCCTTTTGCTTTGGTGTCATGTTTCCTTTTCCAGTGACACAGAAAAGGCAGAAAATTCCCCAGGTCAACCTCTTCCAGTAACCCGTGGTAAAAAGCGATTGAGTGGCTCTTACAGCGAATGGCAGAGAACCAGAGATTTCTCAGCTAATGAACTGACAACCCCTCAGAAAAGACCCGCAGATGCCCATGAAATGGGAGACGGCGCTGCCTCTGCAGACGTATGTTATTGATTTAGCTGAGGAATCAATTGTAATCAGCGCTGTGCCACTTGATGAATTGTCGGTGGCAGTATCATTTCTGCTCGACAGTACAGTTAAGACCTATTTCATGTGTTTTCAGAGCTTGTCGGCTAGTCTGGACCTTGTGACCTCTACCCAGTCTCTGCTGGAGTGGTGCCAGCAAGTCACACAGGAGCACAAGGGAGTCAAAGTCACTAACTTCAGCACCTCGTGGAGGAACGGCCTGGCCTTCTGTGCCATCCTCCATCACTTCTGCCCTGACAAAATGTAGGCATCAAGAGAATTCATGTTTTGCCATTATCTTTAAAGCTACACTCCTTGACTTTGTGTAGCTCGAATCGAGAACCCCATTGTTCTGCCCCAGCTCACTACTTATGTTTGAAACACAGCTGTGCAGACTTGTGTATTCCAGGGAGGAGTAGAGGGTAGTGCCAGTCTGTTAGCGGACGGGTCCAAACCAAAACATGGTTTTTGTAACACTGTTTTCAAGCAAAAGAGCAATTCTGAAACTTTAAACTGAAATATTTATTTGTGCATTTATTCAACCCCCCCCGATTTGTGTAGTGATTATGAGTTGCTGGACCCTTATGACATCAAAAGGAACAGCAAAAAGGTAATAAAAACTTAAATATGTCACTTATCTATAATTAATACCACTACACTAAGTAATAATATATCCCGTATGCATTATTGCTCTTCTGAATCCAACAGGCTTTTGACGGCTTTGCAGAATTGGGCATCTCCAGGCTGATGGAGCCTTCGGACATGTTGCTGGCCATCCCAGACCGGCTCATCGTCATGACCTACCTCAACCAGATCCGCACCCACTTCATGGGCCAGGAGCTCAGCGTGCTGCAGATAGAGAAGAACAGCAGCCAGTCCAGCTACGCTGTGGCAGCCGACCGGGAGAGCCGCGGGAGCGCAGACCCCGAGGCGGCCGCCCGGTACTATGCCCAGAGGCTCCAGGAGGAGGGTATTAGCGTGGAGGCTAACGCCAGGCAGAGCGAGGCCGACAGGGACGCTAAAACCCCAGCAGATGTAGTCCCGCCCCCCAGGACCAAACGGTCGCAGGAGCAGGTTGGTACAGGTACAAGTCAGGCACCTGTGGCGCCGCCAAGGACTCACTTCCTGTCCAAGTCTGGCTTCTCACATGTCAGAGACGCCGATTTGGTGAAAAAGCGGCGGTCTCAGCGGAGGAATAGTTCCCTTGATGAGGGAGACACATCAGTGGTGAGAGGCCTCTGCCACTGGTACTCATTTCCTATTTTTTCTGTGGGATTTATAAAAATATCTCCCTTGTCTTTCTAGGCTGTCGCAGGGCCGGAAGAGAGCACCACGGTACCAGGGAAGTCAGAAGCAGGTGAACGCATCTAAAAACCAATCTGTTCCATTTCTAGCTATTTCTGTTTTGTTGTGCAGTACGTATATCACACATTCTGGTTTCCGTGTTTGTCTTACAGACAGAAAAGAGGCTGTGGCTTCTGGTGAGGAGAGACTTGAGGAAGGCCAGGTCAGCTGCAGATACGACTCAATGTCTCTGTTAGCCACCACTCCTCTCCCTCCTCATCCCATAATCATTGTAGCTAATTGAGGGCAGACTCAGAGAGTTCTGGCCCATGTAAATACACCATATGTAGGGTACAGGCTGAAGATGTGTATCCCTCTGCCTATGTATCAGTGTGTGAGAGGTACTGCCAGTGCTCATACGTCATCTATTTGATCCAGGATGCCAGCCAGTATGTTCTGAGCGAGATGGAAGCCCTGGAGGCAGAACAGAAGCACATTGATAACAGAGCAGATGTGGTGGAAAAGAAACTCCGGCAACTGATGGAAACAGGTACAAGACTTTAAAGGGTGTTTAGGGAATATGGTTATAAACCTCTTAATGTCTTGACAGTCAAGAGAAATGCTACAAATAATGCCCAGAACACAGATGTTGTAGTAATTTATTATTTTAGTTGTATTAAAGTGCAACCGATCAGATCCAAGATGATCCCTAATTATCCCTACCGAGCTCAGATATGCATTTACAGGATACCTTGCATCTCTGGTGTTTGATAGGGACAGCAAAATAATCTTGAATGTGATTGGTTAAATGTGATGTTGAGGCACTGCATACATGCAGTGAATATCTCTGATATAATGATTAAATGGGCTCTCCCAGGGAGTGATAAGGTGGAAGAGGAGGGGCTGATTCAGGAGTGGTTCACGCTGGTCAACAAGAAGAATGCCCTCATCAGGAGACAGGACCATTTGCAACTATTGTAAGACATCATCATTACGCACAAACACATGCAAAGACACACACACACTCACACACACACACACACACACACACATCTATTATCCATCATATCTGCTAGATGTTTCTCAGATGTAATACATTCTAATTTACATCGGTTGAATATAGTAAGATGACCAAACATTTTTACTGCTTTACAGACTCGAAGAGCAGGACTTGGAGAGAAAGTTTGAGCTGTTGAACAAGGACCTGAGGGACATTATGGAGATTGAAGGTGAGGCCTCAGCAGAGGACATTAAGACAGTTGTCGACTGAATGTCCTTAGGGTAGCAATGTCAGCGAATTCCACGCTCCACCCATTTGACACAATTTCTCTGCCAATTTTAGAAATATGATTGCATTTAACTTGACTTCCTCATAATATTTACAGTGTACGAAAATCATGTTATTAACCACTGAGTTTTTGACCCATTGCACAATAATGCCCCTCCTGCAACAATACACACCCCTGTTGCTATGCTGTGTTCCCTCATGCTCCTGGGTCTGTTCAATTATAGAATAATTTTAAGCAATAACAACAAAGAAATCATAACAACAAAACCATTATTTTGGAAAACATCTGTCACTGCTGTTAACAATTACAGTTAGTATGTACATTATTATTGTCAGATATCTTAATAACCATTGTCTTCTGTTTGCGGTCCAGAATGGCAGAAGACCCAGGCCCACAAACACAGAGAGCAGCTGCTACTCCAGGAACTGGTGTCGCTGGTCAATCAGCGGGACGAGCTCGTCCACAACATCGACGCCAAGGAAAGAGGGTGAGACACACTTACCTTTGGATTTCATGAGATATAAAAGGCTTATGTTGCTTGCTGTACTACACCCAGATAGTGACCATGTCAATGCTGTAGCGC
>JAODUG010000010.1:1889684-1917534 GCA_027564795.1 Aphredoderus sayanus
GAGAGAGAGAGAGAGAGAGACAGAGAGAGAGACAGAGAGAGACAGAGAGAGAGACAGAGAGAGAGAGAGAGAGAGAGAGACAGAGAGAGGGAGAGAGAGAGACAGAGAGAGAGAGAGAGAGAGAGAGATTTTCACTGGATTTCCCGTTAACCATTTTGTCCTTCCCAGAATAGTGTGGGTCTGTTATAATGGGCACTGAAGGTGCATTCAAAGGCCTGTCTCCAGCAGTGAGTTTCTTTAGTGGTAAGGGTAAAAGTTGGCAGTTGGCACAAGAAAGCTTGAAAATCATATCCAAGTTTGATTAACATTTTCTAGCATTGTCAACTTGTTGTGGCCATGGGCTCTTTCTTTCTTTCTTGTAAAACGTTGGTTTACTGGGTTATGATATTTTCAAACAAACCATATTTTAGCCATCCAGAGTACGTTTATCTAAGCTTTAAACAACATTCCAACCAGTCTTTTCAGTTGTACTTGCACTGCACTGTAGTTCATATTAGTCCTCCTCTCAGACTCCTGGAGAAACAACAGATATATAGCTAGACCAGACCATTAGTTGCCATGGAGACAGTATTGCCAAAACAAAATGTATAAATCTCACCTCATGCATTCCACTGTGTATATTGTATGATATGAGTTATGATTTAATAACCATTAGGCTATGCCTATGGCTGTCACACTGATTGGAAGCCATGGTGACCCTGCCATCACTGAAGCAGGAAAAGTCAGTCAAACAGTCAGTCAGAGTCAGAAGTCCAAATATACAAAGTATAGGCTATTTAAAACTAGACAGGAAGATGTGTGTGTGTACTTGTAGTGTGTCTATGTGTGTACTTCCTGTCTGTCTCTCAGATATCTGTATTTCCATCTGTCTATCCGACTGTGGGTCTGTCTACATGTGAGGATTTTAAAGTGGGGACACATTCCAGTTTATTTGGTGAGGTTGCTGCAGGGCACTAGACTCAAGTCTTACCCCCTCCCTAGATTGTATCTTTAACCGTGACTGACTGACCTCACATCAGGCCCACGGGGAACTCCAGAGTCTGCTTTGGCTTTCCACTTAACGTTCACAAGTAATATGCTTATGACCGAAATAATATACGGCTTGTTTATCTTGTCTGCGCTTGCTTGGACTCCGTTTTACTCAAGGGGAGTTCATAGCTTTGACCCAGTCACTCATACACTTGGACGCATAGTCTGGCACCGGAGTGATTTAAAGGCAGCGGTCCAACCGTTCTGTTTCCAAATCACCGCGGATTACCATTTGATTAATCTGCACCTGCGCTCTAAATGTTTTTTATTATCTGCACCATCTGGTAATCACTCTTTCACATATTTTACATTTTACAATTATGTTTACCACTAGAATAAATATTAAATATTAAAATAAATAAAATATGGAGCTATTCCTATACTTTTACAAATTTTACAATTGGGAGAAATTATTCTTTATTTGACGTACAGTATATTATGTGTATTCAACCTCTGGTAGTGCTTTATCTTACCTATGCTGGTTTCACATGGACCTTTCTGGACCTGAGTGATGCCCGGCAGTCCTTGATGCAGACCTTTCCTGCTCGTCGCCTTCAACTGGCACACGTTTCCATAAGTCCTACCGTCGCTGCCGCAGACCTTCTGACTGAATTTGCACTTACAGAAGCCCTTGGACAGTCTTTTCCCCGCCGGGTGCTTGCATTCCAGTCCGTCTCCGCAGGGAAGGTCGTCCTTGCGGCCGCAGGGCTCGCCCTCAGCCCGCGCGCAAACCAGACAGCAGTTGCATTGGTCCGGAACATAGCCGCTCGGACAGCTGGGGCTCGGACAAGTGCTCACGTCACACCGCTCAGGGCACTTGGGGTTGATCGGCTCTGCTTTTACACACTCCCTGAGGTAAAGAAGGCCGGTAAAGAGGAGCAACACCTGCATGTTCTGTCTTAATTATTCTGTTTTAACGACTCGAATACTTATAGGTGACTAAAATAGCTGCAATAAAATAACAACAATAATATAATCTATTTATCGGATATCATGTTCGTGTCCACAGGCTAAACCGCAGAGGTCCAGTTTTACGCATCCCTTTCTCGGATTCTACTTGCAGAAATTCACGTGCAAGTTAAGCAAGCTGATGTCTCCTTGTTGTTGTAAATACATCAGAGTAGACAGATTAGATTATTACAAATGCACTCAAAATGTATTGTAAACGCGTGCGTAATTCCCTGTCCGCAAATGCAGCCGCCGATGGGAGGTGTCTCCTCTGTACCGACGTTCAGTAGAGTGTGATTTTCTTTCCCTTACGTCAAGGGAATGTCAGCTACTTGGCTGACAGTCGCTTTTTGTTGCAATCGGCCCACTGAGCCAGAGACTGAGAGAGGAGGAGACTGGGGACGTCAATCACAGAGGCTGGGTTGCGCCTACAATTCTCCTCCAGCATTTTACTGGACTTTAAAATATAATCTCTGCGCCAAATAGTTCCTGTGTTACTTATCCTCTGTAAGCCTTGACATAGAAAGTTACATGCCATTAAAACGTTCTTTTTTATTCTTTTATATTCATCAGCGATGAGCACATTGCTTAGACATTGCAATCCTATGCACACGTATCTGTGGTTTTGCAGCACACACACCTTGCAGATGTTAATGTTATTAAATACATGCTTTCCTCATGTATGCCAACAGCCAACGAGGCCTGACGGTGGTCCATCACGGATGAACGAGTGTCCAGGTTTGTTTGGGCAGACACGAGGGGTGTCAAAGTCACATGCGTTCCACTCTGTGGATGTTTATTTTAAATGCCAGTGTCAAGTCATATTGTGCAGTCAAGGGAAACACAGGCCTCCTTGTTCACAAAGAATACACACTATATCTGTGGCTAATGACCGGAGGTGTTTACGACGTTAAACGAGACTTTTGTGTGTGTGTGTGTGTGTGTGTGTGTGTGTGTGTGTGTGTGTGTGTGTGTGTGAATAGTTGCACTCTAACTCATTTAAATATATCACATTTATTTCACAAGGTTAAATGTCATAATAGGTGTGTTCCATATAAATACATTATCTTCCATTAATACATTATATTTGCTCACTCAGTTTAGCTGCCATGGAAATTTCAGATCACAAATCCTGAAAAATAATTTAATTAGCAGACCCGGTGTTCCTTTTCAGGCCACCACTATTAGAAGAAGCATTCTCTCCACAAAATCTTTACACATTTTTAAATTGTTAAACAAGACATACACAGTTCAAATACAATTTCTATCTGATTCCAAATTCTTGGAGGCCAATGGCCTGTGGGGCTCTGAGAGCATTATGGGTCTTCAGGGAAGCAAAAATCTGAGGTCAGGCATCTGTCATCTTCAGCAGAACTCACTTAGCTCACTTCCTCTGTATAGAGAGCAGATGTGTGTATACTCCTGCGGAAAACCTTCAAGTCATTTCTGAAACCTCTTTGTTCAGTTAGATGGACATGTTTAAATGTATCCATGACAGAGCTGGACTTAATGAGAATTATATTGTTCTGAAAATGTGCACTAAGAATCAGATCAAAACATCCACTGGCTGTGTTCTCCCTGTTCCTAAATCTGAACTTGTCTTAAAAATCCAAATACAATTCTGCATGCGGAGTAAGAAAGGTTAGTGTACAGTAAAATAAACCAGGAAGGATTAAACTTCTTAGAAGCCTTTTTGTTTCAACAAACACACGAGACTGTGGGGAATTGGATATCCTGAGAACAAAAGCTGTTTCTGTAAACCTTCTTTATCAGTGAATAATTCAAAACAATCATACAGAATAACATTTCGAGTTACAGTACAGAGTTTACAGTTACAGTACAGAGAGTCTGGTGGCATCATTTACCAATTTATATTTTAATGATCATACATTTTTCAGACCTTTTGGTGCTTATATGGTAGGATGTGGAAATGTCGATCATTGCTTGCTTCCCGCTCACATGCACATTTTTGGGGGTTACAGGTCAAAACCAGAGTAGAACTGCATACTGTGTTTTAAATGACATATTTACACTAATAAGTGACATTATTATTATTTATTTCTTTTAATCAAACAAGGGTTGGCACTTTTCTAAGCAGAGTTGACGAGCCAGTATTAGATCTTCAGCCCTATATACAGTGTATTGGGCTTACTTATTTACAGTGACTGGACACAGAAGGCACAGCAGAGTGCCACTGCTGTGCACACAGAGCTACTGCCACGTAGGCTTGTACGGCGCGGGCCTGCTGACCCGGTGCTCCGAGGAGATGTTAATCCTCCGCACGTTGAGGTCCGCCGCAAACCCTCTGGCCTTCTGGTAGAAGAAGAGCGACAGCTCCCGGTCCACCAGGAAGTTGTGGTAGATGGTGGCCAGGCGGGTGCACAGCTGCAGCTGAGACCTCTTGTTCCCCAGGTCCATGGCCGCGGCCAGGGCCAGGTGGTAGTAGCCCGCGGCGTCATGCGGGTCCTGTGGGGAGGAGGACACAGGTGGAGCCGTTACACAGTGTCAGAAAGGCTGCTCCGTTATAGGAACAAGGCTGAGATCCAGTTCTGCGGGGGGGCTGATCCAAGTCGCTCTTGACCCTGACTTCGGTCAGCCTTGAACCCTGCATGAGGGAGAACTCTCACACGCCTACATGTTCCGTGTGGGTGTCACAATGGGGAGTATGTAGATGTTTCTGAATAGCTGCAATTGAAATAATGAATGAATTAAATATGCATTAATTTAAACTTATGAAACTAAGCGCGGCACTTCAAAGACGTAGAGACAATACATAAGTAAGAGGTAACATCGAAGCATAATGGTACACCGACTATTTCAAGCACTTACAGCATTTGAGTTACTTTATTTAACTTAGTTACTTTACTCCAGAATGTTTGCTTTCCTGTCAATACATTTTCACTGAACAGTAGTGAAACATCTCCAAAAATAGTAATTTATCTTAGACTTCTGTATAGACAACTATCCGTTGACGATCTGCAGCAGTTTTACCTTCAGGTCGTAGAAGGTGATGTCGCCCAGGGCCTGGTACACCCTGACGTAGTACAGCGTCTCCTCGTCGAACTGCAGTGCCGCGGGGCACAGCGCCAGGGCCTTCAGGTAGTGGTGCTCAGCCAGCTCAAACTGGCCCAGGCAGTGGTACAGCGTGGCCAGGCGGTGGTACGCCACGCGCTCCTTCAGACGCTCACCTGTGGTCCGCAGGCAGACATCTTAGATTCGGGCTTAGATACAAGCCTTCAAATTAAATGGACTACAAATCCCAGAGTGGGCAGGCACTGTTCATAATTTCATGTCCCATATCGCTAAATCACACAGTGATTTGTATATAACGTCATTTCACTGACACCTACACAATGCTCCCCAGTCTAACAAGCCAGTGTGGATTGTAGTGTTTTAATACTTTGTCACCGTCTTATCAGTGTGTTCGTTCAGTTGTATCACAGGTTGTAAGGGATAAGCTCGTACCCAGGCTGATACTGATGTCTAACGCAGTGTGAGCAAACTCCACGGCTTCACCGTACAGTTTCAAGCTGAGCATCAGTTCAACCAGCTTGTTACACAATCTCAGTTTGATATTTATGTTGCCGGTCTTGACTGCGATAGGCAGAGCCCGGTCCTACAAGGGAGAAACACACATTAGTGCAAACACGCACACACACACACACACACACACATCCATATGCTCTACCAGGCAATAAAGTCCATGTGTTTATGTGAAACTGTGTAAACTTTAGATAAGGGGCTCTACCTTTAAATTGGGTAAATAGGACTATTGTACAGCTATGGTGTGTTTCTCAGTGCAAGTCTAGAAGGCCAGGGTAAAGCTTTTCCTCGTAATGTGTTTCCACAAGATTCCTTCATCAATTTCAAATGCATTGGTACACAAGGACCAAGAGTCTAAATGCAATGAAACCCCATGTAGGTTTAAAAGACAATATCATATCATTAAATACAGTGAATACATTTCACTTCCTGAACCTCAGCATGTGGATTTACACTACGAGAAGGAAGCTAGAAATTGTGAGGCTTTAACAAAAGTTCAATACCGCATGACTATAAGAAGTAACAATGTATTTAACAGTAGAGGCCTGGCTTTCAGTCAGGTATATACAGGGAGCCTCACCCTGTAGAAGCAGATAGCTTTGTCTCTGTCCTGGGAGCTGTTGAAGAAAACATCTCCCGCTGCCTCCAGCAGCTCCAGGATGAAGTTGGTGTCTCCTGTATTGAGACCGACGTCTTGCGCCACCTGGCCAGCACAACCAGCAACAACACACAGTTTAACGTACGAAAGGTTTTTACTCTGCTACACAGTCTCTGTCTAGATGCACTGTCACTGTGTTGTCCTTTATGCTAGCACCATAATTAAGTACAATGTTCATAACCTACAGCATTTTATGAAATTCAGAACCAAGAACATACTTTATGAATCTGTATATAATCATAGTATACATTAGTCAAAAGCTTCTGATTGTGATTCTACTGCGACTGAGAAGCATTGTGTTGACAGTGCTGCCCCAGACCTGCACATATAAATCCACCAGCTCAATCTGGCCCAGCATGTGGTAGATCTTCCCTGCCTGGAGCCATCCGTAGGCCTCTTTCTCTCTGCGACCCAGGTCAATGAAAATACCCAGGCTCCTCTTGGTGTAGTCCAGAGCTCTCTTGTAAGCCCTGACAGCACACACACAAACAAAGCAATGCTCGGTATCGACTACACCTGCTCTTTGGCTATATTATTTCCATTGATTCCCCCTGAGCAAAGGGTGACATCTACATTCTCCTTTATTATGTATTGTAACTACCTACATATGCAAACAGCAACTCTCTCTCTCTCTCTCTCTCTCTCTCTCTCTCTCTCTCTCACACACACTCACACACACACACACACAGTACCTCTTGGTCCCCACACTGAGGTACAGCTGGCTGATGGTCTCCAGGACACATGCCTCCTGGGCTGTGTCTCCACGGCTACGGAGCAGGTTGAGCTGGTGCTCGTTGTAGATGATGCACTGGGCCCGGTCTGGGCTCACCGTGCCATACAGGTGGCACAGGCGCCGCGTGGCGCTGAGCTGACCTGCCGGGAGAAGACGGGCCGAGGCATGTCACTCAGGTTAACCCTCCTGTTGTCCTCCGGGTCAAAATGACCCAACGCACTAACTCTTTGTGGCAGACAGAAGGGGCTAAACCTAATTCTACAGCTTACACACACCTAATACCTAATGTATTCCCCTGGCAAGGTTAAAGGTCACGTTTCAGCTGACTTAATGAATTCATTCATACAATGTCTTAGCTTCTGTTTGCCACATATCCTTCAATATATAACTGCTAATTGTTGTTGCCGTCTCGGCACATACTGCATCCTAACAGCCATGGAAGGGTGAATTCCTCCCTCTGTGGTTCCTTCCCAAGGAATCCTCCACTTTTGAACCCATGTGTTTTTTACTGTTTTTAAGATTAAGTGTTAATACGTTTTTCCTTGCCCGGGGGAAGGAGAAAGTTAAGGGGGTGATGTTTGTTTCCCTATGAAATGTGGGCCTGGGCAGTTCTCTGAGGCTGTCAGACAGCCATGGGGAATTTAAGGTTTAAAGACTGTGTACGATTGTGTTATAGTCGGGAAAGCCAAGCATTTCCTTTGCCAGCTCACTGTATGTGTTTTGAAGCAAAACTGGGTACAAAAGTGTAGGCTGAGGTGTAGAGCAGACTAGGAGCCTATGATGTCTGTAGTGGGAAGAGTAGAGAGGAGTGCCTGGCATCCAAGTATATCCAAGCACTAATTGAATCTTTTTTTTAATATTTTTGCAATACCAGTTTCAACCACAAGGGCAATCATGGCACTATAGGGGAGCAGCATCAAACGACCTTCCACAGGAGGTGACAGCCCCCTTCACTCACAGTCAGAGAGGTCGGCCTTGATGGCGAGCAGCAGGGCCCACTCCAAGCAGCCCTTCCCGTACTCCAGGCTGCCCTGGCCCACGTGGTGCTCCCCCAGCTCCAGCAGCACGGAGGCGAAGCGGGCCTCGTGACCCTCGCCCTGCAGCGCCGAGAAGAGCTCCACGGCCCTGGTCAGGTGCCTCTCCGCCAGCCGCTTAGCGCCCGCCTTCAGGCACAGCAGGCCTGCAGGAAGGACACGCAGCGATGTTAGCATGCTAACAAAGGTAAAGCGTTGCAATGCATTTCAGCTACATCTACCATGCATGGCCTGAAACAAAGTCAGTTTATCCCAAAACAGTTAACTGCACAATTACCACTGTGGCCTCAGATTGATCGTAGGTACTTGGGAGTTAATGTAATATACGCCAAAACCCCATTAACCCTCCCAGAGAAAAATAATGGGCAATGTTTTGGTGAAATCCGTAGACCTCCCCATTGACGTGCATGGAGCGCTGGGTTGCTCCAGTCTGCATTCAGAGTGAAAAGTCCCTCCTTCTCCCCCAAACCTTCCGAAAGTCAAATGTGGATGTGAACTTAAAACCTCTCAGTGTTCTTTCTGGTATGGAGGTCAGTAGGTTAAGGCTGATCACAGCAGAAGTGCATTGACAGGCAGGAAAGAGGGAACTGGGATATGGAGAGAACCAGAACAGTATGGCCATTGTCCTTTTGTTCTACAAGAGCAGTCGCATGGAACGGACATCTGTAGAAGTGTATGTTACCCATGTTAGCCTGGGCTACTGCCCAGTTAGGCCTGTCCTCAAACTCCTCGCAGACGTTGATCGCAGCTTGGTAGCTCTCTGCTGCCCTCCGGAGGTCACCCATGTGCCGCAGGGCCACGCCACGCATGTTGAGGACCAGGCCTGCAAACCAAGTCAGCTCCAATCAATTCAGACCACTTGCACTTTCAAAATAGAGTGGAGCTTCCACTCGCCCACAGTGCTTTATTCCTTAGTTAGTTTAACAAGGCAATTGTAATAAAAAGCAAGTGTGTTTATCCAAGTACATTTTCTAACTTTTAATTCTCAAATATCTGAGTGGTAAATCTGAGTGATACTGTAATTCAAGAAGCATTTTCCATGCTGTTTAACATAGGCAGTAGTAGCAATAATATTAAAATGATACTTCTAGATTTGACCTGACTGCCGAGTGGCTCCTCTCAGCTCCTCCCCCTACTAAAACCGTTCTTGGCCCCGCCCCCCTCCAGCCCCCCCAGCTGTGTGTCAAAGGTGAGGATCAAGCCCCACCTTCCTGCGTGGTGGTGCAGTGCTCGGGCATGGCGGCCAAGATGGCGTCCAGGACGTCCACGGCCAGCTGCGGCTGCCGGTCGCTAAGGTGCAGCCAGGCCAGCCAGAGCAGCGCGGCGTTCCTCTCGGCGACCGTCAGGCCCGGCGGGGGGCACCCGCGGCCCACCAGCGCGCGCACGGCGTGCACGGCCAGCCCCGCCCTCCCGTGCTTCCGCCAGAGCTGCGAGAGGGAGAGTGTGAGCGCCCGGCCCAACGCCTGGTACCGCCCCCTCCCGTCGTCCATGGCGACATCGCCGTCATCCCGGGCGACCGGCGACTGCTCCAGGAAGGAGAGCGCCTGACGCATGAAGGCAGCCGCCGCCGTTGGCATGGCATCCTCCCGCACCCTCGCACCCAAGAGCCCGGAGGCGTTCTCCAGGACCAGAGCCAGACCGCCGAGGCAGTCACCCAGGGTGACGGAGGGGTGCTGGGAGGCCCTCCTGGCCGCCGCCACGCTCAGGTGAGGGCGCGAGAAGGCGTGGTAGAGCCGCCCCAGGCTCAGGTAGCCGTGGCTCGGGGAGACGCTGGGTGCTCCGGAGTGTTCCGCGCAGAGGACCAGGAGCCTCTCCACGTAAGGGGCGGCGGCGGTGCCCGCGTCCCGCCTCAGGTGCCCCCTGGCCAGCAGGAAACAGGCGCGGGCCTCGGCCATCTTGTTGTGCGACAGGACCGCTTTCTTTAGCAGGAACTTCAGAATCTCAGAGTCGTTATCCATGCACGCTATGCATTCTGGGATGGCCGTGACCAAGGCAGCAATTCGCTCCGCCAGCGCAAAATACTTCTCTGAGTTTTTCTGCTTGAGATAAATGGCTGCCAGGTTAGCGTAGATGGAAGCTACTAGCGTCATATCTCGAAAACCCTCTCGAGGGACGCTGAGGGCTTCCTCGAAGTAAACCCTGGCCTGGCTGAACTTTGACCTGCCGGCACAGAGCTTGCCCAGCATAAAGCACAGGCGGCTCTGTGACCAATACAGGCGCTTCTTCCTGGCGGTTTCCCTGGCAACGGCGAGAAAGGAGGTGAGCTCGTCCTCATCCGCATGGCCTTCAAAGGCCGTGGACGCAAGACCTTCTGGGGTCTGTTCATAGAGCACCCCAAACTCGGCCTTGTACTCACAGCTATCCAGAAAGGTGACCAGGGGAATTAAGCCCTCTATATTGCATGTTCCCTCTATAACTGGGTGAACAGTAAAACAGGGGAGCTTGGGGTTAGATGGCTCAGTCTCTTCAAGTGTCTTTTTAATTCCAGCGGTTGGAGTGGAATTGCACGATGGAGCTGGTTCTTGCCTAAGAATCCTCTCAATATTTAGTTTCATTTCCGAGTGCTCAGTGTCGACTTTGCTAGATGATACACCTGAAAGTAATTGATGAGAATGTAATTTTGAAATGTATCACAGAATTTATATTGTATATACATTGTAACCATGAAAAAAAAATGAAGAAAACTCTTACTTGCTGATGCTATCTTTTCATGTTGATCAATAAGATCTGAAAATGAATGATAAATCCAAAAGTGAAAGTGAATGACACCAGCTACACAAACATTATGAAAGCAGACAATCAGTTGTCTTACCAAGCTTGTAAATATAACCAACGTCATTTTGAGACATCTTCTTCAGTAAAGCAATCGTATCTTCTATTATTTGTTCCTCTTTTAAACTAAACAACGTTCTTTCTTCCTTGTCCAGAAAGATGTCTGGTGAGCTGAAGGAAAGAACACACAACTTAGTAATATATACAGTGTGTATATATATATATATATATATATATATATATCGTACCATTTCCACAATCCACAGGCAGTATGTACATAGACATGTCAATGCAAATGTCTAGCACTGTAGCACTGTAGCCTAGTTATTATGCTTGTACCACAATGCATGCGATAACAAACTAACTGGGTACAACATAATAATACACTTACTCACAAATGTCATTGGCCGGTCTAACCAGGCATGTCTTGACAAGCCCCATGGCTCCAGTCGCCTCCATTCTCCCCATGAACCAGTCGAAGCAAGACACCAAAAATCCCATAATGATGATGCGATCACCAGGCGCCACACTAAGCTCATCGGGTCCTTCAGCAATGTACTCTGTCGTGGCCAGACAGGTTCCTGTGGCTGAGATGGAGTAGGAATGGACATAAGAGAGTAAAATAGGCGAATATAAAATGATTTGCTTGGAGCTCAAGGTTGCAGAATTCCATGGATTCCAAGATAAACATGAACAGCAGCTGACTGAACTTACCAAACTGGACAGGAAAGTCACAGGCAGGCTTCCCGCCACCAACTAGAATGTTCTCTGGACAGGATTTCAGAAACCATCTGTGGGCAGAAAGGATCGTGACCACAAAGCACATAACAGATACTTACTGGTGACGTTAAAGAGACACTCCTCGATCTGTGTCCAGAATTCACCATGTGAATAGTTCTTCTAAATGTCTAACAATAGCGTGTTTTACAGACACACACTCACTTGTTTACATATTCATTCATCCATCCCACTCACTGATAAAAGGGAACAACAGGCTCCAAGGCAGGCTTGGGTTTGGTTCCTCTTGCTCCATCGGCCAAGGAGAGGACAGTCCAGCCCGAGCCCAGGAACGGTGGCTCGAACTGGGCTATGTCCCCCTGCTCAAGATACAGGTCCCCTCCGGAGGTGGAGCTGTCGAACATTTGGTTAGAACTACAGCTGGCAAACAGCGAGCCTGTAGTGAGAAAACACATCAGAACAGTGTGTGTTCGTATTGCATTGCATCAACAAGGAACATACTTTGTTTTGCTTCACATACCCTCTTGCATGAGGAAGCCTTTGTACATAAGATGGAGTGTGTCTTCCAGGATGGAGACCTCTATACCCATGTGGTCGTGGTCCAAGGAGCTGAGCCAGAAATCCTGATCAAACAGAAGACACTCCATGCACTGGCCCAGAAAGCCTGGACACAACAGTGTTTTGTCATTAACATAAATGTATAACGTTGTTAGCAGCACTGGTAGATGTTTTCACAACCATGTATGCAGACACTAAACACATTATTGGCACAGAAAGGTTGTATTTTTGTGCAAGCTACTATTTGTTTCACCAAGGGCACCATGTAGGCTGGAGCAGCCTCTGTGTAGCTTACAATTTACACATTAGAATCAAACAGACCATTTACAACTCACATTTCAAAATACTTGAGTCATGCCGTTTACAGTAGTTCTTGCATGGCTTACCTATTGTGTAATATGTGGTAAACCTCCAGATTTCCTCAAACGTTCTGAATGTCACAAATATGGCATTTTCCTCACTGTTGACGGAGACGAGATGAGTTGACAACTCCTACAAAGGAAGTTGATTTTATTCAACCCTTAAGGCTGTAAACTGTGACATATTAGTAAACATAATTCTTAGTATAGATTATTTATTTAATAATAATATATACTGCATATACAGTGTACACACAGTATGAAATCAGTTTCAGATATGAGCATGTGTACATGCGCATGTGCATGCATGAATGTGTGTGTGTGTTTTTATACCGTGAATAGACTGTTAACCTCCGCACTGTCAGCCTGCACAATGCGGAGCTTCCCTCTCAGAACTTCCTGCAGGTTCTCATCTCCAGGAAGTCTGTCAGGACCCTCTACCATGGTCAGCAATAAGGGCAATGCTGAAGAAGTGTTAGCATTTTTTAGTATTAGCTTTTAACAGACAAAGAACAGTTCAAGGTAACCATACATAACTAAACCCTCACCCCATGATTATCAAGTTTTTGTGGATAAATGTCAAGTATACCAATGATAACCTGGATCAAATTGTTTACTATTCACTAGGTTTTTTATAAAATCACAATTGTGGTCTATAAAAGTCACATGAGGAAACACATCCAGTGTCCCTCAAAGTCATGGTTTTATAGGCAGATTTGGAGTGCAGTATGATAGTGGTATTTTGCTGACCGTTCAAGACAGTGTTACTGCCAGAGCCAGTAAGATTAATCAATGACAGGGGCTCACAAAGGTCCAATGTGTAAAACACTTCAAATGCACTCACATGATATATTTTTTTGGCAGGGCAGTACAACAGGGCTTATCTTTTTCCATGTTTATCCTTATACCTTATGGTGCTGTGGTTAGTAAGTAGTAGCCTAAATAATAACTGCCAGATATGTCAGTCTAACAACATTTCTGTAAAAATTGCCATAACACAAAAGCACTGAGAAAAGCGTTCTTTGAAACTGCCAAAGCAACTTAGCCCACACAATTAAGTTTGTATTGAAAACATACAGAGATTAATTATATTGACGATACAAAAGGGCATCTGAAAACACATCGTGGCAGTTTTCCATCTAATACTAAACCAGCACAACTGTACAGTAAAAAACAACACAAATCTTTTTCTGAACTCTGTGGCTGGAACTTTCATTAGTTATCATCATCTTTATTTGAGTTACAGCTTCAGAGCTGTTTCATATGAGACTCTGGAAACGAATGAGTATTAATGAAAAAAGTTTTGAGTCACAACACATTGCCACAACACATTTGGAGGTACAGCCAGCGACATTAGCTTTCAATTTACAGAGATTTACAGAAACTTAACAATATAAAAGGACATTCTCAAAAATGTATACTTAATTAATATTTTCTAAAGGACAGGATAGTCTAGTAGTTAGGGCAGTCAACTCTATGCAACAAAAACACCCTCCAGTCAAAAACAATGTGTACTGTACATTCTCTGCTACAGGTGAAAGACATTTTCTTCAAGAATTACCTGTTGGTGAAGTGTCCTCATTGCTTGACAGGGTTCTCCTCAGGCTGGAAGCATCCCTGGAGAGGCCACGCTCTGAGATACAGAACAGACAGGCTAGATGTAGGCTACATTGTAGGGCCAGGACAGTCATGGCAACAAGCACTTCAACAAACAATATTAGAATTGCCCACCACTCACAATACATTTTAAATCTTTTATTTGATTCCACACTACACACTGACTGCATTTTCTTGTGTAACTACACTACTTCTTGTTGTTCAGTGGGATCCCCAAAATAACCGGAAAACAGGGTAAAATCTGCACTGTCCAACAGTCAACTGCAACATTAAAACCATTGATTTTCTATGTAATGTAGCCTACCTCGTACCCTTTATACACTAGGCAACTAGTTGTATTTTAGACCATTGCATACATTATTTTGGCCACCTACCCATTATTTTTTGACTCTTTGACGTCCCAGCTCTATTCATCAACGGGTCATGATATGGCTTCTGTTCATAAGGCAGTTCTCGCAAGTGCCGATGAGTTGTAACGCCGTTGGCCACTGACCCAGTGTCCTGGCCGCTTACAGCAGACATGGTTGATCAAATAAAATGCTCGCCCGTCCGGTATAGTCTAGGTCGCATCACGCGCCTTAGAGTGGAATGCGCAATAGCCGAAGTTTTAAAGCGCATCGGATGGGCGCAGTGATAAGTACAGAGAAAATAAAATAAACTTCAGTGTCGCGCAACACGACATTGGCTGTGTTAATATTCAGAGTTGATTATACCAAACGCTGCTTAAGTTGAGTTGTAGCCTGTTTAGATAACACAATAATTCAGGCTTTAGTGTGTAAACAACAGCTTGCACAAGTAGGCTACTGTGACGCCTGGTTTCCAGGTTAATTATCACCGACCTAACAAATACACGTTCTTCCGTTTCTGTAGCCAAAAAGGAAGGCGACACTGCATTATAAAGTTTCATTCGTTCTTCCAAGTCCATTCAGGACCCACGATGCAGCCTACTGCAGGCTTAGGCGCAAAAAGTTACACGTCGCTCTCCCTGTCGTGGCAGCAGCTTGTCAATCAATGCCAAGCTCCGACAAAACCGGTCTATCAGTGTCACCATTGTCTTTTGCCCCACATGATACAAATCCCAGGAAAGGACTCAGCATTTCCTTTCCTCTTCTGCAATGTGCTTTGTGTGACTGTGGGAGTAGGATTATATGCACACACAGATCATATTCCACGTTTAAGTAACCTTTAGTAAACATATGCATCTGGGTTATATCAATAAACGTCCATTTATTTGTAAATACTGTCGTTTCTGGGTGTAATATTAAAGCCGTGCTTTTTCAGATTCTATAATAGACTGCTAGTGCACTGGTGTCAGATGTAATGTGGAATCTGGCCACATGGTGGTATACACGTGCCCACAAACAGAAAACCAAATGAGCAGAAAGGAGAAAACATTATTGGTCAATGTTTTTTTTTCTGGCTAAACTAATTTATACGTATGTATACATCATTTTTAAAATAGCAAATAATTTTTAACAAATCATTAATTGAATAGTTATTGTATTAAAATGTATAAATGTCCTATTCACAATTAAGTGAAATCACTGAATTTTTGTACAAAACAAGGCAATGGTGAATACTGCCAAACATAAATGTTTTTTTATTGAACTCAACTTGTTAGCAAAACACCTTTAATCCAACTAAATTATTAGTGTGATTCAAGTCAATAAATATCATTTTCTTTGCCTTCATGTGAAGGCATATTAAGAAATTAAATCCTTTGTTGCAAAAAAGTAAAATAAAATCAAATACAATTATAAAAAATAAAACAGTACTATGCCATACATTTTGTAAAGCAGTTCATGAAATGCACACAGGAGCTTCAAATCCATATATTATGCTATCACACATTAAATGGTTCTTTAGACATTTCTGTTTTGGTCACATTCACATCTGTGCTTCCTTCCTCCTGCTCCGATGTGAGGGCGCTGGGCTGTGTGAGGGCCTCTTCTGTGTTGCTGTCACTGTCCGAGTCGCTGTCATGAACATCCTGGTCCCCTGGGCCCACCGGCACCGCCCCCTTCCTCTGAGGCAGGACAGTGAAGAAGGCCTCTTGCCAGTCACCCTTTTCCAAATATGCTATAATGATCTCAAACACTACAAGAGAGAGTAAGAGCGAGGGGAGACATGTTTATAAAAGCAAAGCCAACCCCATGAAAAGCTGCTCAGTCTTCAATGTTTTTGAACCTTGTACACCAAAACAAGTGGTCCATATTTTGCAACTCACATAAGATTATAATTATTCTATATGAATGATGATTAATACACAACATTTTTAAATAAAAATATGTCAATTTACTTAGTGGTAAATATAAACTAAATAAAAATAAAAACTATCTTCAAACTGCAAAACTCCATTTTGGGAGCCACTGGCCTGGCTGATGATGTAATCAAAGAGAGAGCTGGTGATGGGCTCACCATGGTTCACCGCCAGCACTTTGCGGCTGTTCATCTTGACAAAGCTGCTCAAGGGAAGCTGTGCATGGTCAATGCCCAGCTCCTTCGCCTTGTCAAAGGTCAGCCCCTACGGAGGGTTAAACCAACGGAGAGGTCAACAGACTGAAATCATCTAGGGAAGCGAAAAGATGCCAAAATGACACCGCAGACTGAAGCAAGAGAGCTCGTATTGATGAGCTCTCTTGCTTCGTAGGAATAAACTTGTGTTCATGTATCAAGATGGGCCAATAACAAATGTCTATATTGTGAAGCTTGGCGATGCTACCTTATGAATGGATATAGGGGAAGGAGTAGAGAGGAGTGTGAGACATTCAACACTCGGGGCTCAAATAAAAACAATGTTTTGTAGAACTTGTTTAAAACACAGGGGAAATTATGGACAAAATTGAGCGTGTCCCTTTAAGCATTAAGAAGTAGAATTATTACAACATTATAAAATCAAGTCACCCGTGTATTACAAGTGGGGGGATGATAGGAGATCTTAACAGCAATGTGAAAGGTATTTCCCGCAGGTGTGACACCTACACATCCCCTACATAATAGTCCAACACTGCATTGGAAACAAAGCAATTAAGCCCAACAGGGCCCAACAGGGCCCATACTAACCTTGTAGTGGTTGTGGTCCACCAAGCCCCCTATAACGTAGGCCTTGCTCTGGTCCAGCTCCTTCAGCACGTTGGGGGAGTCCGAGGTCAGATACACCAGCTCCTCCTTGGCCAGGAGGTCTTTGAAATGCTCCGTCTTAATGGTAATGTCCTGCATGTTAGAGAATCATTTTTTGTCATCACCTAGTACAGCATTTCATCTGGGTGGCCAAAATGTAGTATCATTAGCAATGGTTGGAAGCAGGCTTACCTTCCAGTTCACCCATCCTTTATCATTATCATCCATGTTCTTTTTCAACTGTCCGCCAAGACTTGTTACATAAAACTGGCAATGGGAGAAGAGCCACTAAACATTAGGAAACACTTAACTGCAATAACATTTGCTGTGGCTGTGAAAACGTCAGACTAACCTGTACTGGGTGCAAGGCACGTCTGTTCTCTGCATAACACCGCTGGATCTGTTTGTGAAGCTTTCGGACATCCTGGAATTAAGGCAGGATGTATCATTTTTTTACCGCTTACTCCAGCAGATTCCAACTGACATTACAAAAATACATATTGTGGTAGTACTGAGTGATGATCCCAGTTTGCCGCAGTTAAACTACATTTACCTTCAGAACCATCAGATCGTCAAAGCTACAATCCACCACCAGCTTTAATGTGCTTGGGACAACCTCTTTACGCAGGCGTTTCCTGCTGTTGGTGGAGTCATCTTCGCCCTGAGTCTGTCTATCCAAGCGTCGCTGCAGCTTCTTTTCCTTTCGCCTCTGCCTACAGTACAGCAGCACCCAGATGACATGACACCGCAGAGTTGCAGCTGCCCTCTGCTGTACAATACAGTACTGTACTGTAGGCTGAGTCAAATCAATTAAATGTACTGTAGTGGATTGATCAAATGAACGAGTTTAAACATGTCCAAACAATGTGACAGAACTGTTTTAAACCACTTACTTTCTAAGTTCTCTTTCTTCCTCCCATTTCTGGTGTTTCAAAAGCTTCTTTTTTTGGCGTTTAGAGAGGGGCTGGGCTCCTGGTGTTTCTCCAGTGCTGGCTGAGTCCTCCTGGCCGTTACTTTCCTGTTGTATATCGGGCTTCTCGTGGGATAGTTTCACAGCTTCTAAACTGTCATGAGACATTTGTGGGAATGATGAACAGCCACTGCGTCAAAAGCAAACGCCAAGCCTCATATGGTATGGTACGCCTGGTTGAAAAGGAGATGACAGGTTAAACGGAGCAAGACAGCGTTTGATCAAAAGGCTAAGTATTATTGTGTGTCACCCGCTGACATTCACGAGAAGTTTATGAGAACTTCGGATAAGGTTATTTCACTCAAGACTGCGGGATTTTGCGAAAGGTGAATTCCACATGTAAGGCATATCAATGGCGCTTTAATGTCGTCATCAAACTGCGTGTGTTATTTTCTTTTTACGAGTTATTAGCACAGTTAATGTACATTACTGCCACCTACTGGTCAGGAGCCTTAAGCCTTTATAAGTGCGCTCTATAAGAAAATGGGCAGCACGTTGTGATTTATTATGTTAGATTTCAGGGATACTGTAGCGTAGCGCAGCTCCTTAGACCAATTTGCCCAGTCAAATCATGCTCCCATAATACACATTCACTACCACTATACTCAACCAATGAGCACTGTAAGAATATGGGAAGCATGTTTTGATACTCTATTATATTAGAACTTAAATCTTTATTTAAGATTTAAGGGTTACTGTATGTTTGTGTGTGCGTGTGTGCATGCGTGTGTTTGTGTGTTTGTGTGTATGTGTGTGTGTGTGTGTGCGTGTGTGTGTGTATGTGTGTGTGTGTGTGTGTGTGTGTCTGGAGCTATAGCAACATGAATTGGCCCCTGTATATGAACCTGCAATGTTGATCAAGTTACATTGGCTGGCAGCCAAGAGAGAAGCTATTAATCATGACTGTTCTTTTAGTGTAGATTCCAAGTTGTACAGTGTTAAGCTGTGTTTAAGTTAGTACATTCTCAATGCTGTGTGACTGACAGTACAAAACAAATACCGGGTAGGCAGGCATAGGCCATGGCAAAAGGCGATACATTCATGTAGTAGCCGAAGGATTAAAAAAAACTAAATTTCCATTACTATTCTTACATAATGTGTTTTAAAAAGTTTTTTTTAAAAGCATGTGCACTTTCCACAGTAAGATGCTATTTCATGTCGTAAAATACTATATCACTTAATTATATTGTTAATACTATTAAGGCATTGCTAAGCTGTATTTCACTCAAAAAGAGGGTTTAGTGTACAGCCATGACATATTAAAGTGACATACTGATTGCTTGACTGACATGCTGTTTATTTTAATACAGGAGGTGTTAAATGTCATTACTTTTATATCTAGCTGTCATAGGCATGTGGTCTGCTGAAATGCTAATGGTAACAAACCTTTAGCCTTTAGGGTAGGGGTGTTACGGAAATTGTCTTAAGGGTATTGGCTTGAGGTTTTATAAAGCGGCACTTGTGTAGGTGCATATTGTTATGACAAAAATAAAGAAACCAAATTAAGACAAACACTACTGTTATGTCAATAACATTATATTTATTTATTTCATTTAATTTCATCATATTTACTTAAAAAAAAACATTCCTAGTATGTACAGTATATATAAGGGTCTTTACATTTTATGTTTCTGTTAAAATCATTTTCATTTTGTAAGGCACAACACTGTACATTTTCTAAACACATTCAATTAAAAACATAACATTTACATTATTTATTATAGGTCTACAATATTGGTTTTACATCATACTGAAGCTATCTCTGCTTATATCCCAAATGTCTTCATTCCAAACATCTTAAATCTTTGCCAGTCGTAACAACGTTCTTTCTAATCAACCTTCTCAAAATTAGCTGTTTGTTCAATATGTTTAAAGGAACACTGATGCAGACATTTAAAAAATTGTCAGAAACATTCTTTCTTTGTGAAAGGATAGGAGTACAATACTTTTCTTCTAGCATTCCAGGCTGAGGGGCAAGAAATGAATACACCAAATGTAATTTTGTTTGTAGTTTTCCTTTAAAGACAAAAGATTGTTAGCAGAGCCTCATTGTGACCTCTGATCTCAGCATTTCACTGGATGGGGCAATCAAGAAATATATTATTATGTTACCATATTGTTACCTTACCTCCAGAGGCCACTGTAAAACATTTGTACTATTGAATGGAAATCATAACAGCAATAAATGTTTTCTAACAAAAAACAGTAGGTAATAGAATTTATTCAGGTCATGCACTTCCACTTTACACACTTACACAAGGGGCATTTTGTAAATGCACTTTCATGATATGCTATGGTCTCTACAATGTTCCTTTATTTCCTTTACTTAAATGTACTTCCTTTATTTAAGCTTACTAAATTAAATAAAACTACTTCTACTGTAGTTATCTCAAGTGAATACAGCATCAATGTCAATAAACAGCATTTAGAGTGCATGGCTCACACAAATGGCATATATAGTTCTTAAGAAGTATGGACTGACTCGCAGTTCCGCATTCAATACCTTTTTTGTGAGTACAAAACAGTGAGTCAATAGAGATGCAACATTATTCAATAATTCAACTGAATTGCGGCTACATTAAGTAAATACAGTTTTTGATAAATCTCTTTTCCATACTATATACTTTATGCGCTGAATGCAACAGTTAAATGCTGTTGCAATGTTGCCAAACAGGAATGATCTGGCGGCCAGCCTGTTGAAGGTGAAAATATATGTGACACAGTGTAGCCAGTGTCTTCAACAAATTATAGTGATAGTATGTACAGTATGTATTTATGTAAGACTGCATATGGCTTTTGTTCACACATTTAAAAAAATAATTAGTTACCAATTTAATAATCATGATCATGCAATTTTCATTGTCATTATTATTGAATGACAATAATAATATTTGTTTCGTTAATGATTAATACAAGAAATTGTTAGACTCTGTACCAAAAGCATTTATTGTGACATTTTAAATGGTTTAGGAAACCAGCCATTACTGAGTTTACTGTATGCAGACACTGTAATTCATATCTATAGTACTGATTTACAGAATCAGGTGCTACAAAACTAAAAAACATTCTGTACATATTTTGTACAAAATATCACATTTACCTAATATTATCAAACTTTACAAGTAAAGAAGAAAAATGGGGAGGCCTAATATCATGACACCTCCCTTTCCAAACAAACCATCAATGCCATGATGCTCTTCATCACGGCATCACAGTTTCCCTCAATTGTCTACCCTGTTGGAAGACAAGAAAGCAATCATGCAATCACAGAGCTAGGTGAATCATTGATACAGTAAGCTTTTACTCTTTCAGAGCAATCTTACAGGTATTTCTCAAACAAAATCCCAAACCCATCCCAGCGTAATGTTGTTTCATGTTTTTGTTTTTAACAAACTGTTTATGAAAAGCCATGTGACTGCAGCAGGAGGGGTAGAGAATGGGATGGGCCTAGGAGTGCTGCTCAAGCCTAGGACAAGCATGCTCTCTAGACAGACTCAAACCAAAACAACAATGCTTTGTAACACTGGTTTCAACCACAAGGGCAATTCTACACAGAAATCAAGGCGTGCACATTCTATATCGATAAATGGGGTATGTTTGACAGTGCATTAGTATTACAACTTTCATTTGAGAAGGGGAACTCCGAATCCTTGCACTGCAGCTGAGGCTGGTATGTGGCATGATTTCCTTTTGTAACTGCTGAGCAGTGGCCATGTGAAACTGGCTTCTCACTCCCTGTGTCCTATAAAAAGGTTACCCCAGTGCTGCTCTGTGCTAGCGCAGGCCGGCTCTTGATATCCAGCAGCAGCTGAAGGCTCTTGGTGTATCTCCATAACAAATGCCTTTCACTCCACCACAGACTATTTGGACCAAGGCAGTGCTCTTCCCCTGGCCTGAACCCTCATAAACTCACCACCACATGTCCCGACTTGCTAAACTATCGTCTATCGGCAATGTTAACGGTGAATGTTTCTGGTAAGATATCAGAATTCAGAGAACAACCCTTGCTTACTCTTAGCGCCTACTTGGCAAAGTTTAAAGTGGCTTGGCAAAGGTTCAATTGGAAGTGGCTAATGTTGCCAGCAATAGCTGCAAATTGTACTGGTAGATACAGCGGCAAGAAATGTGGCACAATCAAACAACAAAACGTAAAATTAACTGAATTGCTATTAGTGTTACTATTGATATTGCCAGACCCAACTGACAACAATAGAATAATACGAAAGCTCTTGAAATGATTGCTGATGCAACTGTTGACAGTACCCCTATATATGTTTAACCCTCCCGCTGTCCTAAGGTGTTCAGCAGACTACCAGCAGAGGGAGCCAACCGCGGAACGTCATATGTCCGTGTTGTGGCCGGCGCTCTGGCGAGTGCACCGGGTCATTGTGACCAATAGGACAACGGGAGGGTTAAAAAGAACAACAATGATATCAGAGAGATATACTTACACAAGCCGGTGTAGCAGCAGTTTACCTGTGCTCCACTACAAAGCTCATCGTGGTCCCGTCAAAAGACGGGGGTGCAATGATACGGGGCCCCTGCTGGGAGGTGATGCTGATGACAGGCCTGTTGCCGCCCCCCAGGCCGCCACCGGGGCCCTGCTGGGGGCCCCTGCCGGTGGGGAGGCAGTGCGGCCCCGCGGGCAGTCCCTTCCCCGTCGCCATGTAGAAGGGGCTCTCCATGTAGAAGCCCTCAGCGCGCTGGGCGGACACCTTCTCCCCGCTCTCCGCGTCCGACTGCACGGTCACCTGGGACTGGGCCAGGGTTCTCGCCGGGACCACCTGGGGCGTGGCCGCCATGAACCCCGGGTAGATCATGTAGGTGTGCCCGTAGCCGCCGGGGCTCAGCGCCAGCGGGGACATTGGCATCTGCATGGGCAGGGGCGTGACGGGGGCCTGGGGCATGGGCACGTCCACGTACTGGCCCGTCTCGGGGTCGAACAGGCGCCGGGTGGCGGGCTGCACGGGGGTGTCCACCAGGTAGTAGCTCCCGGTGGAGGGGTCCAGCAGCATCTTCCTCTGGACGGGCTGGAAGTGCTCCAGGGCGGGGCCGGGGGTCACCGCGGGGGAGAAGCAGTACACCTGGGGCTGGCCGGCCGACATCGCCACCGGCAGCGTGTGGTAGACGGTTGCCGCCGTCGCCGTGGGGATTTCCGGGGAACGCGTCTCCATGGCGACGGTGCATTTCGCTGACGGGCTGCTCTCCCGTGCCCAAGGGCCTGCGGTGGCGGTGGCAGCCTGCTGGGGACTACCTGGCTGCGATCTGGCTCTGGCGGCGGCGGCAGACACGTAAAAGGTCCGGTCGGCTTGGGCCGCCTGTCTTCTGCTGCTGTTGGCGTGGCACTTGGCGGGAATGGCCAGGTAGTGTTCCGAGCTCTCCGCCTCGGCGATGTAGCCCTCCGCGAACGCCCGCTGCTGCTGCTGCCGCTGTTGCTGCTGTTCCCGCTGCTGCTGCTGTTCCCGCTGCTGCTGCTGTTCCCGCTGCTGCTGCTGCTGCTGCTGCTGCTGCTGCTGCTGCTGCTGCTGCTGCTGCTGCCGCTGCTGCTGTTCCCGCTGCTGCTGCTGCTGCTGCTGCTGCTGCCGCTGCTGCTGCTGCTGCTGCTGCTTGGTTTGAGCGCCAGAGCTTCGGGGCGTCTCGGGTGCTTTGGGGGATCTGGGCAGGAAGCCTCTGCCGCCGCCCGCCGTGCGGTGTGCGACGGGGTTAGCCTGGGATGCCTTGGCGTGGGCCAACGCCTTCTTGTTGCCCATGGGGCTGGAGCGCGGGAGGGGTTTCACGCCATGCCACCCCTCGGAGGTGTCTTTATCGTCCCTCCTGAACACGCCGTCGGGGGAAGCCGTGTTTGGATAAGAGTCTCTGCCTAGAGGCTTGTCTGCGCTGGATGATGACAGGGTGTTGGACCAACGCCGGCCCCCCTCCTCGTCCTCCTCCTCCGGGGCTCTTTCCTCCTCGCGGGAGATCATGGAAAGCACGTGGCTGTCTGTCAAGGCCCGGGGCTCACTCTTCCTCTTCCATTCGTTTCTGTCAAAAACATAAAGTTGCTCCATGGTTTTCACAGCAGCTTGGAGTCTTTCCAAGGCCCCTTGATTGGCCATCTTGGATTCAGCTCTCTTATCTGTGGCGTCAGCTATTTTTTCCTGCCACCGAGAAGTTGTTGTCATCACCTCAGTTCTTAACCCCATGCCCCCCTCATTGGAATCCTTGTTTGATGTTGCAAAGGCCCCACTCCTTTGGAGTAATGCAGAATCCCCTTTGGCGCCCTCTGGAGACGATCTGTCTATCTCAATCGGGTCGTCGTTAAGCCCTCGGATCAAGGTGTCGATTACATTTTCAGATTGCTTGCCATTACCATTAGTATTCACAGACTGACATGTTATAACTATCGGGGAGACAGATATAGGATTTTGATGGGACACTTGCTTTTTTTGCTCTGCGTAAGGGTCAGAAGTGGCATAACAGGATTTATTGTCGTTATTGTCCAGAGAAACAAAGTGATAGGAGCTTTTAACTAATTTACGCACATCTCTTACTTGGTGTATGGGCGTTTGCAGTTTCCCCTTGTTATCTCTTATGTCCCGAACCATGAATTGTGGAACTTTATCTGAAGACTCACCCTTCAACGCCGCAGCGAGCGCTTGACACCTGAAGTCATCTGTTCTTATCAAACTGGCTGCGTTACAGCTCAAATTGGGAGGCCGGAGTGCAGCTCCGTATTGCTCCTGTTTATTGTCTTTGAAGCTCCTCAAGTTAATTTTGATTTCCGGTGATTTGGATTTAGATGTCATAACACCTCTTGAGTCTGGGACGTACAAGGTGTTATTGGTGCGCGACTCTACGACTTCTCCCACTGCGTGATCCGCGGGAGCGCTTACGGAAAAATGCAAGTCTCCGTCATTGGACTGGATACTTGGCACAAACAAATGGGACATTTTATTAAGCGTACTATTACCTGAATCGAAATACAGGTCCCCTTGTGCTGGGTTGTCTTTAGATGCAGCCACGTTGCACTCCGGTGTTTTATCGTTTTTATGTTCCTTTTGAAACTCTAGCTCGCCGTCCCTCCACGATCTGAATGCGCTATTTTGGCTGCGAAGCAGCGTGCTTTTGCACGCCTCGAATGCTCCTTTTTTAGTATCGATTCCAGCTTCATTTGTCGATTCTAAATTGGTTTCCCGTGCATGAGTTAAAGTGTCTGGTCTCCGACTATCACTTTTGGTGTCGCATGAGCCACTGTCCACAATATCGCCCAAGTCATCCAGACACACAATGGTCATGTCAGAACTAGCCTCGGAAAACTTTGATTCCTCTCTCTGTAATTCCCGGTTGTCCCTCGGAGGCCGTTCTTTCCGAGGGTCGCCGTCCCGGTGTGCAAAACAAGGCGACGGGGCGTGATGCGGTTCAGAGATCTCCCCCCTTTCCATTTTGCGCTCCTGTTCGAATTGCATTTTCTTCGAGATTACATTTTTAATTACGCTCGACGCGAAAACGGCTTTCTTGTGTGTGACATCCATGGCGTCCCCTGCATTACAGGGCAGCTGGCTGACCGCGCGCCTCTGGCTGCTCGGCAAGGTGCTAGTAACTTCATCCGTGGAACGTGATCCCGCCGCGTTATGCGCGAATTTCAAGCGCCTCTCCTCCCCGGTCACTCTGGACTGCAGGTTGCAGCTAAAATTCAGTGTTTCCCTCAGTGTGATGACTCCTTGGCTGAACTTCCCCATAAGTTCAATTTTCTTTGTAGAGGATGATGCACTGTGGGGGTTGCTATTTAAAGTGAATATATTGCTTGAGGGCGCCTTAATACTAGCTAGTGCCATGCTATTATAACCGTTATTGTCAACACCTTTGGCGATCTCAAATGATGAAGTTGCGTTTTTGTGGGACATCCTGCTTTTGTCTAGCCCCAGGTTGCCATATTTAAGGTCAACGAAAGTCGACCACCTGTTTATTCCCAGGCCGCGCTCGGATGCCGAGGACTCACTGGAGGTGCTGAAATTAATGGCGTCAAAATACGGGTAGGCCAAGCTCTTGAACGTCCTGGCTGTCAAGTTGCGCACCTCCTTGTCGGCGTCGTCCAGCTCGCTGACTGCGCTTGACTCGCTGCTCGAGTGCCCGTTTAACCCCTTCCCCTTTGTTTTGCTGCCAAAATGCACGCGCCCGGGCGCGGCGATGAAGCATTTCGCGCGGTCACAGAATTTATCTGCTTTCCCGTCGGCTCCTCTCAAAACATAGCAACTCATGTCTCCGGACCGCCTGGCATGATAAAGTATGTTTTCATTTTCTTTTATGTTGCTAGGGTCACTTATAGCCCTGGAAGTGGTTTTGATTGACAGGTGGATCTGCCCCGTGGTGCTTTGGGTCTTTGACAGACTTTCATCTGAGCTCTTGGCCGTATCGCACGGATCGCTTTCCTGTAGAGTGCTGACTGCTGCGCCGATATTAGAACGAGACCCCCTCGCCCCTCTCCCGGCGACAGTCGCTTCGTCGCCGTCAAAACAGGCGTAATCTACAAAAGTAAAAACCCGATTATCGTCTTCGATCTCCCAGCCGGAGGAGCTCAGGCCTAACTCACAATCACCCTCGTGATCCGAAAGTTCGGCGAGCTGGATCTCGTGGGTGGTAATGTAATGGGACTCGTCTTGCGTCCCATACGGGACGCAGTTATCGGAAATCACCAAACTCACATTTTCGTCGTCATCATCATCATCATCACCATCACCATTACAATCGTCGTAATCCTCCGACATATCAGTGTACTGTTGTTCTTCGTTGATCAGTGGGTTCGTGGGATGTTCTATTTTGGATAGGCGGGGTGCAGATTGGGTCTGGTTTTTGTCAACTTTTGGGGGTTTGAGGCGATCCTCGGAAATGTTAACAACCGCGGCGGGTTCAAAAGAACGGACAGTTTCGCCCTCTCCCGCTGAAGTCTTGTTTTTGTTGGGATTCGGTTCTGTTTCGTTCTTATTAGGACCCATGTCTGTTACGCCCGGGGGGCTCACGCCACTCTTATTCTTGAACAAATTATTTTGGTTCCCGTCACCAAGCAAAGACACTTTCACAGTTTTCAGCAAGTCTAAATCCTTCCCAGGGGAATCCTTGCTCTTGTACCCGGGTTTCTGAAGAAAATCCGTGTCCTCTGGCGACGTCTCTGATCTGTCATTGGTCTTCATCGCTGTCCGGAAGCCTTTACGCGTAGAACTGACATCCGACAGAAATGAAGCAGAAGAGATGGAGCCCCCCAGGGTTGCTTGCGGAACTCAGTCTTTTCTTATACCCGGGTTATCTGTGGAGATGATGTGCCGCGTAATGAGCGCAAACCCTTATGCCGGGAGGCATACAGTATGTTGCACGACGCTTGGAGTTGTTACTAGGATACGGTTGGGTTACATTCCATTCACAACCTGAGAAAGCCAAAAGCGGTCTATTTAAACCGGATCACGGAAACACTGCCTAAAATGTTGTGCGTAATTCGGTCCAACAGAACTCTCCTCTTTTCTTGAAGTGCTTATTCACATGTGCTTCTGTAGGAAGACTTGCATCCGGCACGGTTTAAAAATACACTGATCACAAATAGATACGGTGACGAAAAGAGGGATCCGCTCTTTCTGCGATGAAAATATGGCGCGTTTTGTTACAACTCAGATGGAGACTGTCTCGCAGACTAACATTCAAGTGCGAACATGTTATCCTGGACCACTACGACACACACACACACACACACACACACACACACACACACACACACACACACACACACACACACACACACACACA
>JAODUG010000010.1:1917634-1937577 GCA_027564795.1 Aphredoderus sayanus
TTGGGCTCCGCCCCCCCCCCCCCCTTCCCAAACACATGTAATTGGCTAATTAGCTGATTTGTACTTCAGCATGGACACCCAACACAAGTATTGCCTAAATCTGATTTTATCTTTTAGGTCATAATGCCATACATGGCCATTATGATCACTATTACGTTTGTTTTGCTGAGTTTTTTCTAAGCAACTCTGAAGATGGCTTGAGGCGCTTGCTCTCCATTTTCAGCTCTGTCGTTAGCTTGAGAGACACATGAGGAGCTGGATTGGTGCCAGAAGAAAGAGCCTTGTCCGGCACTAAGGTGGAGGTAGTGTGTGTACAGGTTAGGGCCTACATGCGTTGTTGCTCATTATAAAGGTTTATTAAGATGTTAGATAATGGGGAGGGGGGGGGGGGGGTATATACACACATGTGTGTGCAGACATAGTTTTAGGAATGAATGTGTTATGCTGACAGTTTATGCTTTCTGATTATAATGGCCATTACCATCAGCAATATTGCTTCTTAGATTAGATGTGTCTGCAGTGGGAAATGAGCAGCATCAGACAAACCAATTACCACTTTATTGTGTCGGCTTGAAAGATTTCAACGTTCTAGCCAAGTAGTTCTCTGATTTGTCAGATATCAAAGCGCTACACTGATGGTGTTTGACAAGAACAGCCTGATTCTTAGAATTAATTCAAGCTGTTCCCAGCTAAATGTATCTAAGATGGCAAAACGATGGATAATATTGTTGATGATTGATGATATTTTGAAGGGTCTGAGCTCTTTCTCATAGGTTAAATTAAACTGCGAGCAGATTCAGTGTTAGTAGATTGAAGACTGCTTATTATTGTAGCAATTCACGGTTGTCAATGTGCTGGTCATGAACTGCAGGAAAGGCTGCTAAAGAAAGTCAGTGAAACTGTCACCACTATTAGATTCATGATTTCATGACCAGTCAGATACATTATGGAAGGCAGTGACCTTTTAATATCTACTTGTATATCATTTGTTTTAGACTCTATGGAGTCAAAACTTATTTGTTTTCTTTGACATTTTTTTCCTAGTTTTCCTATAATTTACACAACATGGAAAAGAGAAATGTACCCCTTCAATTTCTTTTCTATAGTTCTTATTTATTTGTTTATTTTCATGTTTTTTTTTCTCCTTGTACAATTATTTTCAGGTCAAAAGGTGCAGCTCATTTCCTGTATAAATGTAGCTTCGTGAAGACTGTAAACATTGCTGTGCAAATAAACCTGACTTGATTTACATCCTCCATGTTGGCAGTCTGTTCTGTATACAGTAATCTGATTAGTCTGTCTGTCTGTCGACCCAGTCAGAACAGCCCAGTCCAGCCAGCTCTAGTTCCAGTTCAGGCTTTGCTACCACGCATCACAAACGTCAAGGTAAGCTATTTGTGTGCGTGCACACACCTAACTTTTAGAGGGACACCCCTCGATTTCTGTAATTCCCCTTCCCGATTTCTGTAATTTCTGGCATTAGCAAAACTATGAGTTGATGTGTGGGCAAGTAGGGGAGTTACAACACAATCGCAGTGTGCATCTTTACACTCTACTTGGAACCCTGTTTTTTGACTAGAGCTCGTTGTTAATATAAAACTTGTTTATCTACTGAGTACGGCACACAGCCTTTATGCTATAGTCTTACTGAAGCATACTCCTTCAGAAGACACAAATGGAAATAAGCATGTGTTCTGTGTTTTTAATTGGTGGTTTTTAAATGTCCTTTGGTTTTGGTCAAATAACAACTCACAAACATGTCAGGGAACACAAACTGCAGAGGACTTGGACATTAATTGTGGTTGTTATTCTAAATGTTGAGTTGTTGTTGAGTTGCAACATTACTTCTGACAGATGTTCTGACCAATCTTGATACGAAAGACAATGTTTTTTTTTTTTGTTTTTTTTTTTTGGGGGGGGGGGGGGGGTTGAAATACAGGATAAGACCGTTCACTAGGCTTGAAAGCATTTAAATGTAGAATCTGGTTTTAACTTGCTACACAAAACGAGAGCAAAACTGACAGGTTATTGTAGCCAGGGTACCATTTAATACATCTAATACATTTTCCTATTTCCTGCACTGGCTGAGTGGGAAGTTATCAAGTGCTTGTAATTTATCTTATCTTATATATGGGCCTATTTCACAGTGACCTGGAAGTGCTAGAAATGATGTGCAAACCTTCATCCTGTCTAAATGAATTTTTCACTGTTCAAACACCTGTTAGATTAGATTTGTTGTCCAGTGTGGGCGTGTGCATGCTTCAGTCTTTTGTAGTAAACGCTATTTTGGCATTATAACTTCACACTGAGTCTGCAGTCGGTCTAACCAGCCAAATAAAGTGTGAATTAAGATTTTTGAAAATAATCTGTATCAGTAGCACTTCCAGGTCACTGTGAAATTTACTGGCATTTCCTGTTCCTGCGGCTAGATTCTGCAGTGCAGTCATTGTGTCAATGTACTGCACTTGCCTTGAGTGTCGTCAGGGCAACGCCCCCCCTGACTAACTCCATGAGGGGAGGGGGTGGAGGAAAATGTTTCATAAGTGGGCCCTGCATCACAGGAGAGCTCCTTGACCTGTTCTCGTTTTGTGCTGTTGTTTCCATGGATGTGGCCGCAGTGGTGGACTTCGTCATCAGGAAGCGGGTTGCCGTCCCCACCCACCATGGCCCCACTCACACAGGTAACTAACGGCAACAGTGCACCGGCCACTCCCCCTTGCTTTACTCTGCCGTCACCCAGTGGGAAACGAATGACTTTTATTTTCTGTCTCTCACACACACACACACACACACACACACACACACACACACACAGTGCTGGGCCCGCTGCAGTCAATCATCCAGGACCTGCACTCGGACGACGACGACAACGACTCCGACTCCGACGCCGACAACGACCTGGACTCGGACGTGGAGCGGCCGTCGCACCTGTCGCACCACCAGCGCAGGTTGGTTACCCCGAGCGACCGCTGCTCTGCGTGCACCGCATGCCTCGGCACTCTGGTTCCCAATGCAAACTACCGGGTATTTAAAGGGACGCTCCTCAATTTGTGTCTGTAATCGGCCTTGTGGTTGAAGCCAGTTTGGACCCGCTGGCCCCCCCTCCACACTGTTGTTTCACTGTTATTACAGTACAGCACAATCGCAGAGTGTGCCTTTAATGTGATAAACTGTGAAGGTAGATGTGAGAATGCACTACACGCATATGAATAGTAGGCTACAGTACAGTATGCACAGTATGTTAGCTTGTACCTTGTCATCTGAGTGACGTGGTTCCCATTGAAAGCCATTGTCTAGTGCAGTGTGGCTTATGCATCCGAGTGGCTGTTGTGTTAAGGCCAGCGCCCCCTGCTGGCATTGTCCCTACGCTCTAAAGCTCTGGCGTCCCTTGACGCCCGTCGACCCCGTCTGTGTCGCAGTGAATACAACTTCCTCTTCCTTTGCCACGCCTCCTACAGGGTCAGCTTGAGTGACGGCAGTGAGAGCGAGAATAGCTCCTCCCCATCACCACCACCCCGGAGCGAAGCCCCGCCCTTATTAAAAACCAGCAGCAACCAGGTGAGACGATGAACAAGGTGATATAACATATACTGTGCCTTTTTATTTTGTGAAGCACTGTGGATGTTTTCATAGTGTTACGTTCCTGACCTACAAATCTGAAGTGGCTCTTGATATTGGGGAATGATTACAGCCAATGTCTGCTGCTCCCCTGTTGCTACCAAACTAGTAATTATCTTCATGGAAATAAAATCAGATTTTTCCTGCTTTCTTTCTCACAGATACGGGAAGTGAAGAGCCCTACCAAACAGGCCAAGCAGGACAAAAACAAAAATATTGATTGTGACAAGGTACACGATTTCAGTTGTTTTTCTTTTTTTTTTTGACAAACACTAAACAAAAAAATTGAAAAATTATCACTGCAGTTTTAAGCTTTTTTGAATGATAACCTGTTTCTAGTTAACCCTAGTTGTAGTTAACCCTCTCGCTGTCCTTGGGTTTCAAACACACTACCAGCAGAGGGCGCCCTCTGCTGGCATTAAAGAGTTAGTGAAGTGGGTCATTTTGACCCATAGGACACTGGGAGGGTTAACCCTCCTCTTGTTGTCCTCGGGTTTCAAACGCGTTATCGTCTTGCGCCAGCAGATGGCGCCACCTGTATATGTTTTGACGGCTTACATAGACATCTGTGTTAGCTGTAGAATTATAATTGGCGCCTTCTGCTGGCACCAGCAGGTAGTGCGTTGGGTCAGTTTGACCCGTAGGGCAGCAGGAGGGTTAAGTGGACATTAGCTTGGTGCTGACGAGGCCATCTGTGTTTCTACAGGCCTACTTGGATGAACTGGTGGACCTGCACAGAAGGCTGATGACCCTGAGGGAAGGACACATCCTACAACAGGTACAGTGCTACAGTGTTTTCATGTACTTGTAGGCATTTGCCATTGGTTACACTCGATACTGAGGATGTACAGTTGCATGTAAAGTCGCATATGATAATGCTAATGACCCATTATTGTGCACACTGCTAGTCACCTCTGTTTCCCCCGCTTTAGTTTTTCCTGTTCTTATCTCTGGGCTTCATCTAGGAAGGTTAACGCTTTGCCTAAGAAATTGCATGATCCTTGCTCGGATGCTCAAGGCGTATCGTATGACCCCAATACAGGGGCTTCCCAGTGGTTACTGCCAACATTGGGCCCCAGTCTCTGAGGATAGCCAAAGGCTCTGGCCGTCAGTTGAAATCCCATCCAAACCAGTATCATCACGGAGATTGTCGCAGCGCAAAACACGCACGCTAGTCAAGCTAATCCGCCAGGTTTCACTGCTTCCACTATAAGCCGTGGAAATTAGCTGGCCAGACTCCATATAGTCCATTCCCCACCGCTTTCCTTTTTCTATGTATTTGTGGGGTGGTGGTGGGGGGAGCACTTCTCACACAACCCTTGTAACAGAGATGAGCCACATCTCTTCCTGCAGTTTATACTGTTCTCCTGCTAGTTCCTCTGCCAGTGGTAACGCAGACATTGTGCCTGTGCCCACCCCTACCCCCTCTCCCGATCTATGGACTATGTTGTATACTGTCCAGGACAAGGTATACGGCAGAGGGCATCTGCCTTGTTCTTTAGCCTTGTTTTAGGGGAGAGAGGGGGAGAGGGAGAGGCAGAGATCCCGCCACCCCATTTCGGAGACAGTGGACTGTTCCACAATGACATACAGGCTCCACATGCGCACGCACACAGTCTATGCCTTGTACAAACCCCCACAAGCTCTTCAATGAGTTTTTAATTAGTCTGGTTCGGTCTTCCAGTAATTCTCCGTGCCTGCAGGCTGTGATGCATTTTAAAACCCTCCTGTGTGTCTAAAATGATGTTGGACTTTAGTGTAACTCTATAGCTCCAGTCCAGGATGTTTTCTGTAACCCTTAACTGTATAGCACCAGTCCATTCACTGTGTGTTCAGGATGTATGCTCAAACCCTAAACTGTATAGCTCCATGCCATACACTGTGTGTTCTGACTGTATTCTGTTTTCAAATGTTCTGTACCTGTGTATGCTACACTAGATAGCTACTAACACCTGGAAGACCCATAAGCAGTATGCTGTAGAGATCCAATGAATTTAAAATTCCATATCTCATTGTACAGTATATTATGTACAGTGTATTGGGCATTTACATATCTCTCTCTCTCTTCCAGATAGTGAATCTCATCGAAGAGACCGGACACTTTCACATCACAAACACTACTTTTGACTTTGACCTTTGCTCCTTGGACAGGAGCACAGTGCGTAAGCTCCAGAGTTACCTGGAAACCTCCGGGCTGTCCTGAGGCTCCGAGCAGCTGGCTGCTACGGGAGACCGGAGGCAATCTCTTTCTCCGCCTACTTGTTTTGGTCCTTTCTTTTCCCCCCAGTGTTGCCCTGGAGATGAGTTCACCCAGAAAAGCCTTGAAATTTACATTTGATTTTGGAGAAAAGAAAGAGAGGAAAAAAATAGTGGAGACCTTGTTGCTCTTAATGAATGTCCATATTAATACAGTGTATAATTTTTCTTCTTCTTTGATTTATTGTTCATTGTGACAAATGCATGGTCAACACTGCCTTACAACATTGTAAGTCTTATTTATTTAATTTGATTTGCAGGTGTGTGTGTGTGTGTGTGTGTGAGAGAGAGAGAATGGGTGTGTGTGTTACAGAGATAAGACTGTCAGCACTTCACGATGGGGCATATCTTAGAATCTGTAAGAAATGAGTGTAATTAAAATGCTGAAATATGGCTTGATTGGCAATCAAATGTCAATAGGAATAAATTGTTTTTCCCTTGTAATTCTAATATGATGCAAGTCCTGAATTTCTACATGTGCAAATTGAACACACATTTATCACAACAGCCCCATAATACAACAGATGTTGTTGTTTTCTATCAAAACATCAAGGTAACTAGAAATAGTAAATGAAACATTTTATTTGTATAGCCCTTAATCACATTACAGCCTCAAGGGGCTCAAATACCGGATTACAATTCGCTATTCAGAACTTCACTGATAACAGATCCTCAAGTTAAAATGTAGTCTTATTTAAATCAGCCTCTTTCTAAGGCCAATTGTACAATTGGCCAATTGTACATGCCTATAGTGTAGTCAGATTTGAATATGTACTACAAAATATATGTTTGAATTACATTCATTGAAGGGAGTTGCCATTTTATTTACCTTTTTTAAGAATACTACTAAAAGAAGCTGCATAGAAATGTGGAATCTGAGCAGAAATGCCAAATGTGACTGATATTCATTCTCGGGTGTGGACGTGTGCACAAACGGCTTGTTCAGTAGGCCATTTTTTGCATTATAACTTCAAAGCAACTATCTAGCCAACCAAATAATTTCAGAGGTAAAAGTTGTGTTAATTAGAATTGTCTATAGGCTTACAGACAAGTTGGGAAGATAGTTTACACTCATCAGTAGCACTTTCAGGTCACTGTGAAATTGCCCTTCCAGCCACCTTCTATAATCATGTGTATTGAAGATGACAAGATAAGGAGCTTAAACCCCTTTACCACCCACACACGGGTTTTGAGTTGTACCTCTTTTCAGTGCTGTGTGGGTGTGGTCAGGCCCTGCTTAATTGACATCTACCACAGAATGTGATTAAACTAAATACGGTATTTTTTACATTATTTTTCATGTTTGATTTCCCATCAATTCTTCTGCAGAGCTTTATTATGGTAGCACATAGGTCCATAAGTCCAGATTATAAAGCACACCACTGCATTTGTGAGACATTAAAGCAATGCACAGAGAAAAGATTGGTGTGTATGTATCATAAATCATCATTGGATGGACAAGTTGATCACCCGCTTAATGGCTGACAAAATGTTGAAATGCATGTGGTTTTTGTGCTTGGCTACATGGGTGGTCTGATAACAATTGGAAGTCTCGCAATTTATTGCGAAGATTGTTTTTTTTCCAGAAAAGGAAGTATCATATGCAAGCTTTCCGCACTCTAGATTTCTTGCATATTACCAGTGATGAATGAGCCTTAGTTAATTTGCTAAATATAGTTTAGTGTATATTTGTAAAATATAAAACATAACTGACTAAATTAGTGTTCAGTGCTTAAGAATTGGAACAAAGCCATTTTATGCAGTATAGCCTAATATTAATGTTGAAGGGTGAAACTTGGAGGTGAACTACCACAGGAATATTACACTGTTTAGATAAGCCCTGGCCCAGGGCCAGATATGAGGCAGCTGCTGTGATAGGAATGTTCTGAAAACTAGTTTTAAAAATGAAAGTAATTATTTTTTTTCTAATGTGTATCTATGGCTAATTTAACTGACTGCCTGTTTATTACCTCATTAATCCTGTACAGGAGGTTAGGTTAACAAGCAACACCAAGCTGAAGACCAATCCTTTGAAGTGATGCAATATGAGAAAAGTGACCCCCCCCCCCCCACCCCAACCCCTCCAGTAAATGATGAAAATGCCTGTCTGGACTACAAACAAAGACCCTTAATGCTACAGCTGGCTTTTTTCTCAGACCCAACCATCTCGACTTTATTGGAGGAAGTTGGGTTAAGGTCTCAGTGTTTGTTTTTATTTCCTCCCTAAGCATTTCATTTAGTTTTTGTATTAAACTTGTGCAACTATATCTAGTTGAACTTTTCTGACAATATTTATTTTATAATAACCCAGTTATGAATGAGTAAAATGTTTAATGTCATCTTTACCACAGTGAAATTAAAGGTACACTCCTCGATATGTGTCCGAGTGCATGTTCCATGCACACAATGCATGTGAGTTGGTATTCCTCTCTTTTAGACTCATGCCATTCTCTATAATACATGCAATATATATATATATATATATATATATGTGTATATATATATATGTCTGTGTGTGTGTATATAGATATACATATATACATAATGCGCAATTGTATTTCAAACGTAAAAATTAGTTGTGGTGGAAGTTTGCTGCATAACACAATAGAGGAATGTACCTTTAAACGCTCATGTCCAGAGTGACAGGTTGAAAATAATTGTGTTGACATTTCAAAGGCAAATTCCAAATTCATATCCTTACATCTACATATTTGAATTTAATGACATGTATGGCATGCCTAGAGGAAATGTGTACTGTGTGATGATATACTTGTGTGGACAAAGGAGGTGTACAGGTATTTCTATACTGGCAAGATACTGGCCTTAGGTTATCTAACTGCTTCGCTGCTACAATGTTTGCACATCTGCGGTGATACATATTCAATGGTAACTGACATCTCAACGGGTATATGAAGCTGTTTTGTATGGCAGAGGTCCTACCAATATGACCTCGCCTTGAGCACAGGTGTTCACCAGGACTGTCACGATCTTCTCAATGCTTTATTCCCCCATAGTCGGTCTCTCCTTTCACCTGCCCCCTAACCCATCCACACACAACACCCTCATCTCCAACAATGAGTCAAGTGATAGACTGACACTTGAATTGTGTGTTTTCAAATACTTTGAGATATAGCTGGAATCTATAGGGCAACCAGGATTGACATCTGGTGGAACTTGCCAACTCATCCCCCTTCAAGAATTGTAGCAATTCATGGTTTTCAATAACACATTTTGTGTTTCTATGGGAATCCGTCTTAAATGGTTGTGTCATCTGCTAGGTTTAAATAATATCACAACATATGTTTCGGGCAGCAATAGGGGATATTGTGTGTAACGGAGGATTGGGTTTCACATCCCGCTTCACAAAGCAAAGCCCCAAATCCAGGATAAAGAAAGGAGACAACAGAATGACCACGGATCCTATTGATCCAGGTAACCACCTGTTCTAAGTGCTGTCCATGGCATGGCGGTCCACAAGGCGCACACTGCAACTGTTAACGTTACGTCAATGATATTTATTACCTTGGTAACTAAACTCCTTTACGACTTATGTCTGCTGGTTTTGCACACTTATGCTCAACGCTTTATACTTTTGAATGGAATATCTTTATCGTCCCTTGCTTGCCAAGTGTATTTCTCCCTAGCTAGCAATGTTTTAATGTATACCTGTATGATGGATGCGTTTAACAATAGCTTAATATAATGTAAAACCTGTGTGGGTTTACTTGGGGTCAAGGGTCTTTGTGCTTTGCCCTTGTTGTCAGACATCAATCAAGCTGTTTCGCTGCCCTCATGGTTTCTGCATTTGAAAAGTCAATCCAACCAGCCCAAGTCTACTATCCTGATAGAATTAAGTCCGCCAATGTGTGTAAGGTCCTAACACTCATACTGTACCAGCACTTAGCAGTTAGAGTTGAGTTCATACCCTTGTCTAGAAAGTGAAAATTAAATTAGAAACATGATAAGTGAAATAATGCCATCAATAATTTCTTCTCTATTCTAAAATAACTCACATAAAGGATCTTTGAAATGTGTAGTGCATTTTTAAAGAGATAACACATTTTCAGTCCAAATATGTGGTTTTACAAACATCATCAAGCTTCACAAATTGCATGAAATATTTGCCAATTTAATAGAACAACGAATTTAAGGTCAAATGTGACCTTGCTGTATTGAAAAGCAGTAGTTCTGTTAATTTGTGCCTAATTTGTAACTCTTATTGAACTGGACAAAGACCTACTTGATGTATACTGACTGGTGTGTTAACACAGGGCATTTTACTCTCGCTGGACAACGGTGACAGAATGGAGTTAAGGGGATAGAGTGGAGAAAGAACGGGGGGGTTAGACCTGGAGGGGGGTCCCGGAATGGGTCACAGTCCGGACCACAGCCAGCAGGACATCCTGTTTGAGCTTCCAAATACCATTTCCTTCAATGAAGTGGGGCGTGGGAGGGAGGGGTGGGGGGGCGGTAGAAATAATCTCCCACCTAAGAGACACAGAGACGTTGATTGTCACCCTGGCACGGGGCCAAGTGGCGAGGAGAAAGCCTTCCCTCCTGCAGACACTCTGGAAGGCAGTCAAAAAGCACCTCGAGGAAGTCATTAAAGACTGCAGGTTGATGAAAAGTCTCCACTCCTTCATTTTTGTCACTCCGTAAGAGGACATTGGGATAAACGACCGCAGCATAGCCCACAGAAGAACAAAGAAAACAAGAACAAAAGAACATGTATGTTTTCCACTTCCCTGAATGCCAACAGTTTTGCATTCTGAGGTCGGCATGGCAAATTACTGACTTCTCTCTTGTTCTCTCTAGGGAAGGTGTGAAAGATAAATATTCCATTCTAAATTAGATTATGACCGTAGCGAGTCAAATAGGATTCATTGTGCACTGTTAAATCAAAATTCTGTGTCAGATTTGTTTCCAAATCTGCTTATGCACATTTGGAAAAGCAAGTTCCTTGATTGGACGATTGAAGATTCTTCTTCCTTGTGTGGTTTAGCTAGAAACTGGATTGACATTCATAGTCTAGAGCGAGAGAAAGAATAATGACTTTGCCCAATATTTTACATGCAACCATGACATTGTTTTAGTTATTTACAGAATATACTAAAGCCTAAAGTACAGACATGTCTGCACAGCTTGTGCAAGACACATTTTGGCCAAGTGTCACGGTCAACGCAAAGATTTCTGAGGCGAAAATGCATATTTGCTGTACAGCTTATTGGTGTCTTTATTACGTGGGTGACATTGACAGCAAAACGAAGACCACCAAAGCATACAGGGCCTCTATTTGCTAAGGGATTTTAGCCCCCCCCCCCCCGACTACTCGTCCATTGTCATCAAATTTGCAGAGAGTGACAATAACACCAAAGTATTTACCGTACGACTCGGCTTGGCCGCGTCGCGGCTGCCTTTTCCCTGCGGCTTATCGTATTGACCCTCCTGTCAGCTCTCCTGGGGAATTCTGGGTGGCAGATCTGTCCCCCATTCAAATGCATACAAATTATCCTCTCAGAAATCAGATCCAGCGATGTAAGGGACCAAAGCAAGCAGACATCAAAGGGGGATGAGGAGTGACACTTCCCTGGCTTGGGCGGTCTGCGGTGGAGGTCCTGGGACACACCTCGCAGACCATCCTCACATAACACCCCTCGACCCCCATCGCCGCTTTCCTGCTCCACCCTTCCCCACACCACGGAGCCCCAGACCTCTGCACCATCAAAATGGGTCCAACTTCTTGGAACAGATCCCAAATCCCAGACCTGGTCTTTGATTTTAATTTTCTTTCTTTCTTCTTTTTTTTTTGAGAGTTGACCCCCCCTCCCCTTTGTTCCTCTTGATGGATCCAGGCGGGCCAGCAAACCATGACCCCTGCCAGCCCACCCCGTCTGTGTGAGCCCACAGGCACTCTCCCTGAAACGCGCGCGCGCACACACACACACACACACACACACACAATGCCACACCACAGAATCCACAGGGAAGGAGGGTACTAGGGATACGGGAAAGGGGGGGAAGGGGGGGGGATGTCGACAAATCTGTCGAAACAGACTGAATCGAAGTCTCATCCCTAACAAAGATTACAGGCTTGGTTAGTGTGTCTGTTCTCGTAAGTTAGCCATGTGTGATGCTAGCTATTCATCGGCTCCCAGCCACCTGCCACCACAAGGCCCAAGTGTGAACTTGAACAAGGCAATGAGAAGAAAAAAAAATACACTTCAATTCAGAGCCCTTCTGTTGTCAATCTCATTTGCTAACTGTCATAAAACCAGGCCAAGTTTGTCTTTTTTCCCCCTTCAAAATGTAGCCTATAAAAACACACTATAGCCTACATGAATAGAATGACTCATATGAAGCCTGAGACAATAGCTAACTAGATTTGTGGCCACTAGCATCCAAACTAGAAATCCATGAACTATAACGGGAAATCACATATTGTTATGAACTTTCCTAAGCTTAATAAGTACCTTTATTAAATTGCCTTTCTCAGGACAGGGCCCAGATGTAAGTGTGCTGATGGTTTCCAGAAAGGATATTAGAGGAACCGCGCATAGCCCTTAAGGTGTGCGCCACTTACTTCCTGGGCTTTAATTAGAAACAAATGAAAAAGTCGCCCCCCTTCCATTTCTCCTCTTAATTGACTTAATGGTTCAGTGCTGAACTGCCTGGCTGGCTGCTGCTGCGACCGCGACAGGGAAGGAGAGACTCATTAGCACACCAGCTTTCAGCGGGCCAACAAAACAAATCATCAATAGCAAAGGAGACAAATGCTCTTGTAAGGAACCCCAAAGGTTAATTACAGATCACTTCAGCACATTTTGCGGTTCATCAAGTCTAGTTTTACCCTTAGAGTATTTGTAGGCTTTTGATCCTCTTTAGCCATAATGCAATCGACGAGGGGAGGTTTGGCACGGTAATACATGATCACACGCATCCTGTAATACAGTTGTGAACCCGCTAATAAACTTAAAATGTAAAACTTGAAAACTACTGCAGCCACTACCACTTTGCCTCTTTCTGTATTAGTTTTATGTACAAATGTATTCCTACTACCAACCCGATGTAAAAATGTACGTTATACCTTGAAGTAAGAAAATATTTAGCACTTGTGCTTAAAATCAAGTGCATTTCCCTCCAGCACGTTGCTGCTGAGTTGCTTATATGCTATTCCATACCCTCACCCCCATTAACTTGCATCTTCTCTACCCTACTGTACCTATATAGCTATGTGCACCTATATAGGCTACATTTGTGTTTTAAAGGGGAGGGAATGTGGTATTATGGGGGATTGTAACACAATCAATGAGTATAAGATATAGTCCCCTCCAAAAGTATTGGAATAGTAAGACTTATTCTTTTGTTTTGCTTCTCATTGAAGACGAGTTTGAGATCAAACGATGTATGTGACAACAGATCCACACTTCATATTTTATTTCCTGATATTTTCATCTAGATTTGTTCAACAATGAAACTTTTGTATCAGACAGAAAGCAAGTGACAACAACATAAAGTGTTGCTAACAATTGCTAACTCTATCTTTAATATTGGGTTTAGCCTTTGAATAACACCATTTGTGTTAGAAAGGGAAAGAAAAGTTGAAGAAGTGAGTTTTGGTAGAAAAGCAAGACATTTTGGAATGTCCTGAAAAAAGAAATTGCTGCCCTACTGAGAAACAGACATCAAACAGGCCGACCAAGGAAAACAAGTAGTTAATGACATCACCTACAAGCTCCACAGGGCATGGGCGAAGGTATTTCAATAAATATTGATAGAAGAAGGCTATATTACAATTTGCAAAGATGTCTTTCTGAAGAGGAGCTTAAAAGGAGAAACCCCCTGAAACAAGTGAAATAAGCAGGACTAGAGGCCTAACTGGAAATGTATCACAAAACACAAATGGAGTTTTCTGATATCAATAAATCACATGCAGTCAATTACTTAAATACTAATATATTTGCTCACCTAAATATTGAGTGGTGTTATACCAAAGGTGCTATGTTCTATAGATATTTTAAGGCCTATGTATAATTATATCTCAAATTCTAACCTCTTTTCATTTTTTTTGCAATCAAACATTTATTATAAAACAAAGTCAATAACTATCCTGTCCAATACTTTTGAAGCAACCTTGAAATTAATGTAGGCTAATTCTTTATACGTTTTCCATTATGAACTTAATTTGTGGAAGGCAGCATCCATTCAGACACATATCGATCTTACAATGAGAATAAAAAGCATAATAAAACATGAGTGTGTGTTAAGGATAAATGGAATAGGCATTAGGCCTACAGCCTAGGCTACTTCACCCAAAATCACAATTGGTGTAGGCTGACAGTCTGTCCAACTGCGCTAAAGTATAAGAACAAAGGGCTTTATTGTACTTTCAGAAAGAATGTTTTTTCCTGACAATTAGAATTGGGCTTCTATAAGATTTAATCCAGCGACTTAGCTGAATAAAAACGTATTTCAGAAGCGTATACCTAATTCTAATTGTTAGGCTATTTCGGCAAATTGTAGGCCTACAAGTCAATATGCCGATGTACAAGTATGGAGGAGACATTGTAGGTGCTTCTCAATGATGACACGATATAGGCATGTTCAGTATTGACCAGCGAATTTTCAGCTGGAGTTAACCACATTAAAAACCTGTTTTGCCTTAAAATAGTTGAAAATATAACGATTCGTTTTATTACCACTCAGAAGGCCTACATCCACTAATCCCATGAATTATTTTTAATTCGAATTCAATAGTATGCATGCAGACTGTTTGAAACGTTTTAACGTCTCAATGTCTTGTGCTGTAGCGCTCCCTCTGGTTGTCACCATTGTCATGGCATTGTAGTTTCAAGTATAGGCTAGGCTATGCTGTATCTTGTACAATTATAGTATAAAGTATCCGTTTTCTGGGTATTAATACATTTGCAACGAGGACCACCAATTACAACAATCTATGTACGCTTTGTATTGACGTTTTTCACCCCCTCAATCCTAGCTTTCATGCACACGATGATAGCGTCGCCTAGTGGCGATTATGTAGAAGCAACCGTAGAAATGGCAACTCGTAATGACAACCCTTTTATTAAAATATGTACAGTGGAATCCTCGTTTAAGTGCGAGTACAAGCACATTTCGTTGGGCTAGCGTGGAATCTAAAATCTGGTCAGGATAGCATTAAAAGTACACAAATTCTGGCATGTAGTTGTGTGCCCAAGTCTAGATTTTAATTGGCAGCTCTTTAATACATTAGAAATCTTAATTTGAAGTTTGAGGCCTTTGCATGTATACAAATGCATGAGGTCAGACCTTCAGCAAACAACCTAGTAAAAAGAATAAAGAAAAAAAAAGTAAAGGCACAATACCTTTATTAAAATACAGCTTTAAACATGGGAATTCCACAAAAGCAAATTTATACAATGAAATTGCAATACAAAAAGGGGGGGAAGCCAAACAAAAGAGCTTCTTTGAAGCCACTTAAAAAAAACAAAACAAAAAAACCCAGGCGAGTAAATGCAAGCTCAACCATACAAACTACTGAACTTGTACTAAGCTAAAACATTAAATTGTATGCAGACTGTCCTGAGATGGCACAAATTCCATGGCACTTCAGGTTATACAGTTTTCTGTTGTCCCTTCTTTCCAATCAGAGACTTGTGGATGTGGGGAATGACACCTGTTGACACAGTCAAGTGTTTTATCATAACAAAACTCAACCAGAATGACTAATCTAGGGGCAGGATGCATTTTGTTCCACTTACCACCACCAGCGATTGTAGCTTTGATGAGCGAATCCAACTCCTCGTCTCCTCTAATTGCCAGCTGCAAGTGGCGAGGGGTTATACGCTTCACCTTAAGATCTTTTGATGCATTTCCTGCCAACTCCAAAACCTAAGTAGAAAGTAAAGCAATAGTGAGAAGTCAATAAGTACAGTATGCCAGAGATGATACAAGCAGATGCAACACCAAAAGCAAAGTAGAAAGGAAAGCCAATAAGTCAACCAGTGATAGTACAAGCTGGAAAACTACCTCAGCAGTAAGATATTCCAGGATTGCCGCGCTGTAAACTGCTGCAGTGGCGCCGACTCTGCCATGGCTTGTGGTTCTGGACTTCAGGTGTCTGTGGATACGACCCACTGGAAACTGCAGAGACAATAGTTGTGCTGCACATGAATCCAACAAAAGAGCTCTATAACCGGATGTGACGATCACCGACTAGGTCACGGTAACAATAGCTTTTTACTACCAACTTTGCTAATACTAATTGTTTTACAAACCTGCAAGCCGGCTCTCTGTGAGCGCGAGATAGCTTTCGTCTTGGTCTTTCCGGAGTCTTTCCCTGCTTTGCCACCAGCCTGTAACACCAGTGTTTGTTAGCTTCGCTGTGAATTAAGGAGTGACCGTATTGATGGTATTTGCTCACACGATATCGCTGACCAGCCGCTGGTTAACTTAATTGTGCCCGTTCTTTGCAGCTGCGGCGAACTACTATACTATGTAATGTGGAAATGTGAAATTAGCATGCTATGCTAGTTAAGCAGCTAACGCTAGCGGCTAATTGCTAAAATGGATGAGCGGCTGTTAAAGAAAGTTAATGCAAAAAAACAACTGATAGTGAACAATGCTGCATATTATTTATGAACACAAAAGAACGAGTTACCATATTGACGATCCTGAAACAATTTCTGAAGCGCCTGCAGAAAACTAGCTCGAGCCCGGTGAAATGCTTGGTTTGAACTGCAATGCCCGCCTAGATATAACTGGAATATATAGAAAATGGCTTCATCCGGGTACCGCGCTAAAGAGGTCTGGCCAGTCCTGTGTCGTATTTGGTGTTTTGGACATATCATTGAACCAATCACAAAAAGAAGCGTTTATTTTGCGGGAAAAGTAACACAAAAGTTTAAAAAGGTACTGGGTGATGTAGTTCAGACATTTGCTTTAGTTCTTTGAAACGTTATATAATTTATGCACAAACCGCTTGAGTGGTTTGTGCATAGAGAACTATAAAACATTTACAATTCAAATATAGTTTATTAAAGTTGAATGATATGAGATGTTATAGTGAATACAAGTGCTCTCTTACAAAAAAAGTAATGTTATCATTCATATAATTGCTTTCTTTCCAGCTCACAGCACCTTTTGAACAAAAATGGCCTGTAATGTACTGTGAACAATACAAAAGCATTACAATCAATCAACAACAATAAAAGGATAGGTATATTTAGTTCATGTTATTTGACTTTTATAATCACTTGTTCTTTCAATTGTCTTTTTCTTGATTTGTGTATGGGCAGCCTATTATTATACTATATTATTTATTTGTATGTTTTTTTAATTGTATAACGTCTTTAGGCCTATGCTTTGATTCCAATATGTTATTCACTGTATTGACACATTTTGAATAAGTAAGCATATACTTTCCCATGTCAAGGTGATTGAATATGGTCCCATTTGTCTTCATTTAACTATGCTCAAAGAGGACATGAACGCCAATGCATTCAGGTTGCATAGTTCAGTAACAATAATATTACAACATACATTACAACATTTCATTTTATTATGGAATTATGGTGTTTACAAACCATTCGGTGCCCTTCCAACAAACCATTAGGCAGCACAACATTAACAGCACTATCCCTATAGCCACAAATACCAGTGTTGTAGTCCAGAAAGCCAACAAGTACACCGTTCTGTCACAGTAATGCAAAACAAATGTGTTGCTTACTGGTGCAGAGCTATGGGCCTCTCTGCCTTTCACATGGTTTATGATGGTACCTGTGCTGTCTTGAGTCTGGTTATCCATTTTAATCCAGCTCTGGTTATGGGTCAGATTTGAAACAGACCAGTTTGGGTTCTGCGTGTTAGAGTTGGACTTGTGTTGAGTCAAGGTGTGAGTGTAGTTGACTTGAAGGGGGCTCTTTGTGCCATTAGCAATGTTGTCATAGTTGGGTGGATATATGTAATATATTTTTACAGCACCTGGAAATGGATAGAATTCAATTAAATATAATAAATGCATACCACAAGAAAGGCATGGTCTACCTTTTCAGCAAGGTGGTGATAATAGGGCTATAACAGTTGCACATAACAGTTATCTGTATCTGAAAGCCTATGCCACTTACCTAGGAGAATCCAAAAAAAAAGGAAGAAAGCCAATATGAAATTACACAGCTTGAAGTAGAAAGACAAGCAGCCATGGCACAATGAGTCTGGATGTTGGCACCAGGGTACAGTCAAATGGATCATCAACAGACAGACTGCAACCCCTAGCACCAGCAGATACACTGGGATGATTGGTTCAAGTGGACAGTCATTCATGTACAATGTGCCTATAAACAGAGATATTAAGGTATTTGAAAACTGAGACAAATATTACACTAAACACGTTTAACACTTACAACCAACAGATAGTAATTCATATTATGTTATCATCAACACATGCAAAAAAAGAAACAAAACTTTTGTTACCTATTGTGATCATAGAGATGGGGATGCTAATTATCAAGGTAACGGTACAGCCTGAGAAATAGAAAGATTTAAATATATAACAATATAACTATGCATATTCAACTGATATTATAGGCTAGTTCAGCTGAGCTCACGATACATACCAAACAAAAACAGACATGTGCAGTGCAAACAAAAAAAGTCTTTCTTGAATTGTGTCCAGTTTACTGGCATAGTGATAGTCTGTCAGGTTTGCAAAAAACTCTGAAAAAGATAAAGACAACTTTTATGATCCCGTTTACGATATAGGCATACGTTTTTTTAACCATATAGGCTAGAGCTATACATCCACAGGAGCCAATATGCCAATAGGCAATTTGTAATGCAAACGCTTTAAGTGAATGTAGACCTAATGTTTCAATTTTGTACTTTTTTATTTTATTATGTAAAGTTATAGGCCTAGCTGAAAAACAGATCACCTTACCTTTTGTGTCTTTGTTTCTCTATGGTTAAACGAAGAACTGATTAATTTCTTGTAAGTGTGGATATTTTATGGTTGGTTAGCCAATAGAACATGTCTCAACATAGGCGTATTGTCACTGAAAATCTTTATTACAACATGGGAAGGAAGTTGTAACGAAATGTTAGGATTTTCCGCTGTTGATGAGGTTTATGCGATAAGAATGTAATAGGACTACTGTCAGGGTTGGTGTTGATATCCATACTGTAAATAAATCTGTTAATGAACAGAAGATAAAAGCGATTTTTTTTTGGTAAGCCCAAATTTGGTTGTTGTTGTTGTTGTTGTTGTTGTTGTTGTAAATGTTAGGGTTCCATATAATAGGCTACCATGATTAGGAAAATAATGGTAGGCCACTGTGGACACAGCCCGCTTGAAATGCAACTGTTTGAGCACACATCGCACAGTGAAAAAACCGGAAGTTTCTGAATCCATGGGAACGTGACGCTTGTCTGAGGTCAGGTTTTACCTGCCGTTTTGTGCATCACTGATTAGGTGAATACTTTTCAAAACCATAGCATACATCAATGTCACGAACAGCATTGAAGGTCGTGGTTGAACTACACTTCAGAGCGGTAAGATTTATTTAATAAAAAAATAAAAAAACATGATACTTTGCATTGAAATAGCCTACTACAGTAGTGACGTGTTCTTCTCATCATATTGTAAGTAGATAATATACATTAACAGTAGTGTGTACAGTACAGTAACAGTAACGTAGCAGTACAGTAACGTAAGTACTGTACGTTAGCCTACTGTACTGTAACTACTGTACTGTACAACAACATACCCATACAGTACTGTACAGTAACAGTACAGTACTGTTAACAGTACCTGAGCGCTGTAAAGTAATGACTGTACGCTACGTTAGTTACGAGTCCACGTCGTGCCCTTTTTGCATAGCATAGTTTGTTGAGTTGTTTTAAAACCCAATTACATAACATAAAGACATCAGCAAGGCTGGCGTGGGCATCTACAGTAAACCGTACGAGGCTTTTAGCACTGCCTACAACCAGTACAGTACAGTAGCCTACACTTAGTTGTATGCACAGCACAGGCATACATAGACACAGACTGATTCAAGTTAGACATAACATATAAG
>JAODUG010000010.1:1940851-1967397 GCA_027564795.1 Aphredoderus sayanus
TGCTATTTAAATATTAAGTGTCATCACACCTACAGCTTGCTTGCTATATCCGTAAAACGTCCAGTATCATCCCTGCTATAAATAGACTTATTTAGAGACCAAGAGAAATAAGGTCACATCCAAACAAATGATGTGCATACTGATGAAACATATGGCAGAACAATATTCTGCTTTTGTACAGTCACTCTGATGTAAGGCACTCTGATGTAAGGCATTCATGTGGGTTTTAACAACCATACAGACCTGTGTGTATGAAGTACATGTGTGGAATCTTAGGTGGACATTTGAATACAATGGACACTATGCCTTCTCAGCATTGTATCTGCATCTCGTCTGTTTCTAGACTCCTGTGGCTAGACACACCCCTTCACCTGTCCGCTCTATAAATGCAGACCTACAGGACAATAGCAAACCCAGTCCTTCTCTACCCCGGTCAACATCCACAGGTAGACAGTTTTCTATTAATCTTATGCGTCATCTTGGAAGCCATCCATTGAAACTGTTTGGGAAAGGGCAGGCAATATCAACAAAATACTTGGCAAGTGATTTGATGACACGTCTATCTATCGTGGGCTAACGTCACACCTAAACCAAACCTAAACCACGCCTTTAGTTGCCAGTACGACGCTGATTGGTTTTGAATGCCATCCAGACTGATCCTCGCAGCGAAGTCAAACTGGAGCTTGCGAGATCAGGACGGTATCACGAGGCTAGTATTCTATAGCACTCTTTTATTTACATGCCGTCGTATTGTGTAAAACATACTGCAATAAAATATTACAGCTTCTATTACAGTGGCTTGTAAAACATGTTTCAATGCAGTTTGATCCCTGGAAAAGCCTAACGTCATGTACTTATTTTTACAGCTACACTGCCATTATGTTTATTGTTTATTTGCTTTAACAAAATAAGTTAATGAAATGATTTTCTCTTTCTCTCTGCTCAGTGAGATTTTCATTAGAAAAAGAAACGGTAAGAGCAGTATAGTTCCATATTTTGTTATTTTGATTTAACTAATTTAACTGTACCTACTGTAGCACATCACTTCTTGTTGTACACAATCGAAACATCGACCTTACTAACTAACCACCTGAGGAAACCTCAATCTGCTGTGTGCTAAGGTGCTACAGTAAGCTACTGTTTACTATTAGCTGACTATTTTCATGGATTTGGTTATAATCTTACAAGTCCAAACCCAAGAAGAAGCCTTTGTTGGCCTTCATATGTTACGTGTCTAACCAACTATTGACAGAGTAAACCAGAAGAAGAGTCTGCCTCATCAGAAAGACAAAATTCCCTTGGGAGTGAATATGGCCCTAGTCCTTCAGCGCAGTGGCGTTCATATAGAGAGAGGGCAAGCCACAGTGGGTCAGTCCAGTTCTCTTACCAAGTTCCTGTTCAATAGTATATACTTGTGTTGCAGTGTAAAAATGTTTGTGTCCTGCATGTGGCTTCCAGGTCTCGCTCTGGTACGTGGGAAGAGGTACAACAACGTGTTCGAGGACTCCTGACAACACCGAAAGCCGTGCGACGACTGACCTACGTGAGCAGTGCACGCACACACACACACCACACACACACACACACACCACACACCACACACACCACGCACACACACACACACACACACACACACACACACACACACACACGGACACGCACACACGCTTTTTCAAGATAAATATGTACCAGGAGGAGTTATAACTCAAATAGATAAGGGTTATGCAATCGAGATCTTAAATGCTTATTTCAGATTCATCCTGAGCAGTTCAGTGCACTCACAGGAGGAGCCCCATGTTTTCTACACATCACACGACACATCCACTACATATTAATTCACCACTCCAAAGGTCAGAAAATAACCACAGCAGCACTAAACGCCAAAGCATTCCTCTCTCACTACGCACCAGCAAGATGTCCGTTTTAAAGAGCCGGTGGGTACAGTACAGTACAGTCCCGTACGGTACACAAACAGCATCTTATTGGAAGCTGTACTAATCATTTTTGAACATCTTTCACAGCTGCAGTTTGCTGAAATGATTGTAGGGTGTATTGTTTGTCAGAGGGCAAGGCAGTGACAGTGTCTGGGATCACCAGCCACATGCCTTGCTGTGCGCCGCTATAATATCTACTACACAGACAATCCACAGACACTCGTACTGGCAAATAGAAGGGGCTCAGAATATGCTGTAGCTTGAAAGACCATATTCCATATGTATAACCGTACAATTCCTTTACAATCTTAAGCTTACATGGTTACTAGGAAGGTCTCGACATTTTGAAATCAATCAATATGGAGAGATCATTTGAATAGTTTTGGGTATTTTTGAAATTATGCAAAAACCTCTTTGAATGCCTAAGTTTGCAATGTAAATGTATAAAGGTCTATGCTATGACTATGCTGTTATGTTTTTAAGGGGGCTACCGGCTCAGAAGTTAATGCAGTGTTAGCCAGAAGATCCATATCTCCAGGTCCGCCATAAAAAGCAAACTTAATAAGGTAAAAAACTAAGTGCTACTTTGTAGATGTGTGGTGATTTCACACATATGTAACTGCAAATATAATAGCTGCGTTATTCTCTTTTTCCAGGGAACGGGGCCATCTCAATTGTGTTGAAGTCTTCAGATGACAGTCAGTGTGATTTGGTTTGAATATATGTGTGCTATGTGTATGCATCTGTACTGTGTATACAGTACATGCATATGCAGAACAGAAGGAGAGGACAAATGCAAATTATGTGATGGAATAATCAAGAAGCCTGCATTTATTGTAGTGGGGTTTTATGTTTGAATAAAACTTTTTGAACTGAAATATTGCCTGTATTCATTTGGCCTGGGCTGACGTCATCAGGTCAGGCTGCGGTTCATCTATCAGGATGACTTTTCAAGGCCTCGGGGTAGAGGAGTCAGAAGGCCATTAAAATCAAATTTGATGTGCCATCGCTGCCCAGTGTGAACTAATGCCATATATCAGAGAAATACTGTAGCTAACCACCTATACTGCTGCACAGTTAGGCACTGGCTGTTTCAGGAACATTGTGATGTATTACAGTTGCAAGTGGGCTATTTTGGTACGCTCAAGTCAAGGTAGTAATTTAAATAATAATAATAATAATAATAATATAGGTAGAATACTACCAGGGGAGCCTTTTGTCTTGGGTTTTGCTCTCTCTTTGACAGAGCAAACTTTGACAAACATTGTATTTGAAGTTTGTTCATCATGCTACAATCATGGCCCACGTGTCCATGATAATGGAGGAAAATGCCCAGACAGTGGTCATGTGACTTGGACTAATACATTTTTTATAACTTTATTTATTGAAACTTTCAGGTACATTTAAGACATTATTTAGGTTGTAGCCAAAAGCAGACTATAATGGTAACTGCTAGAATTCTGGTCTCTGCTGGTCTCTATAAGGGATTTGACTCTCAAAACTGTCGGATGAATTCTATATTCAAGCTGCACTCTTCTTTAAGCTTTATGACCTCAAATACACATTTGTTGTAAACGTCCAGTAAAGTATGATGCTTGTGTAAAATTCAGCCCCCTTCCCACCCAAAGCCTCACAGGTAAACTAACTTCCCCATCGTTAATATTCAAAATGTTAGCAAAGGGTTTTCATATATGTGCATTAGGCTGATTTACATGACATAGATCTAACAGCTTGATGTTACAACAGGACATGTCAGATGGTATACTGTACGAATACCACCTATACTAGTTCTGGCCCCAATATGTAAATGTTATATTGTAATAGGTTAGTAATTCGAAAAATGTCCTTATATTTCACAGTGTTTAATGAATTCATAAGCTTTTCATTGTGCCATCGTTCATTGGCTATCCTCCAATGAAGACTGAGTCCGTGATCTGTATCCAGCGATCTGACCAGTATTTCATCGACATATTGCTTCATGCAACATCATTTAAAAATGTTTGGCACAGTTTGGCAGTTTACATATACAAGCACTGGGTTATGAAACATTGAGATCACAGGCACACAGACTAAAAACTGATCATTAAGACATTTTACAGTTGTCCTGTAATCAAAGAGCAAGTACAGAAGTATTTAAAGCTACAATCTGGCACGTTTTGATCAGTTTGGCGCCTGTCAAATCTGAGTGATTACTTGAAAACCAATTAACTGAATGGACAATGCATTCCCCAATAGGGTCACTTATATTATATCTATCTAATCTACTCTGGTGTACCAATGTTGGATGATTTACTGCAGAAATGCTTCTGTTTCTCGCACAAGACCAGACAGATTCGGAGTACCATAACTGCAAAGGTTTTTGTGCATGAGCTGAATCATTAGTGTTATTTTTTAGGCAAATACAGTAGCAGATAGGTTTATTTAAATAAAAAAGTACCATATTGTAGCTTTAAATGTAAAACACAAAGAATTCTGAATTGTTTATCAGATTTGAAGAACAGTTTGTTAAGTGATTTTATATAATAGCACATCTAGAATACATCTCTGTTCTCATGCTTTTTAGCGTTTGAAAAATGCATACGCATGGTTCCAACTATTGACACAAACATCCACGGAGATCTCTTTCCTTTCTATCTGCAGCGCATCAATTTTAAATGTAATTTAAAAGAAGTTGTTTTTTGTTTAAAAAAACAAACTGTTGTTGGCACAATGTCTGCATTGGACGGAAGCACTTTGATCTAGATCTGGTTTACACAATGGATTCCGCCCGCATCTTTGGGGGAGTGGGTGATTATCTTGGACAAGCTTGACATGGACCACAACTGCTGCTGTTATTAATGTCTGAGCTCGGATGGGTCTCGGATGGGGACGGCTCTCTCTGGTAATGGCACTGATACGTCACTCGACTTCTGCTCTCCGCGCTAGCAGCGGGTCAACGCTCGCCCTGAGCCAGCCAGGGGGTGGGTGGGGGCGGGGGGAGCGAGGGGGCAGAGGGGTGGTCGGGGAGGATGTTGGCGCTAAAACTGCGAGGTCTCCGTGAAGGATATGGCGTCGGTCTTGTCGACGGTGAAGCCCCCGTTGACGTACGACTTCTTCTCGCACTCCTCGTCGTCCAGGGGCGACTCCAGGGCGAAGGGGTTGGCCACGTCCACGTCGGACGACAGGTCCATCCTCTCCAGCTCCTGCCGGGACAGCTTCTGCACGATGCCGGCTCCGTACGCGTCGCCCAGCACGTTCACCATAGTGCGGAACCGGTCCCTGAAAGCAGCCGGAAGAAGGTAACCACACCCAGAATAACCCAGAATAGATGCTAGTGCATTCCTCACCACTGTTTGGTATTTGATGTCGTGTACTTGAAAGCTATTGTCTGAAATGTGCTACAGTATATACAGTAACTGTGTCTTGCAAAGGGCATTCTATTGAAGCCTGTGTGATAAAAGGACTCACAGCAGCCAATCCACAGCGACAATTAGTGTGACATCACTGGCCGGTAGTCCAACAGCTGTTAAGACTATCACCATGGTGACAAGTCCAGCATTAGGGACTCCTGCCGCGCCTATACTGGCAACGGTGGCAGTTATGCTGAAAGAGCCACAAAAAGCAGCAAGTAAACCTACAGTACATATAACAGTGATGCTATGACACGGGTTTGTGTTACCTTCCATATCATAGCAGTGTAAACCTGAACTCTAACAAATGAAACGGCGATAAGATAAGAGATTGCTTCGAGGCCGGTGGGACTGGCCTGATGGTGACGATCTGGCCCACGTCGAGGTCAAACTCATTCAGCTGGGCAATGAAGATGGCCGCCACGGCCTCGTACAGCGCTGTGCCGTCCATGTTGATGGTGGCGCCCACCGGCAAGACGAAGCGCGTGATGCGCTTGTCAATCAGGTTGTTCTCCTCAGCGCAGCGGAAGGTGACAGGCAGGGTGGCAGAGCTGTGGGCATTGTCACACGGTTACAGGTGCAGTCAGTCATTCTGGAGGAAGCTTGTTGATATTTGAACTCGATCAAAACCAAATGCAGAAGAAGCTCCGCCCCCCCCACACATTGGAACCCCATTGCCAAGGTTAGGATATTGCTGTTGTGTGCGGCCTGCACCACTTTGTTTATGCTGCTATTTACAGAGCCAGTGCTGTGAAGCACCGGATACATTTTACAGCATGCACAAAGCTAGGGGACCGCAAGGAGATATTTGGTGAATTTGACAAAAGGTTTATTATCTTACAATCACTTACTATACCTTTAACAGTTAAAGCCAGCGTTTCATTTATAGAGGTAACCATAACCCTAAATGAAAACCTACCTTTACATATTTATGGAAAGGTAAGGGTGTGGATTTTCCTTGCTATGTTTTACATTTGGTTGGTTTACAACTAGGCAGCTTACCTTGAGGATATCATGAGTGCTGTCACCAATGCCTGAGCCATCCCCAAGGTGAATGTGAACGGGTTCTTTCTCACAATGATGAAGTATATCAATGGCAGACAAATAATGCTGTGGATTGCTAACCTAAAGAGAGCAACAAGTAAACAAACTGTGAGCACTTTGTCGCATAAGTGTACTCAACACTCTCATGTAACCTGAGAGGACTTACTATATAGAGTTCTATGAGCAGTCCGTAAGTCATTTAGATTTAAAGACGCGCGCTTGCGTTGACCAAAACCCTCATTACAGTATCTGCGGGCCTGAGCAGTTTTAAATGTCCTTGGCCCTAATCAGTACTCACGCAGAGCTCAGCATTTACAATATCTTTGGACAGAAAATTGACTCAAATGCCAGTTGTAAATCCCTGAGTCTGGAACAGGCGGGACACAGAGCAATAAGATACTCACCCACTCAGCACTGTTACCATGTAAAGACCCATCTTCCTGAATATTTCCCAGTCTTCCACTTCAATGATTTTAGCAGCAATTAGGAATAGGATACCTACTGGCATGTAGCTGAAAGAAGAAAATACATTCAATGGGAAGGATTATTTTCTATTAACTGTCATTTGGTTTTGATTTAAGGCCAGATTATTAACATAATTGTGTGATATAAATGTGTTATATCTTTTTCATAATATTGTTTTTAAACGTAAAAATGTGCATTTGTCCCTTTATCTTTTATAAGTCTCCATGAAGGTATGAGTTATAAGGACATTTAAATTAAGATTCTGTTCACATACCACATAATTATCTGGACAAGTTTCATGGTTGCTTCATTCAAGGCATCAAAAAATTCAAGCAGTATTCTTCCCCTTTCGCCCATCTTCCCGATGACAAGGCCGAAAGCGACGCAGAATACAATGAGGCCCAGTACATTAATGCCATCGGAATATGACCCAACAATGGTATAATCCTTGGTGATATTCTGAAGAAAAAAAAAATGAATATGAGAATTCAGGCTGAACAAAGGATCTGACTGTATCTGCTAACTTTGACAAGCCATCTCTAAAAGCATTACAATGAGCTGCCCACATAGTTTTGTATCGGAGCATGCTGACCCCCTGGCTAATTGTGTTATTACTGTGTGCTCTCATGCGTTTAGATCACATATCATGGCCCAGGTGTAGACACATAAAATGGAGCTGCATCTACAAGGACACATTGTTATTATCAGGTCATGATCCTCATTACAGTGGCTTTAGGCCGTCTGGTAGAATGCTTTATGACTTGTCCAGATATTCTGCGGAGAAAGGAATGGTGGCATACTCCTTCAACCGCGTCTGCCAAATGGCAGTTTGGACTGAAAATCATCGTTGCATCAACAATGAGCAAGGGGCAGAAATACGGTGGTCCGGGGGCAATTGAAGAGTACAATACCGTAGATGGCTTAAGACCCACCTCTTCAGAATCCACCATTGTACCTCGACTAGTGACCTTACCTCATAAAACTCGCTCTGTTTTCTGACTATACATTATCCCTTTACCTTATCTCTCTTTAATTAAAAAAAAAATGTCCTGCTAGAAATTAAGTAAATTATTATTTAAGGCATTAGTAATTATCTTTGAGGATTAAATGATATATTGGTAATGCAGCCCTGATGACATGATGCTGTCATTATTCTAACAGAATGTTAGTTGCTTATTGTTGGTGTATGATTTGCATCTATTGGCAAAGGTACTAATTGTATGTCACTTTGGATCAAAGTGTTTGCTAAATGCTGTAACCGTAAATGTAGATGGTCAATCATATGAAAATCTTTCTCTCCTAGCAAACACAGATACTGTACCTCAACAACAGACATGAGGGTAGTTGTGAGAGGTGGAAGTGTGGTAGCATTGACTGTGGTCACTTTTGTTGGCTCCAACTCTTTGCGCTTTGTCTTGTACTGTAAAAAAGTAGTTACATTTTATTGCAGTTACACTCACATGGCTAAACATTTTCACGTTTGTTCCAATGTATGACATCCATGCCTTTGTCATCAAAAATGACGTTTGTTTGAATTTTAGATACAGAAGATACAGTAGGAAACGGCTGTTAATACCACCTACCTGCTGAAAACAAGCCTGCACCAGATTTTCAGGGAACATGTTTCTGTTGAATGGACAAAACCGAAAGTGAGACAGTGCCAGAGGAAGGACATAGTATGCAAAATGACAGACAACAAACCCAACTTTACTGTTTTTATGATATATGTTATGACAGAGAATATATACTTTTTCGATTATATTTGTTTTAGTTTGTATTGGTATTCATTTGTTGAATTCATGAATGTTTACTACAGTGTACTGTAACTGCAGTATAGTGGTTTCATAGAAACAATTCATAAGAATAGTCTCCATTAACTTAAATATCGAATTATTCTATCATAGCTCATCTTTATTCAATGTCACCTGACGAGATCCAAGAGTGTATCAACTGTGGTGACATTGGGAGTGGTTCCAGTCCTATCGATGTGGTCAGCTGTCTGGGAGACTCCAGGTTTAATAGTCATCACCAAAATAATGCCTGAAGGAAACAGCCGCCATTAGTCAATATGTGGTGTCTCATTGGTAATAATTAACATCATTATAACCTATTACTTGACTCTATTATTATACAAAGAACCTCATGTTGCATGATTCAAATATGCCGTTAACAAGTAAGACCTGAGCGTTTTATACAAATGCATTTTATAAATATTATTACATAATTGCTCTGGAAATTATAGTCTAAAGAGAAGGGATATCTTGCATAGGTGTGCCAAACTCACCCAAAATCACTGCGATGATGGTTGTCGAGAAATAATAAATCACGGCTCTGAGGCCTATCTTTCCGGACACCTCAGAGTCCAGAGCAGCAACCCCTGTACAAAGACAAGTCATATAAGAAGGATTTTATTTTGGTTGATTTAACCTTGATTCAACCTGGAAGTTTTGAATAACAAGCCAGCCCTGTAACAAACTGAACTAACTGGATGCTAAAGTAAACTTTAGCTTAGAAAAGACAGGGTGCAAACACATGTACGATGTAGTAGCCTATTGTTTTCATTGGATCTATACGGTACTTTCCGTCAATTGGTATACTATAACCCAGTAGTGTTCAAATAAAGCTAGGGAGACAGACAGTCAGCTGACAATGCTCTGTCAAGTGCTGCCTTTCCTCCTTGATTTGGCTCATCTCTGCCACTCAAGGTCGAGATCAAGCCACTAGGTACTCAGCAGGTCTAGACTGTCCTGAGTCCCTCATGTAATACCTATAAATTCACCAAATAATTTCTCCATTTTAGGTCTTATAAAGATTAATGTCAAGGTGTCTTTTATCCCATTCCAGCGGGGAGTACTGATTGGCTCTTTGGGACTAGCCTGTGGAGGTATAATACCATTCCCTACTGCCACAGTTAATCATTCCAGAGGAGAATAGGTTGTCCTCCTCCAATGAACCTGTTTTTGTAATGTCAGCGTACCTATTCATGTTCTTCTTTAGTTGTGACAAAAGACACACAAGCGATCTGTGTGATTGAAGTCATGCATCTTATTATGTAGTCTACCGTATGTATTGTGTATGTCATATATATGTGTAACCAGGTCCGTTCTGACCGGGACTGGAGCCTGGCTCTCCCGAGTAAAGAGCGGACGCTTCTACAAGACACGCTAAAACCCAAAGGGCTCTAGCATGCATTGCCAAAGCATCCTATGAGGTATCGGAGAGTGATGTTTAACTTACTGCGCAGCTACCTGTTGGCCACCGTTCCATATGTATTGTTTTTATCTTATGTAGTATATGTACAGTATATTGTGCATTACTATTTATGTACTGTATGTACTGTAGACTACAGTATATGTCCATTAAGGTACATGGGAATAGCATGTTGCATGTTGCACTGAAAAACTTATTTCATATTCAACTTGGTTAAAGGTATACTTCTTGTTTTGTGTCCAAAATTGTTATAGGAATAAGCAAAATATTGTTTTGTTTTTAAACTCGTCCGAGTCACCTGTTATCATGCTGGAAATGATGAGAGGAAGAATGACTAGCTTCAGCATTCGCATCAGGAGCTCCCCGGGAAAGCCAAAGTACTGCTTGTGGAGGTGCGATAGAGATGCATACTCTCTCACGACTAAACCCAGGCTGATTCCTGAGAAATGGGATGGTAGATGGAAGACAGTTTATTTAATCATTGGAAGTGAATAGCTTCATCGATCAGAAATACTTAACAAGAGAGGAATGCAAGGCATGTATGTACTCAGCTTCAAAGCTGAAGCCATTTAACCCTTCACTCTATAGGCTATAGCATTTAGAATAATAATAAAAAAAAAACTCATTCTTGATATGTGAACCTTCCGGAAACTACATTTTATTTCCAAATTGGGGTTTAACAAAAGTCCCAAAAGTCACGCTCCAACACAAAGGTGAAATATCAAAAGTAGCTTCAGCAAAATTAGGCATAATTAGACTAAATCATAAATAAGTTTGAGTTTAGCTGGAAGTTTAAATTAGTTTGTTAAATGTAGGTTGTCACAAGTGTGACATGTTGCTCGGAGTAAACAACATATGCTCAAGTCATAAAGAATTAACATGAGCAATTACTACAGGCATTAGGGCAATGTGATTCCCTCCCATTTGACTTTATGAGGTGCAGTGCACATCAGTGGTCATTTTCCACCCGCAAATGCCACAATAATCCCAGTGTTGCTGAAACAAACTAAATATCTAAGTGTCATATTAAACCTAATGGCAGGTGGCAACTATACATTTTATTACCACGAGTAACAGTTGGCAACATCCTTAAAATAAACACACCTATTAAAATATGAGGAAAAGCAACAATAGATGGCATGCCACCAATCAATATATTTAAAGAAGTAAGATCCCCTATCATAAACACATTTTTGTTGTCAGTCATGTTGTCTGAAGTGACATGAAATTTAAATTCTGATATCTGTTTAACATGTTATTTAGACACAATTCCTCTCTGAAAAAAAAAAAATCAACATAAAAAACTAGATCTGGCCCCAGATGTGACATACTTTCTAAATACAAACCAATTGTCTTGGAGTACTTTGCCTGTTCAGTGTGGACAACATGATGGCTGTTTATTCCCAAACTATTTGCAGTGCCCACACATTGAATACGTGTAAGTAAAGGAAATATGTTGTTATAAAGTGGTGTAACAGTCGTATAACATCATATTTCACAACAGCGTGTTGCAGTCATCAGATTTTAATTACAATGTATTTTCACAAAACAGTTGTAAATTCACAAGGTAAAACATCACATCAAATGTTGTTGTTGTTGTATACAAATCACTCATTTTTGATTTTATTAGCATATTCCATACTTTCCCAACTTTTTAAAATATGGGTTTCTGCAGTTGTGTCGACTTACATGAGAAGAATGTATGTTAATATAATAAGTTATCTTTTGAACTTGCATTGCAAAGTTTAAATGAAAATATTTATACAATAATGTTGACTTGCTGCAAGCAATCCAAAGCTAACCTGTACTTGAAACAATGAGTTAAAACAATTGGGTAACTCATTTTGCTTTAAATTTTAACTTTAAAGCAGCAAATTAACTTAAAGGTATAGACAGAGATTGTAAGCTAATACACTTTTTGTCAAATTCAGCAAATGTCTACTTGGTCTGCTAGCTGCCTGTTCTGTGTGCATGCTGATAATAATCCAGTGTTTCTACACAGCCACGCCCCTTTGCTCTGTAAATAATAACACAAACAGTGGGGCAGACCGCACCACACAACAATATCCTAGCCTTGGCAATGGTTTCCTATGTGGGACAGAGCTTTTGAGGGTGCACTATGGCATTGAAAGGAGAGGTGTTTTTGTTTTGATCAAGTTCAAATATCAACAAGCTTTCTCCAGAATGACTGACTATACCGTTAAGTGTTTAAATTCAACTGGATGGATTTTTATTACAATTAATAATTATTAAACTTTGTAGGTTCTCAACATGGACTCAAACAGAAGAAAGGCAAAAAAGAGGCTAATGCTTCAATTATACTGTATATTGGAGATTATGGAATATTTGAATAAAGAGTAGCCTAATTCTAATTAGGCTAAATGTAATTACTCCTTATAATTAACATTATCATTATTGTTTTTGGTTCCTAGTGTCTAAAACGTATAAAACAAAGTCAATGTTACGTTTTAATTGCCACTCAACTGGATTGACAGACACATATCTCATCTGGTGCTGAACTGGTGTGTTTTTATTGCATAGTGTCATGTGATATGATAGGGCAAGGATGGAAAGATCCGGGTGATTTTCTTTGGTCAGTTTTGTCGGCAGACACTGTGCGCGTTGGGTGTACCCAATAAAACATTGCTTTGACAGGATTTATTTAAAGTTTACACTTTGCATGTTTATCAGGTCAAGTGGTTAAACAAACACAAATCTGGGTGGTTAAATATTGGAATGTTGAATGATTTCAACATTGCAAGCAAGCTACAGTATCACCCTGTCTGGCAATTTTTTTATACATGTTTTAATCAGAGTAGTAAGACTATAGGTCTACATTGGGGCACCAATTATTGGTAGCTCTAATTAGCCTACTGATTTGAAAGATATCAATAAATGGTTCCCAAATGTTGGCGCCCTAAATAGGCCTATAGTCTTATTCATATTTATTCATAATACTTCCAAAACATCATGTCTCAACCATATTCAATTCACTTTCAATTCACATCTGATAACAAACTATGCTTATTGGACATGTTATGCTAATGCGTGGCTTCTTTTCCTCGTTCCCTACATTGAAACAGTGTTTTTATTGAGTGGAACTGTCACTTCAGTCTAGTCACGTTTGACTGAGGCAGAGATCCATCCATACCAGCTATAGTCGAATTCGGCATCCAAAGCGTTGACAGTGTTCACCTCTCATAACCTTTTACAAATATATCTTTGTGATTTTTCTTGTTAACCTGTTTTTAATTGAGGTGAAATAGCATGCAGGTGCTTAAACATATGCATTGTCAGGCTTTGACGCATGCATATAGAGGCTGATTTATTAACATGTAGAATGTGCATAATTCTAGGATTAAATATCCATAATCTACGGTTAACATGCTTCTCTTTAGGCAAGGAGAAAGCATCCCCTCTCAGTTGAAACAATCAGACAATCGGTGTGTGTGTGTGTGTGTGCTGGGAGGGGGGTAAGGGGGGGGGGGGTGGTCGTACATACCTAACACCACCGATATGACCGTGGCGATGAGAAGCCAATTCCTCTTCAGCAAGCTTTTGCAATTGACGCCTCGCCGCTCCTTTTTGCCCATCATGTCCATAGCTCCTTCTTCCACGGCTCCAACAACAGGAGAATAACGACGAGGGGTGCTCACGATACGTACACAGAAGGCTCCTGCAGCGGGGCGTCAGACGCAGATTGTGGGTGCAGGCTGTCGCCGCTGCGCCGCTACACCGAAGGATGCCGCTGTCCGCCGCCTCTGACGCGCTAGCGATTATAGGTATGCGTAGCCTATCTCAGTGACTGTGTGTGTGCGAGTGTGTGCGAGTGTGTGTTCGTGTGTGCGTACTATAGGTGTGTATGAACGGTCTTGGATTGGGGAGAAAGGAGGGGGCCAGGCTTTTTAACTCCGCTCCCTTAACAACCCCTCCCTCCAACAGAATGTGACATTTATTTCTTTTTTTATAGGAGATAGAAATCAAGAGTCGCACACCACCTACAGGTGCACAAGGAGCACTTGTTTTCAATAAAGGGCAGCGGCAAGTTAAGTTTACCTTGATAGAATATGAAGGGCTCGTCTATGTTGTGTCACTTGTGTGGAATATTGAAATTTAACAATGTTATTAAAATAAAATACACACAACTGTACCTATAAACCCTTTAAAAAAGTTAACTATGTAGGCCTAAATGCTATAGCCATAGGGCTGATAAGAAAATATGCTCTGAATTGAGAGAATACCTGCTGAGGGTCAAACAAAGGAAGTATAAACATTTGCCTCAAAGCAACAGTTTTTCGTAACATTATACCTAAATTCCTATACATTAACAGAATTTATATAATGATTTGCTTTCAGGTCTACAATGAGTGAGCTTTTGTTCTTGTCAAGGCATCTACCCAATCCCGCCCTTTAGACTGTAATCGGATGACTGTCTTCCTGAAGTGGAGTGGAGTGGTCCTGGCTGACATTCTCTCATGTGTAGCCTACCTGGCGGCAGCTGCTGCTGGTGTCGGTGTGTGTGGTGTGTGCACGCTGATGGCAGACTGATGGTGACTGGTGTTCTTTCTGTGGTGCAATGCCCTTCCCCGGCGCCAGAGCCAAGGGCAAACACATGACCGGGTGTTTTGGGGGTAGATACATGTGTATTTATTAAGTATCGCATATCAAAACATCACCGACAACTTCAGCGCAGTGGCACCGCCACGATAAATAGGCATGCATATGTCAGTTGGATGTCGTTGAGAACAGGGATAGGCTACCTACTGTCGCTGCGCCATATGAGTCTGTCCCACATGCGTCCGTGAATGTGGAGCTGTTGTAAACATACGTTTTACATAATCTTGTCATCATGTTGAAAAACCATTTCGCAACTCCAGACCTTGGACATTTTTTGAGAATCTGCAGACAAATAAACTCTGGCATGAACGTTTCTAAAATAAAACAATCATGGCTTTTTAATGATTATATATAGGCATCAAGCATTAAGAATGTGGCGTTGCTTATGTAAGAACGTAAAAGCAACAGCGCCACTGACAGCTATCATTATGTGAATGTTAGGCTATTGGCCCTATAGATGCGTTTACCATTAATTGCACATAATATTAGAACAGAACACAAGGCGACACAAGAACTGTATGTAAGCATGAATATTAGGCCTATTCACTCTTTCATTTTTTAAATGCTCGAGGTAGGCGACAGTATAGGCTACAGCCTGTAAATAGGCATGTTAATCTCTGTCTTCACCTGATTCTTTAGGTATCCTACTGTAGATTATAGTGCTTTGATAATATGCCTATTTAAATTCAAAAGTTTAAATTAAAAAGTATGCATTATGTATTAAATCAGTGTTGTCACGTTAAAGTAAACGGAAGTGAATTAAAATTTATTTTTGAAACAATTTTTGTAGGGAAACTTAAAACACTCCAATTCAAGACATGAAAGCACGTTTTTGCCTTGAGATAATTGCATTGCCTAGCCTAAATATTTTTTTTGGTCACACAAAATATTGGCATGTAGAAATGAGTGTCATTTCTACATGCCAATATTTTGCGTGGCATACAAAAGAATAATATACATTGGCCTATGGGCCTATAGTATGCTATATTTATATTTGCATTTATATTTTTAAGTAGGCTATACAATTATATATATATATATATAATTATAAACAAAAAAATATGAGCAATCAATTTATTGAAATCGTAGCCTACTATCAAAAAATCTCTGACAACAAGACTCTCGCCTTGCATTTGCCGCCGGGAGGGGCTCTTGGTTGCATCCTGACTTGATGGTTTGATTGGGGAAGGAAGCGGTCCTTTTCAGTCAGTAGCGAGCCAGTGAGGGTCGGTGGTGTGCTCGAGTGGAAATGCGAGGCAGGCAGATGTCTTAAACCCATCCGCGCTACAGGTTAGGTCGCCCCACCGCACAGCATCCTTGCCACCGTCGCCCAGCAAGATCTGAGCGGGACTGTCCGACTGGCTCGCTAGCCTGCCGGCGGATGCAGCTAGTTAGCTAGCTAACAGCAGCTCGCTAACTTTACCATCTCGGAGGCGAAACAGAGTGGGTAACGTGGACTGCCCGACGCCGGTGGACACGATTAGCCACGCAATTGCCCTTCTTTAACGGCGGTGGATAGTGTACTCTTTTAACTTATTTGACGGATCTCACGCACTGTCATCGCCCGCAGAGATGGGTGAGTAGACCCGCTAGCCTGCTAACTAGCTAACGGTGACGTGAGCTACCTACAGTAGCACACGTTAAATGAATTGGCCACCAACACTTAGTTATGTCGGAGGGATTTTTCCTGCCATTGGAAGGGTCGATGGTTTGTGATGTTACAGCGCCGCATTGGCCCCGATACTACTTGGTTTAGGCAGACAGCAGCCATGATTTACAGGCTAACTTTACATTGCATGACAATTGCATGTTGCCAGCTTCACTACAGTACAGTAGCGTACAGTACAGTAACGTACTCGGGCGGGGTAGCAAGACAAGGAAGCTGCCAAGCTGCCCTTAATATTGCTCACATTTTATTTGAGGAATAGTGAAGCGTTTCGTTTTGCAATGGACATATACTTTACACGGATATATGTGTGTATATATAATATATAGATATATTTTTTATTTTTATTTTATGTAATTACATGTTGTCAATTGTTAATATTCTCGGAGAAACAATCATCATGGGTCATAATCACAGTACAAATGTACACGTTCACAGAAATGAGAATTTGTTGAAGCTTTACGAATGGCAGTCCTCCATCTCTTCAGCTGTTATGTAATATGAAACCGCAACCTACTCTTCCTTTACTGGCTTTCCTGCACTGTCCTCTGGCTTTGTAAGTGTGCATTTTCATTCAAGGTACTGTACAGGTTACTGACGGCATGGAATCTGGATACTACTTGTATTGGTATCACTGTTCCCTTTATATTCCCATTTGTATATTGGATAACATCAGATTTATCCTGTAGCGTCAGTCTCACACAAAGGAATACTTCACGAATTTGTGTTACAATGCTCACACTTCTGGCCCCACGCACTGTAGGCGTTGTGAATACTACTGTCCAGGAGTGTGTGCAGATGTAGGGGGATGGGTAGAGAACGGTGTGACCTGCTGTGGGTTGGAGTCAGTTCGAGTAGAGAAGAATGCAAGCCCCTTAACAGTCAGAGGATACACCTGCAGTGTCTGAAAATGAAACTATTGTTTTGTAGTGTTCTTTCAACGGCAATGGTCATTCTGGAAACAAATCGAGGACTGACCCTTTAATGAACCTCCCTGTCCTCTTGAGCTTACAGTATATTTGTTTTGCCTCCTTTGCTAGATAACCTCAGCGAAGCCCTGGAGAAGCTGAAGCTAGCCTCCGCAGACAGCGCCACGGACAGTGTGGAGAGCTGCCTGGACTGCATGCTCAAAGCCTTGGCCCACAGCAGTGAGTACAGCCCAGTCACCATAGGGTGCTGTGTCAGACATGTACACAACATGCTTACCAAATCCTTAGTAGAGAGACTCAGTGGAAGCATGGCCACGTACTTATTTTCTGTACTGTATGTGCATTTTGAATGCTACAGTAGTGTGTGTTTTTGTGATTTTAAAAAAATTAATAAAAAGAGAAACATGCTAAGCTGGCATGTATCTGGCAGATACTGTAGCAAGTAGGTGCTGTACATAATTACATTGGCATTGGGCAAGCTGTTGCAGCCCTTCCAAAGCACATTTGCCTGCCAATATATTGATGCAAAACCTAATTGCCTTTTTAATTGTCTTTTGTCTACAATAGTGCAACACATCAAATAAAACACATTTACAATTAACTAGAATCTAGATAATGTGCTCATGTTCAATTCAGCAGTTATATCCATTATTACATGAATTGTTACATTACCTGGCATATTATTACTTCACTTGGTGTTGGACGTTTCTTTCCATGCACAACAACAGCTGCTGGTAGAGGCCATACTGTACATTTAGCCTACTGTTTGCAATTCTAGATTTACTTCACTTTTTAATGATGTGGCTTTGTATGGCTACAACAAAGAACAAATGATGAAAATAGAGGAAATAAGATAAATGAAGAAAAATATTGCTGTATTCACTGCATTTTCCTTCTTCTGCTCTCTTGACTGGACTCAGCTGTAGTCGTCAGTATCTGCTCTAAGGCACATATTCTGTTATTCACCCACAGATACAGAGGCCAGTATGAAGATTCAGGAAATAGGTATTCTTCCATTGCTCCCGGCACTGCTGAACCCCAAGTCCTCGTACACCCCTAAAGTAGCCAACGTCATAGCTGAGGTGGCCAAAAATGGTGAGGTTCGGTTTGCAAGCCCATCCATCCAGGAACATCCCCAAGTTATGGTTTCTCCACTTGTCAGTATATCATTTTTACACTTTGTGTCGTTCTCGTTATTGTCTACCATTGTGTGAAAACACTATCTTTTCTGAGTATGTTTGTTGATTATCATGATGTTGCTGGATGTGGTAAAATGTTATTTTAAATGGAGCTGCTGATTTATTTAATGTGTTGATTAACCCCATTCAGGCCCACGTTAACATTTCCTGTCCTTTCAGACAGTTAAATGGAAATGTTTTACTCCTTGAACTTTGTATATTTTAAAGCTTGACTCCTCGATTGTTGTCTGAGTTGAATGTGCTTCCTTGTACAGGTTCCTTTCATGGACACTTGTTTTTTAAATGACAAACAGTGCACTAAAGCTATGTGGGGTTCTGCGGAATATACCTTAACTTTCTGAAACACAGACACCATTTTAATTTTCAAACCATCCCTGGCATCTAAGACAGTGCGATTTACTCATCTATAAATATTCTTAGTAATTCCTTCCAACTCTCCTTGACTTCTCAAAATGCTCTGTCTGTCGCTGTGGGTGTTCCCAAATTTCCCTTGGCAGAGATGGCAGCAATTCAGTAAACACAAAGTAACTTGTTGTGTACTTTATTGTGCAGTTGTAGTCTGTATTTATATCAGGTCGTCAGAACCCCATTGTTTTAGCATATGTAAAACGCCCGGAACCAGTCTGTTCCGTCCATGGTTAGTCTTGACATTAAGAAATTACAGAAGTACGAAATATTAGTAATGCACACACTGCATCTGGCCATTTATCTTTTCTCTTATACCTTTTGTTTAATGTTTTATTACCATTTGCGTAGCTACAGCGACTGAGGGATTCCACTTGAATCATTTTGTATAATAACACAAGGCTTTTAAGGAAGTGAATGGAAATTTGATCAAGAAAAGGTTAGGCTAATAAATGGGCTTTTTAGCAGCATGCAAGGCAGCAGATAATGATCACTCCCTGCTACCCTGCCGGTCTTGGCACCGACCCGCTGGCATTTATCTGTCACTGCTCCCCAAAATGTCTGGAGCCAGCCAAGTGACTGCTGTGCTAAAGACAATGTCTTCTGGCAAGTCGTTTTATTATTACTGATGTTTAAATTAACCTCAGATTACTTTGTTTTAATTTCAATTAGGGAATGAATGCTCTATAGCGCACATAGAAATAATGCATAATGTAATGAGTATCAGCAAGGCTTATATCGCTGTTATGAAGTTTTAGAATTGCATGAAAATGTCACGTCGTTATAAATCAGTGGCGCCATTTTAGGCTTCTGTGCTGCAGTAAAAGCCTGTATGTGCATCTTCAAATTGGGTCAGCGCATTTCACCACACCTGGGCAAAACATATGTATTTTGGCCTTTTTCCCCAGAGTTCATGCGGAGCGCCTGTGTGGAAGCGGGTCTCATCCCCCCGCTAGTGCAGCTCCTGAGCTCCAGTGACCAGGAGGTTCTCCTGCAGACGGGCCGCGCCCTTGGCAACATCTGCTACGACAGCCGTAAGTAACCCTCAAAATGGCCCCCGCTAAGGACCACTAAATCCCAGGTGTGTCCAGGTCACTGCCAGAATGGTGCTGGCAAGCAGAAGGGGTAGAGGAAAGATAAAGTCATGCTTTATGACCCTTCAGATGTCTTTCAAAGATGCTTGGTTTTGGAATTTGTTCCTAGAGTTGCACCTAAATCCTGTGTTGGCCAATTTAGCTTATTTTTAAAAGTGTGAATGTCAGCCAGTATTTATAGTGTTCCTTGCAAAGTAAATTGAACTGACCTCTGCAATTCTTCAAGTGATATACTAGTTTTTCACAATGTCCTGTACAAGGTCAGTTGCCTTTTTAAAAGTCTTCTAAATGCTTATACTGATGAAGAAGTCTGCTGTCTTTGAAATGAGGATAGCATGTATGTAAGGAACATCACTGTAAGAAGTCCACAAAAGTCTTGTGTAGATTTCAGTTTCATCTAAAAGTTGTTTTTGACTCTTTCTGCATCCTTGGATGCCAGCTTGAGCGGTTGTGTTTGGTGCAGTATGAACAAATGTGAATCGTGAATCATTTTTCACCATGTCCTGTACAAATGGAATGTAATGAAATACTCTTTTCATCTGGAGCATCAATGATGTGGTTAACCATCGTGATGTCCTCGGGGTCAGAATGATACATACACATGATGTGCACTGCTGACACAACAAGGTGTGAGTTTGACACCCGAGGACAACAGGAGGGTTAAAAGGCACATCAAACAACACAAATACATAAAGAAATAATTAATAAAGAAATAAATACACTCAGCAATGGCAATTGAAAAACACACAAATCATTCACAATCAGATGGTGCCGCCAGGTGGCCAAATATGAGATTTTTGAGTACATTATGAGGGTTAAAGACCTTCAGCGCTACCAGTTTATTTCTGACTCACAATTGAGACATTCTATACTACTCTTATTGCCTTCAATTAATGATGCAGCCCAGCAGTGTTTGCATGTGTGGTGTGCCTGGTTCACTTTCAAATGCAGGCATTACTGTACATCTGCTAAATGACAAGTATGGGTTTATAAATTCATTTTAAAATAAATTTCTTTGTAGGGCGCTGCATATCTAAATGTTATTTTTTCCTTGTATGCAGGCCTATTTGCCAGGTAAAAATAATCAGCAAACCTATGTTATACTCAGCTGCAATCCTCATAAAACAGCAGACATGACAATTGGAAATGTGGATATCACACATTCAGATTGTCTACAGTACTGTATCTGAGTATAGTTTTCTGGTCGTGTCTCTATGACAGTAGTGGTAGTCCCAGAGTCGACATAAGGACCCCTCTAACTGCACAGCTGTCAGTACTGCGTCATGTTTTCTCCCCTTGCTGAAAGGCTATCATATTTGTGGCTTCTGGCAGGATTGGACATTTGTTTGAGGCCCCAGTAAGTTGGTATGGCTTTGTGGTATACATGCTGGGTACATTTGGAGCAACAGCTGCTTGCTTTCTTAAAGCTGTATCCACATTGTAATTACAGAGCCATTACAGTAATTGCTTTAATAGCGAAGAGTGTCATGTCTGCTGCATACGTGAACACCAGTGGTAGATGCTAACTGGTGCAAAGACACTGTCATTGTGATACCGTACAGCTAGAGCTACAGTCAAAGGTGTTGCAATATCTTCTATACAAGATGTGTATCAACATGGTTCCCCCCACATAACCTATCTTTTTCAATGTAGATGTTATATCAAAATACAAAATGGAGCACATACCAAAACTGTATATGGCTAAGGACACTGAACACCTCTTAAAATGTAATGATGAGTTACCTAGAGTAAAGAAATAATTGTAATTAAAAATAAGGGGGGAAAGGGGAAAGGTTTGTTTTTATACTGACAAAATATTAGCTGTCTTTACTATACCAACGTATCCCAGTCTTACTTCATTGCTTGTTTTCTTGTTCTACATGGCACAGTGAGCATATTATGCATGACTGCTAATGGTTTCCTTATGGGAGCAAAGCGTTCCTCGTCTTGGAAACTAGCTAGATGCTTCATCATTCCCATCATGCATTGTGGTCCATCATCCAATTTCTCTCTCTCTCTCTCTCTCTCTCTTTTTTATATATATATATATATATATCCACAAGTTGTTATTGCGCTGGCTTTAGTACCTACTACTAAATCCCTGCTGTGTAATAAGGAAAGAAGTAAAATAAATATGTGGCCTTTTAATTTGTAGCATACTATACACATCTGTGAGATTGGTTTAATGTGCATGGTCTGTGTACCATGTTTTATTTTCCTTTTGTTTTACGTGCCAGGAGTCAGCTGCAAGCTTGAAGTATCTAAAAGTGTCCGTCATGTAGTATTGTGGCTCTTTTGTTTCATGCAATTTGATTTACCTATAGATTTATTGATTTTCCTTAGACTTCTTGATTTATATTTCTTTCTTTCTTTTTCTTTCTTATTATTTGTCCTGTTGTGGTTGATATGTGTCCTGACCTCTTTGTTTTGCAGATGAGGGCAGGCATGCAGTTGACGAGACAGGAGGAGCTCAGATAGTAGCTGAACTCATTAAGTCCCTCTCCCAAAATACTCAGCCGGAAAATCAGAAGCTCTTGACTGTCTTTTGTGGCATGCTGATGAACTATAGCAATGATAATGGTAATGACCAACCCTGCCCCCAAGCGCCCAGCAGAACCATAAGCCAAGGATGTTTTATTTTTATCATTGCATTGCTACTCTTAGGTTCTGCCCAGAGTAAGGTTGTAGGTTTACCGGTAAACTAAATTAAATGCAACAAATTAGAACTCTTATTATTTTTCATTGTTCTATTTTCCTATTGTACGATGTGCTCTGTCTGCTAAATTTGTTTAACCCTCTTTCTGTTGCTTTTCTCACTTGGCCTTTGATGTAATCTGCAATTTTGATACATTTTTCACTCATCATCCCCTCTGGTTGTGAGTCCACTTGAAAGAACCCATTACTCCCACAACTACCTCTGGTCATTTACACTGCTGGAGGTAGACCCCCCCTTCCCCTAAATCTTTTAGTTTGCATTAGCCTCTGTCAAGCCATTCGCAAACCTCTCTGAGTTCGGCTCGAAGCTGCACTCCTTAGCTTGTCCAGAATTGCCCCCGTGGTTGAAAACAGCATTTCCAAAACATTGTTTCTGTGGTTTGACACTTTTCACAGTGCATGGCCCTCCCGCACCTAAGGCTGTCAGCTCTCTACCCCTCCCCTACTGCCACCCCACTTCCATTGTCAGTGGTGTTTTAAACGTATGCTTGAAATATACTGTAGCTTGGAACGCTAAAGTACAACAGAGAAGTGTACTTTAAATTATGAATATGTAAGAACAGGTTACAGCTCCTTTAGAGTAGCCTTAGAGACCTCCATTTCCTTCATCATGTTCTCCACTAGTGTTGGTTGTTTGTAATCTACAGTGTTCTACATCTGCAGTTTGTTTGTTTGTGAGTAAAGCATATGACAGAAGTGAGCTGTTTGTGAGCAGCGAGTGTGTCACCTGACAGCGTCAAAGTCTCTGCCAAGGCCACTTGGCACGGAGGTGACAGCAGGATCTGTTGGACTGTACACACCAGGATTGAAAGTGTGGGATGGAGGAGGAGTGGTGTGTGTGTGTGTATTGGGGTGGAGGGGGGGTTATTAGCAGCCGTACAGAACCGCTGGGCTTTTATGGCTGTCAGCAGCTCTGTACCAGAAAGCCCAGCTCAGCAGCACTGTCTGGGGGATTATATAGGAATCTAAATAATAGGATAAACGTCCATTTTTAAATTACAGTTATCTAGCCTGCCGGCAGTGATTTAGCAGTCCCATTTAATGAAATTGCGCATTGTTTTGGTAAACTCTCCAGCAATCCTTGGAAATGCACCTTTTCCCAGAAGGATATTTCTGGATGTTTTTGACTTGTGCTGTATTTTCCCTCTATAACAATCAGCACTGGCTGATCCCATCATCTTCCCTGAATCGCAGCACTTGTAACTGTTGCACACTAGTCTCCAGTGCCAACTAGTGCCAACCTGCAAAAAGAAATGTTAGTTTGACAACTAAATAACATCCAGGTGAAAAATTTGCTGTATTTTGTGTTTTTATTTATTTTATTTTATTTGCACTGACCTGACCTCTGCCACTCTCCTGTCACATGCTGCTCATCTACTCCCCTCCATTACACTACCGTTCAAAAGTTGGCTATGGGAATAGCCTTCATTAACTCCCCCGATGTCCTATGGGTCACAATGACCCGGTGCACTCACCAGTAGCGGGCGCCAACTACAACACAGACATATGACATTCCGCGGTTTGCTCCCTCTGCTGGTAGTCTGCTCAAAACCTTAGGACAGCGGAAGGGTTAATCAAGAATAGACTGATAAGTTTCAGACTTTGTTTCTGGTAACATCAATTTGATGTTATTTTAATGGACAAAAAAAATTTGCTTTTCTTTCAAAAACAAGGACCTTTCCAAACCTTTGAATGACCTTTGAATGGTAGTGTATTTACCAACATTTGTCCACATGAGTGTCTGAGTTAAAGCTTAATGGTTTCTTTTCCCTCTCCAGCAGCTTGTATTCGAACCTCTGGCCAGAAAAAAAATAAAAACTCACCTATTCATCTAATTGTGTTTCTCATGCAGACTATCCTAGATTTCTCTCCATGAACTTGTACTCCCTGCAGTGGGTCAGTTCTCATTCAGCGCTGTTTCATATGTGGGGAAAGACATCTCAACCCTAAATGAAACACTTGCATTTGCAGTCCTTTCTTATTACTGTGTATTTGCTGAACTTGAGCTGACCCAGCTTAACTGACATGTTAACATCTTATTTCTACATCCAAGTTAAGTTATCTAGGTTCCTTAATTGTTTTATGTTCTGTGTATGTGTATATTGAGTCTACTTTGCTGTATATAAAGAAGCATGTTACATATGTTAGCAGAAAATATTTTAGTTTACAAATGTATTCCCATTTTCTGAGATACAGGATAACACAGGCCTGTGTTTGTAATATTTGACGTGTGTTATCGATAAATGCTGAATAAGCCAGTGCATATTTCCTTAATTATATACTGTATAAAAAAGTAGTTCATGAAGTAAAAAAGAAAAATTAGTTTTGAGCTGAATTGCCAGAAATGTGCTATATCAAATTAAGCTATTATTAATAATGTTCTCTTAGGTCCCTGGGTGACCCAAGTGCTTATAATGTCGGTTAACCATCCAACTTCTGTCTGTGTGTTCCAGATTCTTTGCAGGCCCAGCTGATCAGCATGGGGGTGATCCCAACCCTGGTCAAACTGCTGGGGATCCATTCCCACCACACAGCTCTGACAGAGATGTGCCTAATAGCCTTTGGCAACCTGGCTGAGCTTGGTATGTACATCTGCCTACATGTACTGTATGTGATATGCTTTTAGAAATTATGTACTGTCCTATCCCATGCTCCTGCTTTGAATTAAAGGTATAGGAAGTTTGTTATTTGAAATCTATCAAAAGAAAAACACCTCGGCCTTCACCACTGTGTATGTTCCTATTTACGGAGCCAGGGCTGTGTTGAAACACTGCATGGTAATATAGCAGATGACTTGGAGATATTTGGTGAATTTGACAATAAATGTATTCGCTTGCAATATCTTGCTATAATTATAATTATTTCTATATTTTTTTTAAATAGTAGTTGTAGTACATTTATTTACATGTACACATGACCCCGCCCCCTGGCTGTATCTGGGTTACTGCACTGACTCAGTATTGATCACAGCTGGCTTAAACCTTCTCTAGAAAGCCTTTGGCTTTCCTGCAGCAGTAATGGAAAATCTAATCACGGTGTCAACTCTAAGGATCTGAGAACGATCTGGTCCTGACACAGGATGTTCATCAGTGTATCTTGTTTGGGCAGCATGTAAAGCCCTAGGGTGCTGTTGGCCCCAGAAGTGTGGTAGTAACTGATGTTTTACAGCTGGCTAACCCTCCTCGTGCGTTGCAGAGTCCAGCAAAGAGCAGTTCGCCTCCACCAACATCGCCGAGGAGCTGGTGCGGCTTTTCCGGAAGCAGGCGGAGCACGAGAAGAAGGAGATGATCTTCGAGGTCCTGGCTCCGCTTGCAGAGAACGGTACAGTAACACCCCCCCACCCAAACACACGGGAAGGATGTGACAGAGGGAGGGGGGCCCGAACGCAAAGGGAGCAGGAAGATGGAGGAGTAATGTGTGGACCTATAGCAAGCCATCCACTCTGTCAGCCTGTGTGACTCATGCTTTAGATTCATCTGTAAGCCTGCACAGTCATTGTTCCCACATTTGCTCAGCTGCTGTGCGTGCATGTGCGTGTCTGAGTGCGTGCGTGGACTAGAAACGGAGGGAGAGAGGGGCGGCCCTTAGTGCCTGTTATCACCATTCCAGGCACACTGGGTTCTCCCACACTGCCGGTCTCCAAGACAACGTCCTACTTACCTCACCTCCAGAGAACCAGCATCTCTCTCTCTCTCTCTCTCTCTCTCTCTCTCTCTCTCTCTCACAACCACACACACACACACACACACACGGCTGCTAACACTCAAGCCGCTACGATAAAACAGTACAGTAGGAGCACAGTTTTAGCATGTGCATTACCCGTCCTCACTATAAATAAGGACTCTAGCACATTCAGGGGCCTGGAATGAAAAGGCTAGG
>JAODUG010000010.1:1978033-2006585 GCA_027564795.1 Aphredoderus sayanus
GGTGGAGACGGCGTCCGTGCTGCTGGAGGCCGGGGCCTCGCACTCAATGGCCACCAAGGTGAGGTCGGGGGTGGGGGGGGCAAATATCACCTTCACTGGGGGAAATTGTAAGAACCCATGTCGAGTAGACGGCACTAGCATGATTTGTCTTTCACTTGGGCTAGGAGATGAATTTGTAATTAACAAACCTGTGTCTGTCTTGTTAAAAATGTCTTGTTGTTGTTTTTTTGGTTCAGCTCTTGGGTTTAATTTGAAACTGTTTAATACATAGAAACCGAACTGAAACGCTTGTTTCCTGTGTTTGACACGTGGGTCAGTTTCCTAGCCAGCTGTAACTATGGAGATATGATCACAACGTGCCTTTGGAGGCACACTATGTAGCAGAGATGAATGGTTGCAGCACGCAGGGTGGAGAATTGTGTGAACCCTGTGAGAGCCGTAGGGGGAGGGGTAGAGAGGTGTGTGAGCTGATTTTGGGGGGGTGTTCAGGTTTGTACACATGGAGGTGCTTCAGGTGCTGAGGGGAGGGGGGGATTAAACATATAGGAGTAATAGAGGAGGCGACCCACATTGCTGTTAATCTAAGCAAGCATCTAAGGGAAGAAAAGTGTAGTCTAGCAGTCACATTTGCCTCCTGTTGCCTGGCAAAAGCCCATGCTGCATTGACAATCAGATGAATACACATTACACCACTGACATCACTAGGTCTGAAGGTGAAAGTGGCCGTTTTGCGTGGTTCCCTCTCAAGTTGACCTCATGTTGATGAATGATTGATGAAGCTGTTTAAAGCCACTGCTTCCTTATGCATTATGCATGATTAGGCAGAGCAACGTCAAGTGATTTGTTTCATTATAACCTACAGTACTGTAAGAGGCCAAGCACGACCGTAGGTTAGCGTTGTAATGTATTCCTCCACTCCGGAGGTGACGACAACACACTTGATGTTTGTTTGCTTTCCCGCCATCTTTATCTCTCTTTGTCTTTCCATGTAACTCTATATTTTAATCACTCTCTCGCTCTCTCTCTAGCTCTCTTTCTCTCTCTTTATCTATCTATGTATCTCTCTCTTTATCTACCTATGTATCTCTCTCTTTTCCCTACTCTCCCTCTGTCTCTGTCTCATTTGTCTGGGGAAAAAGGGTGTGGCAGTGAAAATAAATAAAACCAGGGAGACCTGGGAGAGTTAACGTTGTTGTTATGAATGATTTATACACAGTGTGTAAAAGTAGCTTCTCCAGAGGCAGGGCTGGCATGACCTTCAAAGCCTAGCCATTCAACAACATTACATAGTGTCTTAAACACTGAGCAAAGCTGTTTAATTGTTTGTGTTTAACTTCTCAACAAAACACAATCCTTGTCTATTCCTTCATGCCCATACTCCTGTTAGCAGATATAATCCGTGGTTTGACAAACAAAGGGATCGCCTCCCTCCAGCGGCAAGGTTTGAAAGTGGTTGAGGAGCGCCATCTGCTGGTTAAAGTGTGACATTATGTGGTAACATTGTGGCACGTTGTTACCTAGGATTGCATCAGTAACTGTAGTTGAGATACAAATATTTAGGTTTAGATTATATTGTGTATCTGAGTATTTTTCAATTATTAATCTTCAGAATTTTTCACTACAACATGGGTACATTTACATAATAAAACTGTAACTCTGTTCCCCTCCACAGAAAGGATTTACCCCTCTGCACGTTGCAGCTAAGTACGGAAGCCTAGATGTGGCCAAACTTCTTTTGCAGCGTCGGGCTCCACCTGATTCTGCTGGGAAGGTAAATGTCACAATTAGGACTAGATTACTAAACAATACAATAATACTTATAATTTAATTGTCAGTTATTGTCAGTTTGTTCTAGTGTCAAGAGAGGACTATAAATTGCAAGTCTGCTGCTGTTTTTGTTTAGACAAAATAGTAAGATTAATTTAATGAAAATCAGACATTTTTGTTTGGATTAACAGCTTTGTATTCCAGAAAAAAATGATAACCAATAAATATTTTACAGCAAAACCATTTTTTCCCCTTCTTTTTGTCATAATAAGGACCCAGCTAGCGAGCCCCCTCGCTCTTGCTCTCTAATATAACTGTTAATACACTTTCAGCGACAGTTATTCCCCTTTATTAACAATTAACTGTGTTTTCTTAATGCTCTCGTCAACTGTATGTGACTAGCGCTAATGGCGGCTAGCTGCGCTAACAGCTGTTTAATCCGTGTGCGCTCACCATCCATCCCTTACAGAACGGCCTCACCCCGCTCCACGTTGCAGCGCATTATGATAACCAGAAGGTGGCGCTCCTGCTATTGGAAAAAGGAGCGTCGCCCCACACCATGGCCAAGGTGAGAGCCCCCGCTTCCCTCCCAGTCTTTGTCAGGCCAAGGACTAAAGGCTACAAGAATTAGCATCAACAGTGGCAGTTTACCAGTGCTTATATACACACACACATATACAGTATATATACATGTTTTACACTTTCCCGTACACTATTAAAATACATTTATGTGGTCAGTTGCGTGACACCCCTCCTCTGTTCTGCCCCACCCCACCAGAATGGGTACACGCCTCTCCACATCGCAGCCAAGAAGAACCAGATGGAGATCGCCGCGGCGCTGCTTCAGCACGGCGCGGGCACCAACACCCTGACCAAGCAGGACGTCACTCCGCTCCACCTGGCCTCCCAGGAGGGCCACACCGACATGGCCGCCCTGCTGCTCAGCAAGGGCGCCCAGGTCAACGTCCCCACAAAGGTAGGGGCTTCTGCTGCGGCAACGCAAGTGTCTTTGCACCGACACAGTCGTCATTATCCACGCTGTGTTTAATTAGCAAAATGAATGCACTTGCGTTTTATCCATGTCATCTCCCGTTCCCTTTAACAAGCCACCCGTCCATGGGTGGCGCATTGTTGGCCCATTGCCATCTTGAGACAACGGAAAGGGATTGACCGACCAAGTACAGCCCTTTTGAACCATGCGCCTGGCGGAACAACCATTTCTTCCTCCAATAAACTAGCAAAAGTGGATTTGGACACGCCTTGCACTTTAGACTTAAATCATTACAATAGGCCCCAATGGCTTAAATTCACAGATAAGGCAGGAAAGAAAGACCACTGGACAGAGACAATGAGGGTCAAGTGTAACTAATAAGACAATCAACTCTGAAAGATGGGGCGAGGACATTGACACTGAACAGAACCTGTTTTGTCCCTAAAATATTCTGAATTGACTGCCCACTCTTCATCTAAATACCTACACTTCTATAATACAATAATTTGATGAGGCCAGCTGAAAGCTTTTCTTGTGGAAATCAGTTTTGTTCAGGCCTTCTCTCTCTAGTGACAGAAGGGAAATGGAAAGCGATAGGTTTTCTAAGTGGCAGAGGTGGAAACACACATTGAGCCTATTCTGGGAGAGCTTCCATGTTAGGCATACATAGCTGAGTCACAGAGATGTGGGTGTAAACCTAGTGTACTGACAAGCATGGCTGTCAGTACACCCTGTCTGTCACGCAAGCACTCACACCCACGCGGCGTGCGATTAGCGTCCATTAACTACTGCCTGCTTCTGAAGTGTAGCTGTATACAGTAAGTAGCATTTTTTAAGGATTTGGTTCTGAGAGCAGTGCATCAGCATTCACAGTATCAAGTCTCTTACATGGGAGTAGCTTTAACAATGTGTGTGTTTGTCCAGAGTGGTCTGACCTCCCTTCACCTGGCGGGCCAAGAGGACAAGGTGGCTGTTGCAGAGATCTTGACCAGAAAAGGCGCCAACCTGGACCAGCAGACTAAAGTACACACAATAGCATCTATTCACCATTATGTGATTAGTTCGGCTCCATAATGTCATTATTGACAGTCTCATCTGCTATTTAAGGCATTGACCTGTGTTGTATTGAGTATTATGCAGACATAGATGTTTATGACGGATTAACTGTTTTTTTTTTTACAGTTGGGTTACACCCCGTTGATTGTGGCATGTCACTATGGTAACGCCAAGATGGTCAACTTCCTGCTGCAGAATGGAGCTAGCGTCAATGCCAAGACCAAGGTATAGCGCTGGTATTGCCTGGGCCTCATACAATGTGTGACTCAGCATGTTGACCTGACCTACAGGAACAGCGAAACACTGGTTTCCACAGTGAAACACATTGTGTAAATAGACATAAGCGAGGATCATGTAAATCATCTGTCTTCCAGTGGATTGTATTAAAGCAGTGGTTCTTTTTCTGATGCACGGCCCACCACAAAACAGTGTTTGTGGCCCACAATCCCATAATAATAAAATTAAGCCAAGTTCTTTGAGTGTGTTGATTTGCAGGGTACACCTAGATGTACAACAAAGTGAAAGTAAAGTTAAAAACAAAAAACATTACATGTACAATCGTAGTATTTTGCAAAGTAATTGGTGGCCCACTTGCAATACCGTCACGGCCCACTAGGGGGCCCGCGGCTCACAGGATGGGAATAACTGTACTAACAGTAAGGCTCATGATTGTCCCGGTGCAGAACGGATACACGCCCCTCCACCAGGCAGCGCAGCAGGGGAACACACATGTCATCAACGTGCTGCTGCAGCATGGTGCCAAGCCCAACGCCATCACTGTGGTGAGAGGGAGGACACACACACACACACATGCACCCCTTTAGTAAACGGTACATATTTACAAAGACACACACACATGCACACACAGGAGTGTGTGTGTGTGTATACTCAGTATAAATATTCTCAAAGACACACACATGCATATTCAGCATACAGTAGATATTTACAGATTCACACACACACACACACACACACAGGAATGCCAATAGTCACTCATGATTTGCCTATACACACATATTGAACAGGTATCTCTCTCTGTCGCTACCCCCTCTTTCACCCATCCCCCCTCCCTCCCCCACCCTCCCCCCAACAGAACGGTAACACCGCCCTGGCCATTGCTCGGAGGCTGGGCTACATCTCTGTAGTGGACACTCTGAGGGTGGTCACAGAGGAGATCACCACCACCACCACAGTACGTATTCCCAGGTCACCCTGGGCCGGTCTAGATCTTGTGTGGAAAGGTTTACAGTGTGGGTCATGTTCCAATGTGTGGTTTGCTTGTTTTTTTTTATCTCTGACTGTTGAAGTCATTTTCCATGGTCTAGAGATTGCATCAATACACAAGGTTCCCACTGGTCAAGGCATTTCTGATTGGTTAACCTTATTCTTGGGGAAAGGCATGGAAAACAGGGGATGTGTGTGGGCTAAAGATGTTGGTACAGGTACAATTATCAGTCATTGTAGATTCACTGTGTTTACCTGTGGTCAGTCAGGTAATTTACATTTGTCTCATTGTGGATACTGAGCGTAGTTTGCTGTCAGTAATAATGATTGAGATCCGTGTTCCCCCTATGATAGACGGTGACAGAGAAACACAAGCTGAACGTGCCTGAGACCATGACAGAGGTGCTGGATGTTTCAGATGAGGAAGGTGAGCCAGCTCCCATCCCCCTCTGCCCTTCGTCGGCGCGCCGAATGAAATGGAGACCCCTCTGAGGGGGTATCCTGACCATGCACACACACACACACACACACACACACACACACACACAACTGGATTTAGTGGCTCAACCTACGTTAGCTTGCCTTTGTTAGCCGTACCAACATAATGTAACATCTGCGGTTTATCGGTTACTGAGTAACTATCCCATCCGCCTGCAGTGATTAAATCCAGTAAAGACGAGGAAGGTGATATTATGTCTGATGACTCCATGGAAAGTGAAGGTATTTAAAGGTGTTGCCGTGGGTGATTTGACCAGAAGGTGACTAGGGACTGGTGTGATCCGCATGGTGGGAACGTGTATTTAGAAACACATGCGGTGTGACTCTGGTTTACAATCAACAGCAGCTGCATGGAAACTACAGTTGGAAATGATAAGGTTTTTCAGTGTTTGATAGTGATTTTTGGTACATAATATGCTACTATGAAGTGAATGTTATTTGGAGTGCAACTAACAACATTGTTGTTTTTTTTCCATATCTAACACATTCAAAACAATATCCAGGGGACAAAATAGCATGCCATTCAGACAATCTACACTATGACCTTCTTCTGAAATTTACTCCAGAGAAATGTACAGTTATATAGAACAAAGTCCTCAAATAAGTAAACAATATTTCAAAGGCTTCTCGAAGCTCAATTCAAAACGTCCGTCTGTTCCCACAAGGATACACTTGGAATGTGAAATTTCTAAGTTAAGCATGCCAAACCAAAGACCTTGATTAGTATTAATGTTCTATACCCTACAGAAACACAGCATAATAATGTCTAAATACATAAGAAATTAAACTCAGTGATATTTTCTTTCCACAACAGACAGCACAGCATTGTAGATTTACAAACATATCGCCAATTGTCCAACCCTAGAATTAGAAAATGAGGCTATAAATTAAACAGAATAAGACTTTGATACTTTGTTACATGTATACTGTATGTAGGATTTATGAGAATGCTTCAACATTAACTGACATACAGTAGCTGCCATGTTTAATTTGCTTCATTCTATTTTATTTGAGCTCTTAACATTCCTGTCAGTGAGATGGTTGGCTGACTGGCTCCTAGCAGCATGGACCCCTTCCCCACGGTAGCATAGTGCCTAATCATGTGCCCCCCTCCTCTACAGGCGATGACACCATGACAGGTGATGGAGGGGAGTACCTGAGGGCTGAGGACCTGCGAGAGCTGGGTGATGACTCCCTGCCTGGACAGTATCTGGACGGGATGAACTACCTCCGCTTCAGCCTGGAGGGGGTGCGCACTGACAGGTAAATCAAACACACCCACGGCAATGGCCCCAGTGTTGCGTCATTAGCGGCATTCGCAGGCGCGTGTGTGTGTGTGTGTGTGTGTGTGTGCGTCTGTGAACATCTGAACATCTGAACATCTGAACACCTGCCAATCTCTTTGTTGTCTTTGTCTCCCTTCTCACGCCTTCATAGTCGAATGCAAAGGTATGTGCCATCACCTGCTGGCTCATAACAACCTGCATTTCATTTACGGATCATTTATATAATGTAGAAATGTTATTCCTAATGTGCCCTCCAACTGTGTCTGCTTAGACATACAGTAGCATGTCCACTCTTGCTGGATCTGGAGTAGAACATATCTTAACATTTCCCAGGTTAAACTATTTTTCAGGAGCGTGGTTGTTTTGCTCAAGTTCAATTCCAATAAAACATCAAAATTAAACTGATAAAAGTTCATTCAAACCCACTGTTACATTGTCCTACTGTGTAACAGCTTCCTCCAGGGTGCACTAAAGCCTAGCCATAGCCCTGCGTGATTGCCTGCCCTGCCATGACATGTCTTGTGTTGAGACTCTAACCGTCACTCTGACTGACAGCTCTCCTCTCTCCTCCAGCACCGACAGGTCCTTCACCCCCACCCACCACAGCTACTACTCCCCGAAACATGAAGGTCTGTTGGAGGAGATGCTCACCAGCCACCAGGTACTCAACAACACATGCATCGTTTATGGATTGTTGTTGAACAAAAATTAAAGGTGCACTTCTTGATTTGTGGCTGGAGATATCTTTGTGGCTAAAACGAGAGTGCACTTCCCCTCCTGAGGGCTTAGTGGCTTGCACTCCTCTCTGGTGCAGTTAGCTAGTGCTAGTTAGCAGTAGCCGCTCACAAACAGCTCTATGTGGTGGTGCTATTGCAATTAGCTAGTGCTAGCTAGCGGTAGCTGCTAACACACAGCTCTGTGTTGTGGCAGTATTGCCGTTAGCTAGCCCTACCTAATGGCACTGTAGCCACTAACAAACAGGTCTGTGTGGTGATGCTATTTCAGTTAGCTAGCTGTAGCTATAGTTATTCACTAACCAACAGCTCTGTGTTGTGCGCCAGGTGTCGTCACTCACCAGGGAAAATGAGAGGGACTCATACCGGTTGAGTTGGGGCACTGATAACCTGGACAATGTGGCTCTGTCCTCCAGTCCCATTCACTCTGGGTAGGTACAGTACTGCAGCCCAAGTGAACACACGTGCAAAAGTATAGGGAACACAAATTCCATATTTGTACAGTATTTGTACATTACTGTACATATTGTACAAGATATATTGAGCAAGATCACAGGAGAAACGCATATGCACAATATGTGAAAAATAGGGCCTACGTTTTCTGTTAAGTATGTCAGGGTTGCCAACTTTGAAGGCTGACTTGGTGTGAGAATCGGTAATATTGAAAAAGTATACCAAAACAGCTGTATTTTTTAGCATGAGATGCAATAAAGTCAATCAAATGATTTTTTTTCATGCTAGTGTGAGACAGGACAGGACAAGTGTGTGACACACGCCAAATGCGTGAGAGTTGGCAACCCTGAAGTATGTAATATGTAAATTTAAGGCACTCTTAACTCTCTTAAACTCTTAAAGCACATTAATTACTGTGTAGGCAATAACTTATCATATAATTAGTTAATTGGTCCATTAGTCTCTTTTTACCAACATTGGATAAGTGATTACATGCATACTGCTAAAGTGCTTTATCTAATTTAGCTATTTTTAGCTGAGTCATTCACATAGGCATGTACATTGAATCACAGCAATATAGAATTATGACGATAATCTGTTTTCATGGGAAGGTTTGTCATCGCTGGGCTTTAAGCCAGTTATTCTTTCTTTTACTTTGTCCAGTCATCCTTTGAACACTTCTGGTTTTTCTGTTTCTGTCCTTTCTCCCTTCTCGGGCACGGTTTTTAGTCGCTCGTCTCCGTGCCACGATCATGGAGATCACAGCAGGTGACCCACTGTACCTTAGCTTGGTCATTGTCTTCCTCCTCCTCCTCCTCATCTTCACTGTGCTGACCCACCCTCCAGAGTGCTCTCCTGGCTGGGGAGATGTTTGTGTGTTGCTGTCCTTAACCTGCTCTGCCTCAATGGTACAGTCTGTCAGTTGCTTCTGCTGGAAACCAGACTGGAATCAGTTAAACCAGTCGAGTCAAGTCTGTGACATTTATTCCTGAATTTGGTATATCAAATGGTCAAAGCAGGGCATCCCAACAACTGTTAAAGGCAAAGAAGGTTCAGGACGTACATGTTTTATATCACAAGTGTTGCCACTAACAGTATTGTTCGCTGACCATTGTTCTGTTTTAGGACATTTTGTAAACAACTGTGTCTAAGTATTAATGTACTACACATTTACCCTTACAATTAACAGAGCAAAGGGTCTCACTTTCCTCACAGGGATAAAACGGTTTGTGTTGGATCAAAACTCTGGCATGCAGCATTGGAGGGCGATATGTTTTAATGTTTGCTGTCTGTATACTGTATAATAACACATATTGTGTTTACAAGTCTACGTGGCCTTCAGGTAGAGCTGGGCAATACTGAACAAATGCCAATCAATCAAAAATCAAATATCATGGACTTTTTGTCCAGATACCTTAATATAGATATGATGATATTTTGATATTTAGTCATATTCAGTACTTTGAGGATGTGATAACCAATGGATGGACTACTAGATCATCCGTTTTATGGCAAAAGGCGTTTAATTGATTATTCAATTACACTCAACAAAACAATCAGATGATATTACAATATCAATAGTATATCGATATATTTCCCAGCTCTGTCTTCTATAATGTGTAAATACCAAATATATTCAGGTGCAGTTTAATATTATTATTATTATTATTATTATTGATATTAATTAAAGTGTCATCTCATCACACTCGTCCTCCCTCATTGAGACACTATCTATGTTGACACGTGCATGGGGGTGTGAGCTCTGACTGAGACAGGAGGCTCCGTGCGTTGGCTTCTCCCCCCTCACTCCTCTCTACCCCTCCCCTCCAGCTTCCTGGTCAGCTTCATGGTGGACGCCAGGGGCGGGGCCATGCGCGGTTGCCGTCACAACGGCCTGCGCATCATCATCCCACCGCGGAAGTGCAGCGCCCCGACGCGGGTCACCTGCCGGCTGGTGAAGAGGCACCGCCTGGCCACCATGCCCCCCATGGTGGAGGGGGAGGGCCTGGCCAGCCGCCTGGTGGAGGTGGGGCCCTCCGGGGCCCAGTTCCTTGGGTAAGGCCCTCCACAGGGTGGGGCGTGTGGATGTGGGCGCGATGGGTGATGTAGCTCAGCTGCACTTAACTGAAATAGAGCGGGGTCTGAGAGAGGCAGCGGTCGCCACTAGAGCACCAGTAAGTTCAGCTTTGTGATGTCTACCTTTTTAATATGCCCACAATTTGCTGCCCCTTCATATGTTTCAGATTAATTTCGCCCCTGCCTCTGCCTTACTAAAACTATCTCTATCTGCCTCCACCCAGCCAGTGCCAAGGATGTTCTCTCTTGCTCCTCAGCATGCCTGGTTTTCTTTCAGCTGTGGCTCCGCCCCCTTTATGAAGCCCACCCACCTACTAAAGCCGCACCATGATTGCTTTGATATGTTAGCCCTGTTAGCATACTGTGTAGCGTTAGCAATAGCGTTACCTCTTGAGAACCTCTGTGTGTGTGTGTGTGTGTGTGTGTATATAACCGCCCACGACAACAGGCTTTGACTGTCTGCACTCACACCAGTCCCAACTACTGTGTGCTCTCTTCCTCCTCAATGCTGCGTCACGGGAACTGGGGGTGTGGCCGCCGCACGCAGTAAACTCCACCTCCCCGCGGCCCCGCCCCCTCTTAACGAGGGCGAGAGCTTGGTTAGCCGTATCCTGCAGCTCGGCCCGCCGGGGACCAAATTCCTTGGGTAGGCGGAGACACCAATCAGAAGCGACGGTCGGGGGGTGGTGGTGGTGCCGGGCTGGGATGAAATGACAAGGCATACGAAACAATCCATGGATGCTTGCCACTCACCTGCTTGTTTGTGTGCCCGCTGCTTCCCCTGCTGCTAGTTCATTGTGCATGACACATTCTGCGCTTTTCAGGAGGAAACACCAGGGTTATCACCGTTTAGTTGCTCTTACCTTGCTTCATTCTCTTTCCATTGCTGTGTTTGGCTTTGCACGAGTGCTTGCTGTTCACCCCCATGCTATTGTGCTCATAGTCGTGTGCACCATGTGTTTGTTTTGTTTATACTGTAGCATACTTCTACATTCTAGCTGGATGGTTGTTTGTTTACCACGCACACACACACACACATGCTGTACACCCACAACTGTGCCTTCCGTCTAATGTAGTTGGCTAACCCCCCTCCCCCCCCCCCCCCCACACACAGTCCAGTGATCGTGGAGATCCCCCACTTCGCCGCCCTGCGCGGCAACGAGAGGGAGCTGGTGATCCTGCGGAGCGAGACGGGGGAGAGCTGGAAGGAGCACCACTGTGAACACACGGAGGAGGAGCTCAACCAGATCCTCAACGGCATGGACGAGGGTGAGATCCTGTGGCTCCGAGGCCCCCTCAGAGTCCCGGAGGCCCATAACGCTAAGCCCCCATTGACCCCCTGCTTGCTGCTCCCTCTCCTTTCCCCCAGTGCTCGACACGCCCGAGGAGCTGGAGAGGAAGCGGATCTGCCGCATCATCACCAGGGATTTCCCACAGTACTTTGCGGTGGTGTCCCGCGTCAAGCAGGACAGCAACCTGATTGGTCCAGAGGGGGGCGTCCTTAGCAGCACCGTGGTGCCCCAGGTCCAGGCGGTGTTCCCCGAGGGAGCCCTCACTAAGAGGATCAGGGTTGGTCTGCAGGTAACGGACGGAGTACAAGAATGTATGCTAGCTTTACATACCAGAGCCCCAGTTAATAGTTAACAGCTAATAACTACAGTATAAGAATGTATGCTTGCTTTGTAGGTAGAACATACTTGGTGGGTTGCTTTGCGGACCAGATCCTTAGTTAAACAGCTAATAACTACAGTATAACAATGTATGCTAGCTCTGTAGGTAAAACATACTTGGTGGGTTAGGCTAATGTACCAGCATATCCTTAGTTACAACTGCTAATACTTACAGTACAGTATAAGATTGTATTTGATTCTAGCTCTGTGCTAGAATGTTGGGTTGGATTTTCGTACCGGATCCTCAGTTACAACAGCTACAGTATACCTACAGTACAGCACAATAAGGTATTCTAGCTCTGTACATGTTGGGTTGGGGTCTTCAGTTAAAACAGTTAAGGATATCATTGCATTGGGTGTCCTGTACAGACGACGGGTTAAACCCACAGCTAGCTTAACACTCTCCACGACCCCCTCTGTTGTCTGCCAGGCCCAGCCCATGAGCGTGGAGGTGGTGAGGAAGATCCTGGGCAGCAAGGCCACCTTCAGCCCCATCGTCACCCTGGAGCCCCGCAGGAGGAAGTTCCACAAGCCCATCACCATGACCATCCCCGTTCCCAAGAGCAACACCGACCCCATCCTCAACGGCTTCGGTGGGGGGGACACCCCCACTCTGCGGCTGCTCTGCAGCATCACCGGTCAGAGAGCGTGCACACACACACACACACACACACACACACACACACACACAGATACTCACTGTAGTGATCCACCCAACGCCCTCTGCTTCACTTTTTCTATTAGTAACTAATTAATTCATTAACTATTTGCAGGTGGGACCACACCCGCCCAGTGGGAGGATATCACGGGAACCACGCCCCTAACATTCATAAACGACTGTGTTTCCTTCACCACCAACGTTTCCGCCAGGTAGCACATAAAGGACAGTGTTGAAATACGTGTACGAATAATGTATAAGTGAAGTATTCATACTAGACAACAGTTAGGACAGGTAGTTTGTCATTTGATAGCAGGACATTGTATGCAGGACATGAATGTGCCATGTATCTTAAGCCTGTTAAGTTAGATATTTTTATGGTTAACACTGGCACCCAAGGTGTAGTTGCATCTTATAGCCAGATGGTGTCACTAAAAAGTAACCCTAAGCGAGTTTTAAGGTTCTCTTGTAGTTAGTGACCAAAACAGACACAGTGAAGTGTGGTCAATCTGTTAAACCCACTAGTTCTACTCACCTTACCGCACGGCTCTGCCCAGGTTCTGGCTGATAGACTGTCGGCAGGTCCAGGAGTCTGTCAGCTTCTCCACTCAGGTGTACCGGGAGGTCATTTGTGTCCCCTACATGGCCAAGTTTGTCATCTTCGCCAAGACCCACGACCCCATTGAGGCCCGCCTGCGCTGCTTCTGCATGACGGACGACAGGATCGACAAGACCCTGGAGCAGCAGGAGAACTTCATGGAGGTGGCCCGCAGCCGCGACGTCGAGGTAGGGGAGGGGCAGAGAGAGGTGGAGAGGGGAGGAGAGCGGTGAAGCGGTGCTAGGAGAGTGTGGGTGAACTATCGATTAACTGAATCTCAGGGAGGAAATAAATGGAAAAGGTAGAAGTTAGCATCTACTGTATAGTATGTGTTGGTTCGGTTAATGACTGCCTTTATTGTATGTACAGGTTCTGGAAGGTAAACCCATCTATGCAGACTGCTTTGGCAACCTAGTTCCCCTCACCAAGAGTGGCCAGCACCATCTCTTCAGCTTCTTTGCCTTTAAAGAAAACAGACTAGCCCTCTTCATCAAGGTGAGGCAGTGTTCTGTTTTGATTCTGACATGCGTCAAACAAGTGTTTATTTCACGGGGATGTTGGCCGGTTTCCCTGACGATTGTTGCCGCACCGTAGATCCGGGACAATACTCAAGAGCCGTGCGGCCGTCTGTCCTTCATGAAGGAGCCCCGGAATTACAGGACATTGACCCCAAACGCAATATGCAACCTCAACATAACTCTCCCATCGTACTGCAAGGTAAGCGCTTTAGGCCTTGCTCCGGATAACAGTAACAACATTAGAAATATTGGAATGTGTGTCTGTATCTATAACTAAATAGTTGTTACTTAGTCATAAAAGTGGTGTTTTTGGTGTTTATGCATACTACTGAATTTGTACAAAGCTTATGTATTTACATGTGTAATTACTGCTGTGTTGTTAATTTTATTGTGTCAAAGTTATATTGTTTTCTGTTACTTGTGCTATTAATATAAGCAGCCACAGCTGTTGTTATTATGCTAATTGTTATACTAACTCTCTTCCTACACCAATATGCAAGTATTACTCTTGAGTCCGCCTAAAATCCCTCCGACAGTCTTGGTTTTATAGTGATTATTATGTAACAATAGTGGCTCCCTCTCTTTTCACCCTGTCTGTCTGTCTGTCTGTCTGTCTGTCTGTCTGTCCGTCTGCTGCTTCTCACTGCACCCCACCCTTCACCCCCACCCCTACTCCCACCCCAAAAGGAATCTGACTCAGACCAAGAGGACGAGGTACAGTAACAGCCCCCACACCCCAAGCAATACTAACTAGCTCTATAAATGAATCCTCTCACTGTGAGTGTTCCCATTAGTCTTGTGCTAAGATAATGTTAACCTTGTATCATGTATTGTAATGGCATCTGTGTGCATTTTAGTAGATTAGTAAATTGTGCTTTTCTCTAGCACACAGAAATGGTTAATACTAGTGTTTTTAATATGTGCGCCGAGGGAAATCCGACTAATCAGTTCATTTTTCTTACAGACCAGCAGATCGCTAGAGAAATGTAAGGAACTTTTTTTTTAATTAATATTGGTTTGACTTCTTTTTAGTCAATGCTGTTGCATTTCTTTATAAATTAAACTGATAGCAATGTTAAAATCTCCTGTCATAATATAGATGTGTGATTGTATTAATTGCTTATCTAATGCTGTAGTTCTGCTAAGGAATAGCTGAAATTAAAAACATCTAATTTCACTTTCATTAGTAAAGCTGCAGACCACATGTTTTTTTAAGCTCTTTTTTGTGTTTTGTCACAAATATACAGGCATAAATTTCATATTACCAAGTCGAGATTGCATTGCCCCCAAAGGCTTGACTTCATTTGTTTTTACTTTTATCGATCTTTCATCATGTCACCTGCATCAGTGTCATTTAACCTTGTTTTTTTTCCCTGACTCTTTCCATTAAGTCATTCCCCATATTAAAATTGGATGTGTGGAAAAAGACTTTGAAACTAACCACAGTAAACAAAAACAAAAAGAACATTTTCATTCATATTGTAGTAATGTTTACATGACAATGTCTTGGTTTTTCTAGTGATTACTACTGCTAATATTGCTTTACTAGACCCATCCCAGCTAGCTAGACCCCTTCCTTGCCCTGCCCACATGCTGATGTTATACAGTAGTTCCCCCAGGCCCCTAATATATATTTGCGCAAGTGTGCATATACTGTGTGTATGTCACAGTAAATCACTACATATACATACAGTACATGCATTTCTCAATTTGTAAAGTTCACTCAATTCATTCATGCTTTCCCACGGGCTGTCAACCCATTGCTTTGCATGGAAATAACTTGCCTTTAATAAACGTGTGTGTGTATGTGAGAGTGTGTGGTTGTACATTATAATTATATTGGTGTTGAAGTTTTCCTTTGCACTATATTTTATTTTGTAATTTTTGCATGCAACATTATTTGGCAGTGGTTTAATAATTAGGATTTCGGTTCAGTGTCTATAATCAGGCTTATAAAGTAAGTAAGGAATTGAAAATGTTACATTATTTTCCAAGCATATACAATCCTGTATATGTTGCAGCATTTTCATTCCTTTGAATGACTTGTATGAAAGCACATTAACTAATTATAAAGTAAAGTTGAAAGTTGCAATCACTGCCTTTGTTACAACAAGGCATCTAGTATTATAAATTGTTTCTTTATATGTTTTAGTTTTCCTTTTACAGATGTGAATCAAACATCTGAGCAATCTTGAGATATATGTTTCTTATTTTTCCTTGTCTTTGTCCATTGTTTGTAGCTCATTTGTTTGTCAAGAAGACGCTACATTATTTGTTTTTGCTTGTTGTCCAGTGAGCATGGGTGTGTTGATTCAATGTACATGCAAGTTATTTCCTGCTCATCTCTTTTCCCATCATTATTATTTATTTTGGCTTTTGCTTTTCCATGGTATTCTCCACAACACATCCCAGACTAGGGTGACAATTCCTCTGATATCCCAATGTAGTATCCATTGTGAGCCTGTTGCCCAATGTTCCCTGATGGTGTGATCCAGCCCTGCCCTGACCACATTTTCTAATGTCTGTCCCCTTTCATTTACATTTTTATTTGATTTACTCCTTACTTGTCCTTCTTCCATATGGAAGATGAAGAGACGGAGACATCAGTCCTGAAAACAGAGTTGATTCGAGAACCAGACCTTCTGTCCGATGTGTCCGAGATGAAACAAGACTTGATCAAAATGACAGCCATCTTGACTGCCGGCCCCACAGATAAATCCTCTTCACTAGGCGGTCTAGAGAAGGGGGCAGAGGAGGTGTCTGGAGAGCCATTAGAAATAATGGAGAAGGACTTAGAGAAAGTCAAAGAGGATCTAGAGAAAGTCAGTGAGATACTGAGGAGCGGAACGTATGAGGGTGAGGTGGCAGAGGAGAAAGCAAAAGCTGCCAGAATGGCAGAGGAATGGGTTCTCCTTTCAGACAGTGAAATAGAGGAGGCCAAAAAGATGGCAGCCTTGGAGAAAAAAGAACCTGTTTTACGTGAAACCAGGGCTAATAAAGGGGCTCCTAGACCCAAAGCAATTAAAGACAGTGGTGACCTCAAAGAATATCTCCTGGATGCACCAGTGAGCTCCAAAACAAAAGCTAAAAAAGACGAGAAATTCACAGATGTTGTTTTACGCAAAAGTGCAAAGTCGACCACACCAACCAAATCGCCAGACAAAACTTCTGTTTCTGATGCTAAAAAACCAGTCAGACGGAAGGGTAAGGATCAGGGGCCAGCAGAGGAGTCTATTGAAGCCGGTACACATCTCAGTGTACCCACAGTTCATTCCCCCAAATCCCCTGCATCCCCAGTGGTTGAAGAAACTCCCATCGGGTCAATAAAAGACAAAGTCAAAGCCCTACAGCAGAAAGTGGAGGCAGAACAGAAGAGTAAACGGGCCACAGGAAACAAACCTTCACAGCTGCCTGTAATGAGCAAGCCCTCTCCCAAAGCCAAAGAAAGTCCTAAATCAAAACAAGGCCCCCCAAAATCCCCCAAAGCTGAATCTGAGAAACTTGAGGAGACCATGTCAGTAAAAGAGCTGATGCAAGCCTTTCAAACAGGACAGGACCCATCAAAGAGAAAGTCTGGGCTTTTTGAACTTAAAACATCTACCCTTGCAGCAACCGAGCAAGCCACAAAATCACAAATAATCCAGTCAAAACCATTAACTAAAGAAACTACCTGTGTCTCTCAACAACAAGAAGTCTCTCTGGACTCGAAGCCTCACAAAAGAGAGACCACTCAGCAAGAGAGAGAAAACCAATCTACACCAACTGTCACTGATTCAGAGCTAGCTGAAACTGTAGACTTTGGAAATAGTGGCCTTGATGATAGCTCTGACAGTTCAAAACATGAGGGTGTGGCAGACTCACTTAGTGCCAGTCCTGGGGAACGAACCCTACACCTGAGTTCAGAAGAAAGTTACAAACACGAGGGTTTAGCAACTCCAGGTACAACCCCTGAAAGTTTATCTCCTTCTCCCAAAAATGGAGATCAGACTTCTAAAGCATCTGCATCAGCATCTGACATATCAATAAAAGGTGAAAGGGAAGTCAAAGATAAGGGCAACGACTCTGGTGTGGGGACCATCACTGATCAACTGTCTACAGAATCAACCCTCCCTGTCTCTTCCAGCGAGGCTATGGATTATCACAGTACAAGTGAGTCCACATCGATTAGGCAGAGCGAATGTAAGCTATCTAAACCTCGAAAGCTAACAAAGCGAATTTCAGAGACCCTAGAAACCTTTCTTAGTGATGAGGAAAGCCCTGAGGGTCAGTTAGCCTTATCTTTATCCAGTTCTCCGGTCTCTAAATCATCTACTCACCGTAAAGGAAGCTTAGAACTGCCTATAAGAAACCAAGACTCAGATACCCTAAGCCCATTAGCAGATGATTCTCTTACAATTAGCCACAGAGACTCTCTAGATGGTAGTCCTGTAATGGAAGAAAACTCCTCCCATAAATCCCCAGACTCAATTGAACCTAGCCCTACAAGGGAATCCCCGTGCCATGACTCCTTAGAAAACAGTCCTGTAGAGCAAAAAAGCCAACCAGCTTTCCCGCCATCTCTAGGTCAACCTGCTGTATCCTCTAGCCACCCAGAACCCTCCAAAATCACAGAAATCCCCCCAGATGCTGTGCGTAGTAGGCTGCTTCGAGACCATGAGGCTAGTGCTGATGATGACAGTTGTGAGCAGACGTCCCAGATGACAAGTTCTGGTAAGAGTCCCCTCTCCCCTGAAACCCCTAGTTCTGAAGAGGTAAGTTATGAGGTTAACCCTAAACCCCCTGATCATACGTTACTCTCAGTGCAGTCCAAACCGGCTGTCATCCCTGAAGATGCAGAAGAAGAGGATGCATCAGAGAGTTGTGAAGCCCAGAAAAAAATTACTCCAGAGGAGGAAATGTTTAAGATGGCAGCCAAAATAAAAACATTTGATCAAATGGATAAAGAATCGAGGAGCAAAAAGAACTCTAGGAAAGATTTCTGTGCTGCACCAGATCCAGATATAGGGGTTGACAGCAACAAAACATTAGATCCCACTAAAGAGAAGCCTTCGCAGGGTGAAGGTTGGCTGACTAGGCCCAGTGAGGATTCAGAGTTAGCTTCTTTTGTTGATCCTCTTATTAAAGTACAACCTCCCTCTCCTTTTCCAGCAGGTTTTCATGAAGGGCTCAACATCAATGAGACCAACAGTGCAACGACAACAGGAAGTGTCACATCAGCGGGACCTCATTCTGTCTCAGATATGAGTGACTCAAAGTCAAAAGTGATGAGAACTGAACAAGGACATAAAGCGCAGCTTTTTGTAGCAGCTGACACAGACAACGCTACTACTAACGCTGCAGGAACGCCAAGCTCTGCGAACATAACAGATGAGCAGAAGGAGGAGAGCTTGAGGAAATCAAAGGAAAATACAAATGACTATGCGATGGGTGTTGACACTGTACTGCCTGGGAAAGTAAAACCAGGTAGCAATGTAACAGACGAAGTGAAAGGAGATCAAAAGGAACATACAGGGGCACCAGAGGCTGGGATTCATCAGCCTGTTGCCACTGGGCAAGACACGTTCAAACCAGAAATCTGTATATATGATGACACAGAGGAGGATGATGAGGTGGCAGAACCTCCCAGGACTGAGTCAAAGGGTGTCACTGCGAGAGCAGAGACCGACACCTGGACTGCCATGCGCGAAGATGATGCAGCTTTTACAGCGCGTGTTAAAGAGGAGGAACAGAAAATACTCGCTCTGATGGTGGAACGCCAGTCTCAGCAGGCCACCCCCGACACAACTCCTGGTAGGACCCCCACAGAGGAGAGCACTCCAACTAGCGAACCCAATCCCTTCCTGTTTCAGGAGGGGAAGCTCTTTGAGATGACCCGGAGCGGTGCTATTGATATGACTAAAAGGAGCTATGAAGAGGAAGGGGCTGGCTTTGCCTTTTTCCAGATAGGTGAACAGCCCTTAGAGGAGCTCATCTCAGATGAGGTTAGGCAAGAGGGTAGGAGTGCAGAAGCCCAACCTGAAGTTGGCCTAAATTTAACACTAGCATTTACTACTGAGGAAGATGATAAATCAAAGGAAAGCACTGAGTGTCAGAACAAGACCCCTGTTGACGGTGATCAGGCTTCCCCAAAGGCTGATGCAAGTAAATCTAAAATCCCTAGAATGGGCATTTCAGCCTCAGCTAAACCCACAAAAAAAGATCAAGATTCCCCTGAGGCAGAAGCTCAAACAGATAGAACTTTATATGAAGGGCCATTAGATTTAGACACTAGTTCTCCTGACCCCATGATAACAAATGTACAGACAGCAGAAACCACAGTCACCAGATCTGTGTATTCTGAACAGGGCCAAGACTCCTCTGATTCCTCTCCAGAGGAGCTTCAGTCAATGGTAGAATCCCCAAAACCATCAGGAAAAGCTAAACAAGCTGCAGTCAATATTGCAAAAAAGACCCCAGCTAAAACCCAAACTAAGAGTACCCCTCAGTGTCGGGGAAAGCCTACAGCACAGTCTCAGTCCCGTGCAGCTCCCTCCTCAGGTCTGCTCAAAAAAGAGACTTCGTTCACCTCTGAGTCCAAATCTAGAATTCCAGTCAAAGCTGGCAAGCCTGACTCCCCCGCTAAACGCAATGAATCTGCACAGGAAAAGAAGCTCAAGGTTCAAAAGGAAGCGAGGAGAAAATCTGAGACAGATATGGGTCCCTCTGTGGAGGCCAAAACCAAAACACACTCTTTCAAAGCCAAGAGCTTCTGTGAGGGAGAGTCCACAAGGCCATCTGCTAAAAAGGAACAGGGTCGTCCCTTGAGCGTGGAGTCAGCAAAGTCTAAAGGCTTCCAGTCCAGGCTGCCTGTCAGAGGCAAAGCTGGTCAACCATCTCACACGTCAACACCAATAAAGGAGATACTCAAGCCAAGAAAACAGTCCATTGAGTTCTTTGAAGAGATCAGCGATGAGGCAGCAAAACTCGTGGACAGGTTGACACAGGCAGAGAAAGACACAGAGAAAGAATCTGCAGCTGCTAACTCAGACGATGAGAGCAATCTCATTGATCCCTCGATCATAGAAAAGGAAACTGAAATGCAGTTCCCTCCCTCAGGAGATATCTATCCCATTAGAACACTGTGGGATGACCCTGTTGAGACGCAGATGCAGCGAATCCCAGAAGATAAAGTCAGAATTCAAGGTACCCCCCCCCCCCCACCCACTTTACGGGCCCATTCACTTTCTCTTGTCCCTTGCTAGTACGCTGCAGTTCATAAAGGTGCTGCCTCTCTGTCTCTTCTAGTTTGTAGTTACAGACTCCTTGTGGTTGTGTGGATTGAGCTCTTTGTGTTTGTGATTGTGTCTATTCTTTTCTTCTTTGTTTTGTGAAAATCTCAAGATTGACTTAAAGACTTTACTGAATTCAACAAAAACATTCGTGATGAATAAATAGTAACCATATAAAAAAAGAAAATAAGTAAATATAACCATATAAAAACATGTACTGATTACATAGTAATCTGATTACATAGTAATCAGTACAGTCTGATTACATAGTAATCAGTACATGTAATCATGTAATAATAGTAAGTATAATCAGTACATTACATGTACTGATTATACTAGATATATATAGATTTTGTTTATTCATAAATTCGCCAAAGTCTGTCATGACCATTCTTTACCAGTGTGGCATCTACTGGTTTGGGTTTACTGTTAGTTCATTATAGCAGTTGAAGCTACTCAGTAGTACACATCTATATTGCACATAGATATTCAATAACTGTAGCTCCATCTTAGTCTATGTCCATAGAGCGGTAGTGAGAGCTTCCTTTGATGTGCGTGGTGTGTTCCATTTCTAAATGTTACTTAGTCTGATCTACCCTGAGGGGCTGGTCACTCATGGTTGTGTGGTGGTATTTGCAGTAGATCCACAGGATGAGGCAGAGAGAAAAGAACAACGGTTGGCCATCATAGCCGACCACCTGGGCTTCAGCTGGACGGGTGAGTTACACCATTTCATGAAGCGTAGTGTAGCTCTTTATTTTGCCTCATAGACCTTTGATAAAAGGATGAGCTTTAGCACAATAATTAGATCTAAAGGCCAGAATTCTTAACTATTTTAAAGTTGTATAATGACACTCGGCTCAAGGATAAATTTTGACTTCATAATTCTACATGCTCTCATATGCAGGTAATGTTCTCGCTAACGTTTGCCTTGTGATTTGAAGAGTTTAAGAACATTTGTTCTGTTACAGAGCTTGCACGAGAGCTGGAATTCAGTGAGGAGAGGATCACCCAGATAAGAATTGAAAACCCTAATTCGCTACAGGACCAAAGTCATGCCCTGCTAAGACTATGGATGGAGAGGGAAGGAAAACACACCACAGGTTGTTGATCACATAATTCTAATAATTTAAACCAACCAAGTATATGATAGTATTCATAATATTTATGCTGCCATATTCTGTGCACAGAATTTACATTGCTTAAGAGATTGACCAAGATCAACCGAATGGACATCGTTCACCTTATTGAAACCAAGATAATGAAATCCACAGAAGAGGATACATCATCTCACACCTATGCAGAGATAGAGAGAACAATAGCCCTTGATCATAGTGAAGGTACACAATGTGCAGTGTGTACTCTTAAGGAAATGCTTTAGTTTAGGGTTTGTAATTAAAAATATGTTTTAGTATAATACAGATCAAAATAATAACTTCCATTTCTAAGACACCTTTAGTGAAATACCAACTGCTGCTCTGCCTTTTTAGGTTTCTCTGCCCTTCATGAAGACATTGACAGTCCTAGGCCAGGCAGACGAGCAGATACTATGGCCAGAAGTCCAAGCTCGGGGGTACAGGTTCCTGTGGTTTCAGCTGAGGATCTGTCCACCAGCTTGTCGTCTCTCTGCGAGACAGCGGGCCGGACAGAGGTAGCTACAGGTCTCCTGAGACATTCCCAGAAAGAGAAACTACAAAAAGAGATCGAAACAACACAGTAAGTATTTCAGGGAATAGGGAAATTAATTTTATATTAAAAGGAAAATTATGACTAAATGCAGCTGGTTTATATTTTATAACAATGTTTTTGTATGAGCATGACTCGCATGCTATGTTTTCCTTTCTCAGGTTATCACAAAGATGCGAGGGTAGAACGGACACAGTGCACAGGGGCACATTCAAACATGTAAGTCCTTTTTTTACACTGTACTGCACCACCCCCTACCAACTGCGCTCTCATGTGATTGACCCGGTGTACAAAGGAAGACCCAAGTTGTCTTTCCAGATCACTCCACCTCCCTATCCCACTGTTGAACCATCAGATGATGATGATGATGATGGGGCTGTGGGTGAACAGAAATGGAGTTTGGAGTGTCTACAGACCACCAGTCCGGAATCAATCAATCGATGCTTGTCACTGTCCATGTGGCGAAAGTCATCCAATGACTCACGAATAGGTTTATGCGAGAGTCTGCCATTGTCTCTAACTGATTTCGGAGACAGCCTGACTGAATGCGAGCAAGCCGAAACTGACTTCAGGAAACTGTCAGTTGAATTCAAGGAAACCGGTGAGGACTACGAGTATGTCAGCGATGCTCCAGTTATATCCAAGCAGAAAGAGAGGGCCTCAGAAAATACCATGTGTTCCCAACAACCAAGGAGTGAGTTATTTATTCAGCCTGCTGAACCAGTTCCAGGGTGTCACACTATTCCTGGTGTGATAGAATCTAGTCATCCCAAGCCAATGATCAGGCAGGTTTGTTCAGTGGAGCACATGAATGCAGTATCACGTCGACTCTACAAAGTCCTCTATGGGTATGATGGCGCGCTGAATGATACAGAGAAGGTGCCTCTAATCCCTCCGGATGAATCTGAAGGTTTACTTCATGTTTTAAAGGACGGAGATAAGCTTGATAGAGCTGTTACATCTGAACCTATCCAAATTTACATTTCTAAAACCTCTGAATTTGATGTTAAGCAAATGTCCATTTCAGCAGACTTTCATCCGTCTAATCAAGCACCTGATATTAGCACGAAAACATTAATAGATTCCTCTGATGCAAATGTTAACAGTTTAGTTTTAGTTTCTCCATCCAACTCTATGACCACAACTGTTTTTCAGGTGTCACATGACTCAATGGTAGAGGACACAGATAATGCAGTTTCTCCTCAAGTTGTTAAGCCTAAGTCGGTCTCACAGGAATCAACATTATTATATAGGTCCCTAATACCAGAATGGCAGGAATATAGTGAATCCTCTAAGTATGCTGACGATCATCAAAACATTGCTCTATGTAGATCATCTCCTCCGGCTGTGACATCAAAAGAGTGCCTCTCATCTGACTCACCTATACCTGCCAATCATCCATCCCTTCCTGACGCGTCATTCATTTTAATGGAGAGCAGGGCCTCATCGCCCGAGTCAGTGTCATCATTAAATGAATTCAGTTTTCTTGCACCTGACTCTCCAGTACCTCATTTTAGACCCTTGTCTCCCCTACCACCCCCCGTTTCTATGTGGGAAATGGATGAGGCTGGTACTTTTTCCCAGGAGAAATCATTCTTACGTACAGCAGAAGAAGTGTCTAGGATGCTAGTAACAGAAAGAGAAACTGAGGAGAGGCCTTTAACACCAATGGTTTCTAACAGGAAACCTTTTGGAAGGCCAATTTCGCCTAACAGCGACTATAGTGATGGTGAATCCATCTCACCTCAGTCACTTTGTTTTGATACAGAGGACAGGGCGTCATCTCCTGATGCTGTCATGTTAGACACAGAGTTCAGGCCCCTGTCTCCTGATGTGTGTTTGCAGGAGACAAGAACATCTTCTCCTGAATCTATAGCATCACTAACAGCATATAGTCTTCTTCCAGCGGAGTCACCCATCCCAGAGTTTAATCAGGCTTTAACACAGCCTCCTTCCACGTGTCGAGATAGCTCATCATCACCTGAGTCAGTGGTGTCAGATGTGGAGTTTGAAAGCATACTTTTGTTGTCTAATATACATTCTGAAGACAGGCTACAATCACCAGAGGCTATAGTGTCTCCAAATGAATATAAAGCACTGTCACCTGAATCACTTATTCCTGAATTAAGTATGTCGTGGCCAGATTCAACTATATCACTTACTAGACAGTGTCCCACCTCCCCCGAATCAATATCTTCAGATAATAATTATAAAGATGTATGTCTGTCATCAATAATTTTTGAAGATGGACGCTCTTCCCCCATTCCAGTCATTTCTGGAGATGGAAACACAGTGTTGTCCCCAGATTCATGTCTACATGAGTGTAGAGGACTGTCTGTTCTAACTACATGTGGACATAGATCCTCCTGTCCTGAAACTTTGGTATCAGACATAGAATGTGCCAGTGCAACATGCAATTCTTCTGAGATTAGGCCAGAATCACCTATATCAATGACATTTGACCCATTATCTCCATACAGCGATGATTGGGTCATAGTATCAATGTCTGACACTGAAGACATGCTTCTCTCTCCACAGTCAATGCCTGATCACCATCATCTGTCAAATCAGTCAGATATGTTAATTGCAGATAATGAATCAGTATCTCTTGAAATAGCCACTTTAGAAACTAAATGCACCATTGTTTCCCAAGACAATTTTATTTCACAAAATCGTCCAACTGAAGAAGATTCAGCAACAGTTAGGTTACCTGGAGAGCCTTTAGAGTTTCTGTCTGAGCATCAGACATCCTTTCCACTAACAGAAATTAGAGTTCCAGTCTTCAAACGTGTTCATAATGCAGAGCTTTGGAAACTAATCTCTCAAATCCATGATCCACAATATGTTGGGGAAACCTTCATGAATAAAAGTGGAATATTTGAATATTCTGGCACTAGGGCAGAGTATGTTCAGGCTGGAAATGAATTTAAGGCTCCTGACTTATCAATACCTGATTTAAGTAAGGCTTTATCTGATTCTACTAACTTAGACAAAGGCTACAGGGCTGCTTCACCTGAATCAGTATATTCAGATATTGAATATGAGGCTAACTATTCATCCAATGAGAAACAACCATCATTTCCAGATTCAGGTGATGAATATAATGCACTTTCACCTGATTCACCACTCCCTGAATTTAGGCATTTTCTAACAGAGCATGCCATTTCGACAGGATTGGACAGGCGCTCTTCACTTGATTCAGCACATTCTGATCTAGACTATGCGGATATTTCTCTGTCTGTGCTGTCATTCTCTAATACCAATGATACTGAGCAGAGATCTGACTCACCAGATTCAATTGTGTCAGAGTCTACAGAAAGAACCCCAGCTGGAGATCAACAGTTGCCTCTCAAAGCAGTCAGAGTACCAGTAAATAGGCTTGTATATGATGCTGAACTTTGGGAGTTTATTTCACAAATGTGTGACCCTCAGTATGTAGGTGAAACTTTCTGCAGTAAAACAGGTGTTTATGAATATACTGCATATCGGTTTGAGTATGTACAGGGTGATGTGAACGGAAAACAACTTGTACTGGACAAAGACAGACCCATGTCACCTGATTCTGATTCTGACTCAGAATATATATTATCAACTGAGGACATCATGTCAATGGTTGCATTGAGATCGGATTCCCCACAGTCTTTGGAAGGTTATAGTGCCTTGTCTTCAGACTCCCCAATACCCCAATTTTCTTTTGCAATATCTGAAATGGCTCAAATTTTGAATCGATCATCTTCACCAGAGTCTACATTGTCAGAAATGGAATCAGACATTCCATGTATTACGTATATTTTTAATGAAAGCAGACCAGTGTCACCTAACTCAGTATTATCTGGAGATGAATATAGGCCACTATCACCTGACTCACCTGTACCTGAATTCAGCTCAGCCTTTCTTGAGTTGTGTACAGATGGAGTCAGTTATAGGTCCTCATCACCACAGTCAGTACATTCAGATTACGAAAATGAGCATTTTATTGAAGATTACTGTATTGAGCAAAGAGCAGACTCTCCTGACTCATGTTTATCTAATGCAGGAGAAAGAGAAATTCCGTCATGGACTGCTTCAACATTTAAAATAATCAGAGTTCCAGAGTACAGACTTGTGTATGATGCAGAGCTTTGGAAACTTATCTCTCAGATCCGTGACCCCCAGTATGTAGGAGAAACCTTCATGAGTAAAACAGGAGTGTTTGAATACACAGGAACAAGGACAGAATATGTGCAGATTGACTCAGATGAAAAAGAGATGGGTAGATCATTGTCACCTGCTTCAGATTCAGATTATAGGCCTCTGTCACCTGATGCCTTGAAAACACTGGCTGTTCTGAGATCTGATTCACAAGAGTCAGCGGATCGGTGCCAATCTTTGTCTCCAGAGTCTCCCATTCCCCAGTATTCTGTCTCATTTCCTGAATTTTCCACAGCAGGTGATGCAGTCTCCTCACCTGAACCTATATCAGACTTTGAAATGTCAGACTTTGAAATGGAAGTTTCACTGTTTTCAATAAAAGAGAGGTCATTTTCACCTGATTCAACTGGATCTGGAAATGAATACAAATCAATGTCACCTGATTCACCTATACCTGATTTCAGACAAGCCATACTTGAGCCAGTTCATTCAACTGCTGGGTATAGCTCCCCCTCTCCTGAATCAGTTTGTTCAGATGTAGAATACAGTAATGTGTCATTATTCCTACTATCTGATAGACCCTCATCACCTGATTCAGCAGTTTCTTTAAATAAATACACACCACTGTCTCCAGACTCACCCATACCTGATTTTAGAGCAGGATTACTTGAACCTATTGCTGTGTATAGGTCAGAATCTCCTGATTCAGTTACATCACAGGCACAGTACATCCTCTTGATAGACTCCACATTTGATCATGAAGATAGACCTGATTCACCAGAATCAGTAACAGATGCTGAGGTGAGACCTTTGTCACCTGATTCTGAGTCAGAGTATAGACCTTTCTCTCCCAAATCAGAAATGATGATGTCACATGCTCGAACATCTCCTGACTCTACAGGCTCTCTGAATGAATTAAGGCTGCTGTCACCAGACTCTCCAATACCCGACTTTAGAGAGACACTGATTATCAACATGGCATATAGGTCTTCTTCACCTGAGTGCCTTTCAGATTCAGACATGGAAATTGACTTACCGTTTCCATTGGTCTTTTATGACCGACCATCATCGCCTGAGTCAGTTGAATCTGTCAGCAAATATAGCAAACTTTCTCTCGACTCCCCTGTACCACAGTTTGGTCAGGATTTGCCAGCACCTTTTACTGACATTAACCGAACTTCATCACCTGAATCAGTGGCTTCAGATGTAGACATTGCTCCCTTCATTTCACAGATAACTGAACTTGAAGACCGGGCAGATTCCTGTGAATCAATGTTGTCAGTCAGTGTATACAGATGTTTGTCTCCAGATTCCCCACTCCCCCAGTACACAAGTTCTGAACCTCTGGTGTTAGGAATAGGATATGGGTCTATTTCACCAGTCTCAATAGGTTCAGATAATGCTTTAGAGAATGATGTATGTATGCCAAGGCTTTTCGAGGATAGATCAGACTCTGCCGATTCAGATGTTTCAAGAGATGGATTCAGACCTGTGTCACCAGACTCGCCTATTCCTGAGTTTAAACAGGCATATCACGATTACATCTCACACTTTGAATATAGATCATCACCAGAGTCATTAATGTCAGATTTGGAGGCTGAAACAGAACTATCTTTGTTAATGTTTGATGACAGACCATCATCTCCTGACTCAATTGCATCTGTCAGTAAATGCAGGTGTCTCACACCTGATTCTCCCATACCTGAATTCAGACCAGCAATAATTGAGCCAGCTCATTCAACTGCTGGGTATAGATCTCCCTCTCCTGAATCAGTTTGTTCAGATGTAGAATACAGTAATGTGTCATTATTCCCACTATCCGATAGACCCTCATCACCTGATTCAGCAGTTTCTTTAAATGAATACACACCACTGTCTCCAGACTCACCCATACCTGATTTTAGAGCAGGATTACTTGAACCTATTGCTGTGTATAGG
>JAODUG010000010.1:2019428-2031228 GCA_027564795.1 Aphredoderus sayanus
AAATAAGACACACACATATATATATATATATATATATATATATATATATATATATGTGTGTGTGTGTGTGTGTGTGTGTGTGTGTGTATACATTGTTTAGATCATGACAAAATCATGATCATCAATTTTTTATCTTACCAATCATTATATTGCAGTTGGTACATAACACACAGATCTTATAATCTTAAAATAAATGTAGTAATTTGTTAGTAATTTATAAATACAAACTTAATTCTTATGTTGAAACAATTAATTAATTGCTTTTGTATGTCTTGAAATGTTTAACTTATGCTAACTAAAATAGGTCCAGTTTATAAAAAACCTAAAATGAAATAAAATAAGTAATGTCTTACAGAATACAACTCTCAAAATAAAGAATGCTCAGTGGTACATGGGTTTACTTGCAGTCGTTTAAAGACACACTCCTCAAGTGCACTATATTGTAGCACCCCCTAGGGGCACGGAGTTTGGGCCAGGAAACAATGACCGTTTCGTACCTTGGCTTTTCCAAACGTTCAAACTGATCAGGCTACACTGAACGTACGCGGATCGTCCATAGAATGGATGCTGCAACGCTACGCTTCCATAATATTCAATGGAACTGCAGGTAAACTGCAGGTACACTGGGCTCTGAGAGTAGCGCATAAGTGGAGCGTATATGCTGTGGATATCTGTAAAAATAGAACAGCCTTCTATTTATTCATAGTTTACGGGAGGTTTCCGGGAGGTGTACGCGGCACTTTTACATAAAAATGGGTCATAAAGTGTCAATGTTTAATTTTAATCTAAACAAATCTACCGATAAAACAGGAAAGGACATGTTGTGCTGCATGTGTGCTGCAGGTGTGCAGCCAGTTAAAAATAAATAATAATAATAATAAATAAATAAAAGCCTGGCCGAGCGCGCGGCCTCAGCCTCTCACTGGGAGGGGACGCTGGGCGACCCGGAGCGGTGGAAGTGGATGTTCTGCCACTTCCCGTCGCGGCGGTGCCACACGCGGGTCTCCTCCGACTGCATGGTGCGCGGCAGCCCGCCGGCGTCCATGTACTGCGTCAGGCGGATGTAGGCGATGCACGCCGCGTTCTCTCCGATCAGGTGCACGTGGGGGTTCAGCAGGATGGTGTGCACGGGCTTGTTGCCTTTAGACAGGGCTGAGGGGAGCGGGGAAGAGATGTTGGTTAGGGTAGGTAGCCAAAGTCCCTATGGGCAGGGCAGGCCACTCGGCAGCCATCTTTGTAAGGTCAAAGTCCTTACAGGCAAGAATGGCCACTCAGCAGTCAGCAATCTTGGTAACACTTCCGGGCAGTTATTTCGGGCCAAGAAATCAAATTCATTAATAAATAGGGAGATTGCTTAAAGCATTTGATGATATAATGTATCTGGTATTTCTCCCATAGAGGTCTATTGTCTCCTCTATATAATGTCTCTGGTACTTCTCCCATAGAGTTATATTGTCTCCATATAATGTATCTGGTACTTCTCCCATAGAGTTCTATTGTCTCCTCTATACAATGTCTCTGGTAATTACCCCATAGAATTATATTACTTATTACTATTCGTGAAGCAGTCTGTGTCTTCTGTGTAAATTCTGGTTATGCTGTAGACGTTGGTATACTGTAGATAGTGAGATCTGGAGAGCATTCTCATTTAACAGTTAGTGAAAGATCAGCTAGGACTGCTTACTTAGACACATCCCAGGTTTAGATTTAATCCCGCCCTTGTTCAAATTCAACCAATCAAAGTTGATACTCCTTCCACAGCCTTGTGGATTATGTGACTGTAACTCCACTGTTATTGTTTACTATTGTAAAATCCTGCCCAAAAGGGGGTTTTAACAACAATGCTATAGGATGCAATAATACTGCTCTTACACACTAATTCTTTAACCCTCCTGTTGTCCCTTCGGTCAAACTGACCCAAATCACTAGCACTTTGTGGCAGATAGAAGGCACTAATCCTAATTCTACAGTTTACACATACATATGATGTGCACTGCTGACACAACAAGGTGTGCTTTGAAACCTGGAGGGTTAAAAGGCACAAAAAAAAGAAAAAATACATAAGAAATATTTAATATAGATATAAATACACACAGCACTGACAATAAAGAGAACTACACAATCAGATACAATCAGGTGGTCCCATCTGGTAGCACAATAAGATGCATTTGAAACCTGAGGACAACAGGAGTGTTAAATAAGCCCAAGGTTGTGTTTATTTGAAACGTTGATAAACGGCCATCTGAGAACATAAACCAATACAAGGTCATATACCTTAATGTAAATGGATTATTAGTAATTTTGTGAAAACCACAGAAAACTGTTTATCTTCACTGGACATCTCAATTTCTGATACTGGACAACTGTAGGAATTTCGAGTGATTGAGGTTTCTAGGACAAATCTGGTTTATCTGAGCTATTCTTGGCTAGACCGAGGACATTCTGCCATTTAGAGCAGTCATTATTAATGTGTGATTTCTCTCTAAGGATAAGGATAGTTTATCAGCACTATGTCCTTGCAGGGTGCCACTATAACAAAAACAACAACCTGCACATCAATAAGATTGACCAATTAATACTGCAGACAACCTACAGTACATAGATTTACAATGAAGGTTATTTCCATGCATCCTGTACAGCCTGAACTTTTCCAGACAATGACAAAACATGGTCTCTGTCTACTGCTTTTATCAAAATTGACATGGGTCTAATGCAGGGAATATGATGATGGCTGCAGAGATTTCAAGTGGTTGCTCACCACTTGGACCTGTTTTAAAAATTATTTTGTAATGTTGTTTTTTTTTGGCTAGGTTTGTCCAGTAATTAACAAATTCATGGAAATGTGGCTCTGTTGGGAGAGCTTTCACTAACAGAGGCTCTCTGACCTACCTTATATTTTTGAAGACACACATCTTTCCATTTTCTATTTTATTATGTATTCTTGTCTTTCTTAATATCTTTGAATATTATCACTCTGTTGGCAATTAGGCTTCTAGTAATTCTTTCTGGGAATTGTATGGTAGATCATGTACAGTAAGCCCTGATGACATGCTGCTGTCAGTATCAGATTGTCGGTTGCTATCGACAACAAATGTATGCCTTGTTCTACTACTGACAAATGTACAAATTCTAAGTCTCTTTGATAAAGGTGTCTGCTAAATGCTGTCAGTGTAAAGCATTGCAGCATCTCACCATTATCAAAGTAAAAACGATGAAAGTCATGTCCTTCAACCAGGTTGCCAAGGGCTTCTGGCTCAAATGAAGTAAGACCAGGATCACAAATCTTCCTGTTAGACCAAAGAACATCACATAAAATCAGTCAGCATTATATTGAAATATATACTTAGTTTAAATAGACATGTGGTACACAAACATGCCAAGAAAAAACTTACGCATAGGCCTCAAAGTCTCCATTGTTGATAGACTCAATAAGCTGCTCTGTGACTTTGATAATTTCTTGCTTACGAGCTACAACACAAACAACATTGTCAAGCAGAGATTAACCAAATGTAAGCTTCAATCTCAGACAAATGTAGAATTACTATACATTTCAAATAGATGCTAGTCTACAAAAGAAGAACATATTAGAATTATTAGAAATGGACGGCAGGATGTGTATTTCACATGATATATGTTTACTGCCAAATGCCGTAAATGTAAGTAAGAAATTGATGCCTCCCATAACTAATAATGCACTGAGCAAGACAATGTGGGATGATACGATTCCTTTCACCCAACAGAGCTAAAAAAGAAAATAAAAAAAAATCAACCAATGGTGAGATGCAGTAGCAAGATACAAATGCAGTTACCTTTATTGTTATTGGTGCAGGCTGGGGGATAGTGAAAAAATGACTCATAATTTGCCCAACAAAAAACATGTTAAAGAATTAATTATAATCTCCTTTCATGTCCATTGCCTTCATAGCCTGGAAGTACACAATATTTTCTTCTATAAATACTTGTCGTGTGCTCCCATGTGTATCCAAATTGCAGTTACATGCATAAGTAATTTATATTGTATTATGCATCTGTCAAATTAATGTTTAACAAAGTGAGCGTGTAGCGTCCAGAACATGAGTCAATGTTCAAAGAAGGCAAATGGATGCATGATACGAGATTATGAAATAGAAATATGCAACAGAATGTTATGTACTTCCAACATAATAAATTGACAGGGAGGGACTAGTATTGAACAATAAAACAAAAGTATAACAAACATAATGAATAAAAAGGGAAAACCTAGTAGTGTCCGCATTTAATTAAATGAAATTATAATAAGTATTTCTTTAGATTACTAACATGTTTTGAAAAGAGAATTTCTAACAAGTAAATCCTCAAGCAGTGTTTCTTCAAATGTAGTTATTATAGGTACAGGATGGTAACATATACACATAAGGTTATGTGAAATTGAAAGAAAATAGGTTTGGGTTACTAAAATATATAAGCCTATAATATATCAAATATTACTAATATTTAAATAGCCCATATTTGTATACTATACACACACAAGTTTTGACCTTTCCTCAAATGTTACAAATGCTAATAATCTAGTAATTTTTTATTGCTGTGTACTTGTTTAATTGTTTGTAGTGTAAACCAGACTTTACATTTTTATATTCAAATTTTTATATCAACAAATATAAAATTGATATTTTCTATTGTTTGTACGGCTGTAAATAATATTGTAAAGGAGTACTTTGGCATGATAATGTCTTGATAATTTAACCCTCGTGTGATGTCCTTAAAAATATTGTATTTGGCCACCCGGCAGTGCCATCTGATTATATATGATTTTGTGTGTTGTTTTTTTTATTGGAATTTCTGTGTGTATTTATTTCTTTATTAATTATTTCTTTATGTATTTGTGTTGTTTTTTCATGCCTTTTAACCCTCCTGTTGTCCTCGGGTTTCAAACACACACCTTGTTGTGCCAGCAGTGCACATCATATGTGTGGGCCATTTTGACCCGAAGGACATCACAAGGGTTTACAGGTGTACAGAAGCCAAAATATGTGAGAACCATTGCCTGAGTATTACCGTGTACATAGAAATTCACGTGGTTAAAATTTTCGTAGCCAAATATTCTGAGAAAGGTTTCCCATGCTGTGGGAAATAATTCATCCTATTGGGACTACAAGACTACAGGGACTGCAGACAGAGACATCCTTGGCAGTTCAGGGACTAATTAAAGGGGAGGGGTGGGATTGTCTCCCCCTCTTAGGAGGGACTTACTCTGGACTGAGGAGGTGGGGGTCTGCCTTGGCTCAGACATCTGGGAAGAACGACCCTTTGAGCCCAAGAAACTGCCAACTAAGCTGCCCAGACGGAGGGCTGACAAGGGCAGTTGGTCATTCGGGTACATGGGGAAGGTGTGTGAAGGAATGTGGGCGTATGCGTGCGTGCGTACATGAGTGTGTATCCATGCATTTGTGAGTTTCGTACATGCGTGCGTGTGCGTGTGCGTGTGTGTGCGCGTGTGCGTGTGTGTGTGCGCGTGTGCGTGCGCGTGTGTGCGTGCGTGTGTGTGTGTGTGTGTGTGTGTGTGTGCGTGTGCGCGTGTGTGTGTGTGTGTGCGTGCGTGTGTGCGTGTGTGTGTGTGTGTGCATGCATGTGAAAGGCCGTTCAGAGGTGGTGGGAAAACAAACGGGTAATTCCGATGACACAACAGAGGGGAAGAAGAAAAAAGAAAGTTCTTTCAGATATAGAGAGGAAGAACGTTTAATAAAGACATAAATGCACAAAATGGTTTTGAAAAGAGAACAAGCGGTTTTATCAGTGTTAGGAGAAACAGAAATGAACTGACGAGGGTGAATTTAGTGGAAAGCACGACTCCAACATGATGCACATGATCCAGTGACAATAATGTATGAAGTAAAGGTTAAAGGTCAAGAAGCAAGCTGTCTGAAGATGGGATGGGTTAGCTGTAAACAGTGTAGGTTTGACAGACAGAAGCACACACCAGCAAAAAAGAAAAGATAGTATCTTTACCCTTGGCATCTTCATCCTCTATGGTGGTGTTTGCACTCTCAACAGACTCCTCAAGGATAAAAATAACAACAGTTATTTTAGTACAGAGTACATACTGTAAGAAGAAATAATTTACCATGACAACCAAATATAACCAATGGAAAATTATAACAATAATATATAGGTGAATTAAATAAATATGTATGCTGTGGTTTATGAACCATTTGCATTTTTGGAGCAAATTAATTTGACAGCATTGGTTGAAAATATCCATACACATCCCTTCCATACATACTGTCTTTGCATACAATAGTTTTTCATGCAGGCTGTTACATGTTACATACATGTTACATACATGTTACATACATGTTACATACAGTACATGCATGTACTGTTAAAGGAAAATATCAGTGTTTGGGAAATTGTGCTTATCTCTTTCATTCTTCAACAACATTAGCCACAAAAAGAATGTTTAACACAAAAGATTAAGTTGTATGTGTGTTGTGTTAATTTACTTTCTTCAACAGTAAATATCTTGCTGACAAGACATTCATTTAAAAATTACATTTTTTGTCATGCACAATAAATCGAAAATATAGAAAACACAAATGTGTATGAAATAAAAAATAAAAACTTGGGTTGTAATACCTTGTTCCCATCAGCAGGGTTGTGGATCACAGTAGTCTGGGGTTCCTGAAGACAGATATTATTATATACACTACTGTATATATCATACAGTATATTTAGAAAATGCATTTGTGTTACATCTAATATATTTTTACGAATGTTTTAGACCCTAAAGGGGTCACCCTTCTTGCAAGTGGTCTATTTCTCTATCCATTGCTCCAAGTTGTCTTCTTATACCCTTTAACCTTGCTAATATTCCCGCCTCCAGATGTTCTCCCCTATCCCCACAGTTCTATGTGCTGCCTACTGCTCTGCAGCTCTACAGTGTGTGTGTGGATGCCAAGTCCAATAAGATGTCCTGGTAACCAGATGTGTGAGTGTCTCTGGACACCGTCTTAGTGGTATCGATCGTTATGACCGTTTTGCCCTTCTAATCACTCAGACAGATTACACTAGATTACACCAACTGACAGCCTTCCTCTGTGTGTGTGTGTGTGTGTGTGTGTGTGCGTGTGTGTGTGTGTGTGTCAACAGACAGGGCATGCGCGTATGCTCGTACATTATCACTGTGGCAGCCAGTGAGCACAGAGAAAGCCGCTGAAGTCATGCAGAGCGAGCGGTGAGCTGTATGCAGACAACCAATCAGGACACACCATGCGTACACTGGGTGAATCGGCGTCCAAAGCAATATGGCGGCGTGCGTGTAGCAATGTATTGCCACCATGTTGCCGCGGTAACACACAATGTGCTGCATGTGTTCCTGCAACGCAACGCTGGTCTGAAAAAGGTGGCACACAAAACTGGAACCACACTTAGGGACTTACTTTGTTTGATGTTTTAAATTATGCCTTTCTAAACGTTTTATCTCAAGAAATTAGGTGGGAAAAATGTAAAGGGGGCGATATTCAAAATATCGAACAAAAAAACATATAATTTAATCTAAAAATGGTATTTTGAACAGAAAAATGTATTGAGCGCATCAAAAACAAGTCCCATATTACGACTTCAAATTGATAAACATCCGGTTTAAATAGAGCATGCAGTAGTAAAAGTATGAAAAAGACGGCGTGTGCAATGCGTGCTATGTAAAGAACGCATACTGTACACACAGTCTCTCATTTGAAAAGGAGAGTAACTCACTGACGCATTTGGTGTGACTTGCGGCGTGAATCTTTCGTTATCCACAACACCCTACCCCCGCCCATACCCCACAAACACCCCAAGCCATGCGCATGCACGCCACACTGAGCAGCAAAGCCTTAGCAACACAGCACTGAAGAAACTCCTCAGGTAAAAACCACAGTAACGTATTGTATGACCCTGCAGCCCGGGAACATGCAGTGAAGACACATAATATAATGAGTGAGTCACTGTTGCTGAGCTAAGGGGAGGTGCTTGTGGTACAGGTTGTCCCTACATAGATCTAGGCCGCATGTAGCCCGGTTCCAGCTAGTTCGCCCACGTATGCCATCTGTTATCAAACAGTCCAAAATAATCTAGCCATATTGTATATGGGCCATGCATGCACTGATTAAATACATACATTCTCACACACATTATGTCTTGAGGTAAGCTTTATCAGGGCCTACTAGCTGGCCGGCGCAATGCAATGCCACAATCTTGGCCTACAATAGTACTGTACTATTATAGCATTAGCAATATTACTAATTGTTTTGCTAATTACAAAATCAGTTATATGAGTTATATGGATCTAATGCATTGTATATACCCATAGCTAATAGCATTTGACTAATTTCAAAGGTGCTCTATATGATATGCTAACCCATGGGTCACTAGGAACCAGGGTCTAATCTATGTCATAACTCAACTGTTTGAGTACAAATGTGAAATTTAGCACAATGTTACAGCTATACATGTAAAATACAGCAATAGTCATAAACAACATCAGCTGTTTTGTTACCTCTCTAGCTCCACCTAAATGTCCCATGCAAAGGATATAGGCCAAATTGTTGTACAATTTCCTATAATACAGCTATACTGTATGTATAAGAATGCATATTCACACACAGGTGTAAAATGGCAAGTAAATCATTAGAGATCAAGGGGCATCAGTGGTTTTGATACAATATTGATTATGAAAAAAACATGTAAGTTATTTACTGGTATCAAGCTAGCATGCTAAAGTAGCATGCTAGCTTGATACCAGTAAACACTTTAATAATGACAACCTGTACCTCCTCCTCCAGGTGTGGGGTGTGGGGGGGGGGGGGAGAATTAAGTGGAGGATATGTGGATGCAGATGGGATCAAGTGAGGGTGTGCTGCATGTATACCAGTGCAGGGGCAGGGCCTGTGTCTTTGGGACTGGTCACTGTGTTGGCTTTGTTGTTGACCTGCAGGGGGCAGTGCAGAGGGGAAATGACACATACATTCATTCTCTCTCTCTCTTGCTCTCTCTCTCGCTTTCTCTCTCTCTCTCTCACACACACACACACACACACACACGCACACAGACCCAAACACCGTGACACCAGTTAATAGAACTATGCAGATACAGTCTTAACCCTCGCGATGTACTCAAATATCTTGTATTTGGCCACATGGCGGCGCCATCTGATTGTGTATGATTTGTGTGCTTTTTAATTGTCATTGCTGAGTGTATTTCTTTCTTTATTAATTATTTCTTTATGTATTTATGTTGTTTCTTTCTGCCTTTTAACCCTTCTGTTGTCCTCGGGTTTCAAACTCACACCTTGTTGTGCCAGCAGTGCACATCGTGTGTGTGTAAGCTGTGGAATTAGGTTTAGCGCCCTCTATCTGCCACAGAGAGCTAGTGATTTGGGTCATTTTGACCCGGAGTACATTACAAGGGATATAAAAGATGGGCACGGTGTCTGTGACATCACCTACCTCAGACACCATCCACTATTAGTACTAACCAACTGGGTCATCTGATCTCTTGCGACTAGTTGCACCATGCCTTTCTTTAAGCATGAATATCACTTTAATGTAATACTCCCCTTTTAGAGGAAGTGAAATTAGCAACTGAAAGCATAACATTTCATCGGGAAAAATGGGGACTTCTTAAGACTGTAACGTCTCTATAGTGAGGTTGAAAGTTTACCTCCTGTGAGAAAAAATGGTTTCAATAGTTAAGGCCCATTGGAGTCCATTCATGCATTTACATGACATTTACACAGTTTTTGAGCCATGCACCTATATGCAAAAATATGGCTGTATATCATTTTGAAGAGGAATATTATATGGTTATCCTCACATATATCTACTGAAGCCATGTTCTGTTTCCATATTAAAAGTATTAAAATAAATCTAACATTTTGGCAAACATTCTGGTTCGAATGTGAGTAAAGTGGGTATACAAGGGAAAGGAACTATCTCTCTGGAATGGACCACATTTAACACTTGGGGAGACCCAAACACCATGACACCAGTTAATAGAACGTATGCAGATACAGTCTTAACCCTCGCGATGTACTCAAATATCTTGTATTTGGCCACATGGCGGCGCCATCTGATTGTGTATGATTTGTGTGCTTTTTAATTGTCATTGCTGAGTGTATTTCTTTCTTTATTAATTATTTCTTTATGTATTTATGTTGTTTCTTTCTGCCTTTTAACCCTTCTGTTGTCCTCGGGTTTCAAACTCACACCTTGTTGTGCCAGCAGTGCACATCGTGTGTGTGTAAGCTGTGGAATTAGGTTTAGCGCCCTCTATCTGCCACAGAGAGCTAGTGATTTGGGTCATTTTGACCCGGAGTACATTACAAGGGATATAAAAGATGGGCACGGTGTCTGTGACATCACCTACCTCAGACACCATCCACTATTAGTACTAACCAACTGGGTCATCTGATCTCTTGCGACTAGTTGCACCATGCCTTTCTTTAAGCATGAATATCACTTTAATGTAATACTCCCCTTTTAGAGGAAGTGAAATTAGCAACTGAAAGCATAACATTTCATCGGGAAAAATGGGGACTTCTTAAGACTGTAACGTCTCTATAGTGAGGTTGAAAGTTTACCTCCTGTGAGAAAAAATGGTTTCAATAGTTAAGGCCCATTGGAGTCCATTCATGCATTTACATGACATTTACACAGTTTTTGAGCCATGCACCTATATGCAAAAATATGGCTGTATATCATTTTGAAGAGGAATATTATATGGTTATCCTCACATATATCTACTGAAGCCATGTTCTGTTTCCATATTAAAAGTATTAAAATAAATCTAACATTTTGGCAAACATTCTGGTTCGAATGTGAGTAAAGTGGGTATACAAGGGAAAGGAACTATCTCTCTGGAATGGACCACATTTAACACTTGGGGAGACCCAAACACCATGACACCAGTTAATAGAACGTATGCAGATACAGTCTTAACCCTCGCGATGTACTCAAATATCTTGTATTTGGCCACATGGCGGCGCCTGATTATGATTTGTGTGCTTTTCAATTGTCATTGCTGAGTGTATTTCTTTCTTTATTAACTTTTTCTTTATGTATTTGTGTTATTTTTTCTGCCTTTTAATCCTCCTGTTGTCCTTGGGTTTCAAACTCACACCTTGTTGTGCTAGCAGTGCACATCATATGTCTGTGTAAACTGTAGAATTAGGTTTAGCGCCTTCTATCTGCCACAAAGAGCTAGTGATTTGGGTCATTCTGACTCAGAGGACATCACAAGGGTTAAATCAGCTCTTAACCCTCATAATGTAGATTTCTGAGTACATTACGAGGGTTAAAAGGACACTTCAGGCAAGTGCCTTGTAACCTTGTAACCTGTTGATCTGTTGAGTTGATGATCTCAGATTGGACCCAGAGCAAAACTCTGCAATGTGTCTCAACAATGGTTTATTGGAATTCTAGGCTTCGAAGAATTAACGGGTAGTAAAACTACATAACCAAACCACACTCTTTAAAAAAATATGACTAGAATGATAGTCATGTGGAAATGATGTAATATGTTGGACGACAAGAACAAGTGGGAAACAGAAATAGACAATCGAGGACCATTGCCCACTGCTAGGAGTGACTGCCCCTGAATGATGTCATTGGTGCACACTGCACATCCAAAAGGCTCCTTACACATCAGGCATTCCAACCAATTAGTGCAAAGGACAAAGTAATTTTGGTTTTGGTCCAAAGTGACTCACCTTGACGCCATCTGTCTTCTTGTTAAGCAAACTCTTCGCTGCTGCAGAGGGGGGTGGGGGGGGGGGGGGGGGGTG
>JAODUG010000011.1:30337-42418 GCA_027564795.1 Aphredoderus sayanus
TGTAGTGTACCTGCAGAGCATAGGACACAGACAGTCTAGTGTGTAGTGTACCTGCAGAGCATAGGACACAGACAGTCTAGTGTGTAGTGTACCTGCAGAGCATAGGACACAGACAGTCCAACCAAGCCAGCATTAAGTGTGTCCTTTCCGATGACAGCAAAGAGCGCAGCAAACAACACAATGCAGTTCCCAATGAACTCAATGCGCACACCGAGCCAGCTGTAAAGGCAGAGGGTTAACACCAGCACAACATTATCTTAGCAATAACACAACACTATTAATAAAAACATCACATCAAAACATTGAAATGAAGGTGACTTCAGCAACACAGGCTGTGTGAAGGACAAGCGTCCAACAGAAGCAGGGTACACACCGGTTGGACACTATGCCGGGGTAGTAACTCTGCTGGTTGTCGTCCACCTTCACGTCGCTCATGTGGATGAAGGCACCCTGCCTGCCGTAGGCACGGATGACGCTGCAGCCCGTCACTGTCTCAGAGAAGTGGGAGTATATGGGCGAGCGGCTGACCGACTCCAGGCGCTTCAGCTGCCGGGATGTGGCCACGTAAAACCTCTGCAGACAGGCAGAGCGTTGGAGCAGGACATCACATTACACACGGGCAGATGTGCCACAATAAAACATCCCCCCCACCACGCACACGCACACACAGTGCATACCGAGTGTACTAAACATTAGGGATTCCTGCTCTTAAGAAAAGGCCACCCACATGTCTGTCTGTCTGTCTGGCGTTTGATTAGACATATAGGAAGGTTCAATAACACATCCCCAGACTGTGCATTAGCAACAGCCAGTAGCGCTAACCACAAACATGCACTAGCTAAGCCTCTAATCAGTAGTGGCCATGCAAGAAGACCACTGCACACTGGAGACCGGCCAATTGATGATCCAACTAAGGACACCCACACCACTGGGCTATCAATACTAACAAACGTAACCTTCTGTGGCCTACACAGGGAGATCCTTAGAAGGTATTCAGCACCCTGTTCAACACACACCCAGAGGAGTCTAAACGGTGAAAGGGTTCCAGCTAGGGATAGCCATAAGCTTTTTAGTTTATTTGGAGGGGGTGTCAGTGATCATGCACATGTAATATGTTGCCAAATAAGAAATACACTATGAAGCTGAAGCAGTCAGTTAGCTGTTTCACAACTTTATGTTGATAATGATTTGAACTGGGGTTTATGCTACTGTATGTGGGTAGAGGATAAGTGATTGAAGCAGCCATCCAAGGAAAAAGTGAAATTGTCTTGACTGGTCAAAGCCTGAAATGTTTCAGTAACACCACTAATCACTAGTTGAAGATCAGAGAGGGTAGACTTCCCTAATGTTTAATAGCCTCATTGTATGTACAGTAAGTGTTTGGAAAAAGTACCTGAAGTGTTTATTTAAAGGTGCCACGAGGTAATGGGGACTGGTTAAGTATGAGAGTAAAACATTATTTATATATTTATACAACAATCACATCTCTCATAATCTGTGAGAAGGCAACGATGTGCAGTGTGCAAACACTGTCAAGTTTGTCAAAGAACTGTACATTGTATAACAGCACTGTACATTGTACAAGATAATGGCAAACACTGGAGGTGATTTTTCAAAACACAAAAAAAAAAAAAAAGACAAATCCAAATGTAGATGCTTGATCAAACATAAAATACAAGCTTGTCATTAATATCTACAATATGCCATCGTATTGCTGTAGTGAGTGGTCTGGCTGTTGAAACAGTTTACCATCGTACACAGTACTGAACGTCACACAGAAGCACATCCCAATGACACACAACATAATCACATTTGTAAAAGCGGTTTGGCGAATAGCTGGTTATTGCCACCATTAACAGACCAGCGTGACAGCAAGAGCAAGCCATGAAAGACAGATGTAACAAAGCTGGGCAGACATTAATACAGCTGGTAATCTGGCAAATGTTCTGAGGAACGTGTGCTGTTAGTGAGTTAGTCAGCTTTAAATGTCTGCACACAATCCAGCTTCCCTAACTGCAAGCATCTCATGTGTAAACATACTCAGCAAAGCACCCAAAGCAGCTTAAACCATGCAAACTATGCCATCTGGAGGCAGGTACGGGATTCGCTTTGCTTTTTGTAGTACTATCAGCTGATCAGACACACATGGCAGACAAAACAGAGGTAATCAAAAATATCACATATAAATGATTCTAGAAAACTCATTCTAGAAATAAAAAACAAAATAATTGCAAGTTTTTATCGCTGTATGCCATGCACATTGATTGAACTGTCAGAGTCAGTATATTAGAATGAGCAACAATTTTGATATATAATAAAAACTAAAAGACCACACACAAACTACTATTCCAATTCATCTCTATTAACACACATCTGCATATGAATGCCTCCTGGTTTCCTGGAGTAGTACTGACAATCATGTTTGCGCAGGCATTTGCATGCAGGGACAGTCCGTGTGGAGAGGAGAGGAGAGGAGGCAGAACACATTGCCCCAAGTGCAATCTCTGGCTTTAGTCCGACGATGATTCCGCTTTTCATTCGCTTTAAAATTTGTTGTATCTGCATTCATATACACATATCTGCAACAGAGATGGGCCAAACTCCACTCCAGCTCCATTTGCGTGTCTCAAGGTGATAATCGGACTGTAATCATTTTAAGCCCGGACATCCGTTATCCGGATGTCTGCCGGCTACAGCAGAACCCCAAAAACATTGACCCTGGCCCCCACTGGCTATACAGTTGTCAGGCCGACAGCCAATGGGTTCCGACCGAGACTGCTGTACGATGTGACTGTTAAATCAGCCAGTGAAGGCAGTATTTCAGCTCCTTTTCCAAGCACACTGCAAGTACTTTACTATATCCAAGTGGAAGCAACACGTTTAGATCCAGTGTCAAAACCGCTGTCTCTGCCCCAGCTACAGCATTACGGCATCAGAGACCAAACCACTACACCACTACAGACATCAACGCAATCTAATCTAGAAGCACACACAGGCAACGCTCACACAGCACGCATTAATGAGTTAGCAGACTTGTGTCCTATTTACCTGAACCCACCAATAGAACACCATTAATGGGCCTACGACTATGAGGATCATTGGGGTGAGGGCAGAGCATACGAGCAGCACATTCAGTGTGTACCAGAAAGTGCGCATCCATATGTCAATATTGTCGGGGATGGACGTGTCTATAGTGTCCACATCTTTGCTGAAGCGGTTCAGCACCCGCCCAGTGGGGGTGGCCTCAAAGAAGGCCTGCGGTGCGCGCATCACCCCCTGGAGCATGTGGAGGTGCGTTAGCTTGGCGGCGCGCAGCATGCTGTAGGCCCGGCCCAGCAGACATGTGGCCAGCACCAGCACACCTAAGACAGGGAGTGGGGTGATAAGCCTGGGTTAATTGCAGTTGCCATCCTTTATCACCTTAGCCCCTCCCACTGTGGACTGAGACAGATTCACATCAACCTTTAAAACACTCTGCTAAGTGCCTTGACATGCAACTCACAGGTACACATCATCGGTCCACCCCTAGCCCCTAGGAGCCTTGTGTTAGCCCTGAAATAAAACCACTGATTAAGGTAAAGATGAAGTCACACTTGTTCGCCACTAGAGGGCAGCGATGCACAACTAAGCACTGCTGCGTCTCAGTTCACCAGTGCTAGTTCCTTTCTAAGGTCTCGCAACAGTGCTTCTGCTGACAGGAAGCCTCCAGCGTTACAGTGCACGTAGCCTGCCTATGTGTGTGTGTGTGTGTGTGTGTGTGTGTGTGTGTGTGTGTGCACATGCGGCAGACAGGACAGGATGCGTATAGGCTGCTGAGCAGGGGGGAAAAGAGAAGTGAATGTGTGATTAGGAAAGAGGCAGCAGCAGACTGCTTCCCATCAGGGAGGGAAAAGCCGAGGAGGCAGGTGGCGTCCCCTGGGCGTTCGGGGGACACAGGGGAACAGCGTTTGGGCGGGCCTCCAGTACCTGGACAAAGACGTATATGAACGCCAGCGGCGCTATGACCACAGCAAATATGGGCGTGCTGGCAACGATAACGATCATGGTGGAGAGCGAGGTGAAGACGGTGGCCAGGAACATGAGCACGGTGGAGGGCAGCACCTCGTCGATCACGTAGATGTCCTTGGAGAAGCGGTTGAGCACGCGGCCTATGGGCGTGGTGTCAAAGAAAGACTGCGGCGTGTGAAACTTGTTGTCAAGCAGGTTAGCGTGCAGCTTCCTGGCCGCGCCAATGTTCCCCACGGCCAGGGTGAAGGACGAGATGATGACCAGAACACCTGCGAGGGCGGGAGAGCGGGAGAAGGAAGGTTTGGATGTGAGTGGAGACACACAGGACAGGAAGCCTCGCTGCTGAAACACAAAGTCTTACGGGAAACGCCTCTCAGGCTGTCGCTCTGCAACTGGAACAGAAACAGTAGCAACACGTTATGCATTCAACACAGTGCCTGCAGCAGAACACCACATTAATGATTAACCAGTAGAAGGGCAGGTGTCATTTGTCACACCAGTCGGTTGTTCCTTAAAATGTCTATGAACGCTACAGTATTTCTATCTGCGTGCTCCGTTCACCCACGCAGTAACTCTTGCCTAAGAGATTCCAAAGCAGGAATTTCTTTGGTTTACACTAACAGCAAAGCTGCAGAGCAACCACAGCCCAGGTAATTACAAGACAGGTCACAGGGAGTGTCAAGGCAGATGCAATGCAGCGGTTGCACAATAATGCCGGAAACATTTCATGAGAAATAAATCACAATAATAATGACGGAAACATTTCATGAGAAATAATCACAATAATAACAACAACACTGAATAATTCATGTTGCTTTCAATGCTTAACCGCAGGGAAAGTTCCCAATGAAATACAGTACAGTACTATAATCCAAAAACCATAATGACATGTTTTTTATCCATCTACTCTGGACTAGTTCAGGTGATGATATAATTCAGCATCCAACTGCTGCTGTTAAATCTGCATACAGTCAAGGCTATTGGTCTGTATATACTGTAGTCAAGGCTATTGGTCTGTATATACTGTAGTCAAGGCTATTGGTCAGTTCTGGTCAGTAACTACACTTTCAAAAGCATTCACACTTCAACGGTATCTTTTGTCAGAATTGATTGTCTGACATGCCAACTCTTCCAGTGCACTAGCCAATACATGGCATCAGCTCATTATATGTGTGGGCTTAGAAATGTTACTGTGCCTTTAAATCATTCTCATATGAATGTTAAACTGCCATTCTGTTTAATAATGAATGCTTACTTTGTGCAAGGCCAAGCGCTGCGTACACCCCCACCCTCATGTTGACGTGCTCACGAGTCTGATTGGTCGCCGCGTCGTTGGTCCACCGGCTGAGCCAGATGTTTGCACCAATGGCAGCAGCGTTCTGGCTGCCGTACAGGAGACAGATGATGACGGACAGCAGGGGGCCTACCGCCTTGGCATACTCCAGAAACACCGCCATTTTAACCTAGAGGGGAACAAGTGCAAACATAAACTGTGAGCTGGAGCAGAACTGTTACTCGTGAATGACCATCATGATCACAAGAGACCATCCTGATCTTGAGAGACCATTGTTTCGGTATGGGGATAGGGTGAGATAAAGGTAGGTAGTCAAGTCATATGTAAGCAAGTTTGATTGAATTGTCTTAGTGCTGCCCAAACAGTGTTTCACTGAGGGGTTCCAGACTGATACTTTAGCCAAATTAAAGTGGAGCATTAGGATGGTCTCACGAGGCTAGAGAAACATGGGGTTCTGGGGCGATTCACAGCTACACCTGCATGGTTACGGCAGCAAGGAAATGTCAGACAGACAGACAGACAGAAGGAGAGATGGAAGCGAGAACCGACCCTGCCCGTCTCGGTGGTCTCTGCCTGGATGAGCTTATCCACCCTGGGCGCCTTGCTCTCGACGGGCTCCGAGTGCTTCCTCTGGCTGCAGCCGTGCTTCCTGACGGAGCGGGTCCTGGGGTGGTCCACGTCCGTGCTGAGCTGCCTGCAGGCCCAACACACCAACAGTGTCAGCTCACAGCTCCACGTCAAAGCACGACATTGGCTGTGCAGTGTGAGCACCTTATGAACTTCCTCTTCTCCTCGTTGACCACGGGCTCGCTGTCCACCATGTCGATGTGGTTGCTGAGGGTGTCCTCTGGGAACATCTCCTCATCCTCAATCAGATCCTCTGTCAAGCCACATGACATCAGTGCATCATATACATGGTCTGTATAACTAGGAGCAACAGTAGTTCTGTTGGAATATCACCTTTAACACACCGACACAGTACATGCAGTATATTATATTGATAACAACATATTACATTTATTATTATAGGTCCACATGTAGGGTGCTATGCATGAAGAGGCTAAAACTCATTTCCTCATGAGGACGATGAAGCATCTATCTGCCTAGCTAGCCTATCTATTAGCATGACATAGTGTTCTGATTCAATAATCAGAACACTATGTCATGCTAATAGATGGCACTGTAGCACAGGAGCTGTGAGCTGTACCAGTCACTTGCTCCTCATCCACAAAGTCCTCCATGGCGTAGTTCCTGAGGAACTCTGCGAAGGCCCCGTTCTGCTTGAGCAGCTCCTGGTAGGAGCCCATCTCTGACACCCTCCCGTCCACTATCACCACAATGTTGTCCACCTGAGGCAGGAAGCTGATGCCATGTGTGACCAGGACACGCGTCTGGAGACACACACACACACACACACGCACACCATACTGTATGACAACTCTGTTGCTGGCTCTAAAGCTACACTCTAGCACAGAGTGCTTCTGGAACATGTTGAAATCCTGGAAGAGGAAATAGAGGTTGTGGGATGAAAGCACACCAGGTTTAGGATAAGCGCCCTTCCCCCACCCATGCCAAGGTGTTTTTTATGGCAGAACTTCATATTTAGATAAGGCCTGACATTTTATTACAGATGATGCAAGACATGATGATGCAAGACATTCCAGCCGCAGGCCAAATGCAAACAATCATTTATCATCAGAACCGGTATCATAAATGAGAAAAATCAAACAAGGGTAAAGAGGAGGCAAACTAATAAAGTGATATGTGATGTAGTTTCCCCTGCTGGGAAAAAACAAGTGGCAGTGTTATCTGCCTGGGCAAACACGCTTCAGGCTAATATACGTATATATGTATATGATCTACTGCAGTACAGCAGGCGTATGCCAGCGCTGTGGCAGGAACACAGTCACATGTTCATACAACATACTCTGCTCTGACCCCAGAGCCTCTGCAACATGTTAATAAGCATAGCACATCACTCTGGACACACGTCAAAACCCCACCTTGCCCTTCAACGCCCCCTCTGGGCCAACAAGGTTGTCGAAGATGTGCTTGGCCACGTGCGAGTCCACGGCAGACAGGGGGTCGTCCAGCAGGTAGACATCAGCCTCGCTGTACAGAGCCCGGGCCAGGCTGACCCTCTGCCTCTGGCCCCCAGACAGGTTGATGCCCTGCACACAGGGCTGGGGTCAGGGCAGGAGTCTGGACAAACAATGGTTCCTTCACCTTCCCCATGCCGACTGCTTGCTCATGCAAAGTACAGCAGCTGTTATACATGGCTCTTATATTCATGCAGTGGAATAATGACGTCACAGCTCCTCTGTTCTTTGTTTTCATAGCTGGGCGTGTGTGTGTGGGCTGCTGGTGCTTCGTGTGATCTCATACGCCTTGCTACGCTACCTTCTCTCCTATCTCGGTCATATCTCCTGCAGGTAGCACTTCCAGGTCAGGGGTCAGGGCACACGCCTCCAGCACGCAGCGGTACCTCTGCTCACTGTAGGCCCTCCCGAACAAGATGTTGTCCCGTAAAGTGGCGTTCTGGATCCAGGCCTGCTGGGGCACATAGGCCACGGAGCCCTGGGGAGAGAGGCCAGAACATCAGAGGTCTGTAGGAGCTGTGGTGAGGCTCACGCTCTACAACAGGCTCATACAGTATTAGGATGGAGCTACAACTACTGCTGCTGACATGATAGCTGAATATGCAGCCTAGTTCATACAGACGCACAAAATCCCATTTGCAAACACTATGGTCAACATTAGGCTGTAATTAGGCTTTATTTTAATTAATTAGGCTGTTAGGACCCATGAAGGCCAGTTAGGCTGGAGAAGCAACAACACGGTGGGAAGACCAACCCGCACGGAAACCTCTCCCTCTTGTTTCTCCATCTCTCCCAGCAGGGCGGAGATGAGAGAAGACTTGCCACAGCCGACATGGCCGACCACCGCCACCAGAGATCCCTGTGGCACCAGCATGTTGATGCTGTGAATTTGCATGGAAAGCTGGTGGTTAATACACCGGACCACACCTCAGTGTATGCACAGAAAGAGGAAGTGACTAACTCAATCTGAATGTTCACATACAGTAAGAGTGAAACGTAATAAGACACTTTCTCTTTCAACTGTTTCAACCAGCCCATGATCCATGAACGTACTTGTGTAGCACTGGTGGATCGGCTTTGCTCCATGTGAATTTCCCGTTGACAACTGACACAGCATAATCTGTTGAGCAATACATGACAATATGGATGTCATGCTCATGGAGTAGGTACAAGGGCTCGCCTTCACATGAAAGACTAAACATCTGCTGAGTCATGCTCTACTGTACAGAGGATGACTCGGGGGAATCACTCCGTGCTAACAGCACTAACAGGTCAAACAGAGAAGTGTGAGTGAGCAGGTTGCAGGATTTCACTTGCGCAACACCAAGACAAATGACGACATAAATACATGTACATACATATACATACACACGCACACACATATAGAGATAGCACGTGTGTCCTTACCCGAGACTGTGAGCTTCCTGTCAACTGAATCCAGATCCAACTCATCGTGACTCAAGAAATCTTGAATTCTCCTCAGGGAGACGCTGGCCTGGTGTGCAAAGTGGAACCACAGAAGCATTAAAGGAGTGTTCTGTAATGCAGACTGAGGATAACTTGTATAGTCTGCCACTATTCATCACTCATTAATCATTCCGTTTCCCAGTGAAAGCAAACAGCTACCAGACATTATAAGTAGCCTACAGACTTGCTTGGTAGCCCAGCCCTACAGCACAAACAATTATACTTCATCATGCAGATGGTTAAAAAGACTTGTTTTCCCTTTAGTTGAACTATCATGTTGACATAAACAAAAGTCCTGTTCATGTTAGATAAGTATGTACTGTATGTGGCACATACTAAGCACAGTTTGTGGCACCTATTTTGTACTGTATGTGACACATTACAGTATGTACATATACACGCATAGGCAAGAACATTTATTCACATTAGGGACATTGAATCAATCCCGATCAGAATATGTAGTTGATACCACGTGGAAATGTGCTGCCCAAAATGGCAGATTCCAATCACACAGTGGTACAACATCTTCCACACAATCATTTAAACAGCGATGGAAGCCTGACCTGAACGAGCCCACTGATGACCTGCGGCAGCATGTTGAGTGGAAACCTGAGGATGTTAAAGAGCGAGAGAGACACAAAGGCCTTCTCTGCATCCAGGATGTTGTTCTCATCCACTGTCACGAACACAGCGAACGTCGTCAAGGCAACCTGGGAACGCAGCAGAAATAGGGTCATTAAGACATCCAGGTACACAACCTTGTTATGTACCGAGCCAGTGTGGAAACATGGCTCTTAATAAGTGAAAATATCAACGTGGTAGCCATTCAAGCAATACCTGATCACAGACTGTAAGCCATAAGGAGATGTGGAAAATATTGTTGTGGCTGAATGTAATTTAATCATTAACAGTAAAATAAAGTAGTAAATCAAATTAACAGTAGATCATACAATAAGGCATCTCATGTAAAACAATTAAATATCATGTAATTTGAAGATAAAATTATATTACAATATTACACATTGATTACTTTCCATGTGCCACTGTTTTCATTTAGGTTGTTTTAGGTTGCTGCAAATCTGTCAATCATAAGCCCCGGCTATCCATCGTAAATTAGATTCCTTATTGTACGATCTACTGTGAATTTTATATAGTTTTAATTTACTTCATTTAACATCCACACTGCATAGTCAATGTCACCTACATGCTGTTGGATAGGGTGCCTTAGCAAATAACCTGTGAAACATAACCTGTGCCACATGCAAGTCTCCGCTAGTCTGATGTTGGACCCAACCAGCATTGTCTGTTTATGTGATCTCAGCAGAGCGACATGTAGCACAGTCAGCCACTGGCCACTAGGTGGCCTGCTGTCGTCATGGCAAGCGTACCAAGAACGGGGCGCTGGTCCAGGCCATGGTGGAGAGGGCTCCCAGGTAGGCCATCTTGCGCAGCACGTTGAGCTCCTTCTGGCGGATGGCCAGCACCTTCTCCTTGAAGGAGTTCTCCCAGGCGTACAGCTTCAGCACCTTGATGCCGTTGAGGATCTCACTCATCAGCTTGATGCGGGCGTCTTTGTGCTGCATCTGCTCCACCTGGCAGAGACACACAGTGGGGCTACATCATCTGGGTGGCCTGATGCCTTCTGCTAGCATTTCAGGCCCATCTCAGGCAAACAGAACAGTTGCTACTCCAGGGCCATGTGTGGACTGCATATCATCAAACAGTGAAACTGACTACATACATTTTTAACCACTTGTACCACTGCAATCCATGCAAACATGCAATAGCACAAAATGCATTGTTTCAGCTGCTAAAGGTAATATGTGTGTGTAGAGGTCTATGGTGTGTATATGTAGGCATATTTCTATATATATTTTTATATATATATATATTTTTTTTTTTATCTTTCCTATTTTATTGTATTTGTTGTCTGTGAGAGGGGAATGTACCCCCAGGAGAAGTGCTACTCAATGTCGCTGTCCTTAGGCAATCAAACTGTTGTACTGTAGCTGAGCAGTGAGCACATAGCCCAGGTAAATCCCACGGACCAGCATACCTGGAAGGCTCGAGTCTTCATGGCGATGGCAGCGTTAAAGGGGATCAACAGGACCATTACAGCCACCCCTGCCAGCACGGACGGACCCAGGTTCTACAGGACACAGAGCCCATGTTAATGTCAAACACTGGGCTTGTGCACCACACAGAAGTAGGCAGCATTGGTCACAGCTAAACTACATATGTTAAGGGATCATCGTCATTTAGAAAGATTGACAGATTGAGGTTAAATTCACAAAATAGAATCAAGTATTTCAAGTTTCTGATCATTGAACCTGTTCGTACAGCCTTACACAAGTGTAGCACCATGGCAAAAATTAAATCACTACCGGTAATCATGTTTTCTACACTGGCAGTATCACCAAACATGTGCAGTGTGTGTGTGTGTTTGCATGCTATCCCATACACAGAATTGTGAGTTAAATCATTGAGGTGATTAATGCCACACAGCTTACCAGCTATTCTATGTGAGTGGAGTACAAAAGGCTGTGGAGCTGAACAAGTTGAACGGGGGTTTGTGTCTTAACTCAGACAATGGACTTCCTGGTCTGTGCGTTTGTATCAGCTCAGCGTCGCATCGCAGTATACAGTACAGTACACATATATGTTGCCCTTACCACATGCATGTAAATCATGGTGCTTTGCGTTCACATTTTAATACATTTGCAAGTTTCTACAGAGGCATTATAGCATTGCCATAATGTGGTATCGTGCCTAATGCAGTAAATGCATGCACTGCTTGTTTCAGTCTTCCTATAGGCTCCTCATATATGCTCTAGGCCATCTTGCCTGCCAGAGGAAGTAGAGTGCCAGTATAATCTGCAGGGGGGACGACCACAGCATGTTGAGGAAGGTGCAGATGTCCATGAAGCGCTGGGCGTCCACAGACATCAGGTTGACCACCTCCCCCACCGTGGACGAGCGCTTGGCTGCGTTGGTGATCACCAGAGACTGGGAGGACAGAGGAGGAGAGGAGCAAATGATGGCTGTGACCAGGGTGCCATGCAGACCAAGGCTGCGTTTAGAACACCTGGTAGGTCCTGTGAAGTGGACTGCACAGGGTATATTCTGCTAGTAGTTTCCTGTGAAGTGGACTGCACAGGGTATATTCTGCTAGTAGTTCCCTGTGAAGTGGACTGCACAGGGTATATTCTGCTA
>JAODUG010000011.1:75343-96560 GCA_027564795.1 Aphredoderus sayanus
TTTGTCTTATGGTGTTGACTCTTTTAGTGTTCATACAAATATTTACACACATTTAGTTTACTGAAAGTAAAAACAGTCGAAAGTCAGAGGATGCTTATTTTTTTGCTGAGTATACATGTGTGGCAGTATGGAGCACACGGTCATGGACATCATTATACCAAGCTGACCTTTACAGAACAGCCTAAGACCTTTACCTAAATCCCCAGGGCCAGTACACATGCAACATTCCTTGATTCCTAGCAGCGCATAGACACTTTTAAATCATGTGTATTTATTTTTTTTATAGAAAATTATAATAAATATTGAAAATGACAAGGATTTGTTAAAAACAAAATTCCAAAAAGTCACTCCTCTAAAGGCTTAATAGTACATGGCATGAATATGGTATGATTTGAAGCAAAGGAGTTGGTCAATACAAGACTTGGGTAAAATGACAAACAACAAATATTTAGTCACTTTCTACAGTCTCACAATCCCAGTGTGGAGAGTTGATCGTCAATTCTGTGTCTGAAAGTTCCCTTTAAAAAAAGAAAAGTAAGACAGTATTAATCGTATACCATTCTAACCAGAAAACTGACAACACCCTGACATGACAGCTGGCATAACATGCAATGAAAGCCTTTCACTGAAAGTTAAAATAAATATAAATATTGTGTGGACCATGCGATGTACAGTAGTGCAGGTTTTTGTGCTGATATTACTGAAAGACAAGCCAAGTCTCACCTATTCCTCTGCTCAACTGCGTCCTCCGAAAGGTATTCAGTGGAAGGCACAGGCACATCTGAAAGATGTCCAAGTAGTCTTGGGTCCACAGGCCGTGATTTTCTTTTAAATGGCACCCCTGCGTCAGATGACAGTCTCTTCTGCAGAATAGACACTTGGAGTTCACGGATATAACTGTAGTCCTTCTCCTCCTTTATGGTTTGCAAGCGCCATCTCTGAGACTTATTACTATACACCTTCCCATACCTGAAATGGCACATAACACATTTTACCACTTACCATTTCTATTACCAATACTACATTTCGAACATCTATTAATTTATTTGATAGAAAGTATATCAATACACAGTGTTCCTAAAGCAAGTACATGTATTACAGTTTTGATGGCAATTATTCCACCCAGAATCAGCTGCTGCATGAAACAAAATAAGTCAGGAAATAAAATGTGCATCATTCCTAGACAACTAACACACAGCTATGCAAAGAACGACTTAGAAATCTTCTTACTGAAGTGAGCCATCTTCCTTTATTTTGGGTGCCCTGTTGATATGGTGGTTGTAGTCAAGTCCTGCCAGCAAGACTCGGGCATTGTATACAGGGGGAGTGAAGCTGAACAGTTTGCTGGCATACATCTGAATGTGGTTATGGAATGACTCCAGTTCAGCAGGTGTTCTGGGCATATTGATGATCTCTTTTCTCTTTATTTCCCAAAATTCATGGATTGCATCAACACAGTAGCTGTCCTGGATCCTGTAGAAGACTGGCTTGCTCACCATTCGCATGTTCATGAATTTGAACAGCAGCGCTATTTTGGCATAATTATTGCCTGACAAAAGGATGTTAGTGGACAGAAGGAAGTCTCCAATGTGCACCCCATACTTCAGAGAGGGTTGGGAAGTCCACCTCCATACAATGTGACCCCGAGGACACATCTGGAATACAGTTCATCATCGGTCATATGTACAGCTATGTAGTAAAAAAAAAAAAAAGTACTTCAAAGTTTGTTTTCCTACAAATTAAAGTTTACTTCAGATCTATACTGAGAAAGGAAAATTACCCATTCAATAGTTGCAGCAGTACCCTTTGACTGTATTAAAGCTTCAAATGGTTTCGATGCACCGCAATATTGTCCAGTCTTGTGGTCCAATGTCTTGCATGTGCTGACCGGTAGGTGGAGGTACTCTACAAGCTGTCTCAAGCTGCTGTGATATGAGATGGATGCAGGAACACCGATTAAATCCGACGCAGGAACACCAATTATATCGTCTTCACAAACATCTTTCATCGCGTCTGAAAGTGTTGGCATATCTGTTGCTGTCTCTTCCTCAAAGTCTTCACAATCATGCACTGTATCACCAATGCCAATTTCAGGAAGTGCATCCAGTGATATCTTTGTTTTCAGAGGCTCACCAGTCCTGTTGATGACAAATATGGCAATGAGAGAGAAAAAGGTTCACACAAACACAACACACACACAAACAAAATGATAAACCTACCGAACATGAATGTGTGGTGTGTAGTCTGGAACATCACTGTCAGTGTTGCTACCCAGTTCATCTACGACGCCCTCCTCCAATGAGGACAAATCGTCTTTGTCCTCATCCGGATTCCATGTTATACCCTCCAAGTTATCAATGCTACATAAGAAATATTATTTCAAAAGCCATATATAATTTATCCTTTGAAATAGGGGTAAATAAATACAACTAAAACAGACAAGACTTACGTGGCATTTCTCATTTCAGTGAAGTCATCTACACTGAGTGTGTCCTCATTCAGATCAACTGAAATACTGAAAAGAGAGTCAGAATAGTATCCAGTAGTCAGTTATTTTGCTAGTATTACAGAAAATGGGAAGTGATGTTATTGAGATATTGTGACAAAACTATTGTTCTTCATTTGGAAGGATTTCTCTGTTTTCTGTATAATTGGCAATACTTTTCAAGTAAACCAACTAGTTCACATTCAAATAAGACATTTGACAGAAGTCAACTTGATCAGGTGGACAATAGCAACCAGTAGTACAACACTGAACTTGTCTGTCTGACAGCTCAAAGTCTCTGCAACGTAAGATTTCACTACCTTGAACATACTGGTGTTCCTGCACCAGAATCCACAAATTCACTTTGAGTGTGGGTTTGAAAGACCTCAGTTTGTGAACTCAACCTCTGTATACAAAATATATTTTCTCCATGGCACATCAGCCAACCATCAAAATGAAAATAATGTAGATTCAGGGAAGATAATAAGCTGAGGGACTAATGGGTTGTGAGCATTAAAGTCAAAACCTTATGACCTAAGGTCATTGAATCAATTCAGCAATGTTATTCTATACATGGCTTTACACTGTTCAGTAGTAGACAATGTTCTCTTCAAGACAAAAACAAAAGTCATGGTCTGCTCTCTAATACTCAGAGCAGAACATTATGTGGTGTTACTTTGAATAAATTGAGAGGATAAAGTGGGCACAAATAGAGTAATCAAATGCCAAATACCTTTCAGACACAGACTGAAAGCCAACTCTTGACACGGGCGGCGGGGAATGCCTGGACGTTCCAGCAGACGGCTTTGAAGTGGATGTTTGGTTCTCATAGCTGAAGCAAAACGAACAACTAGCTTACTCGCTTGTTTTTAAATCCATTGTGTTTTGGATGCTGTTTTTGTGTGCTTGAATGTCGTTCGTTTGATGACATGTACGCACACAAACACCGAATTCAAAACAAAACGGAGTAAAGACTATCCTGAGTAGTTGTTCAAATTGTTGTGTTTTACAAGCACACAAACAGCATCCAAAAGAGTAAAAACTAGCAAATGTGTTTTTACAAAATAAAGTTACAGCGACTGACTGAAGGATCATAGGTTTGTAACAATACAGCCTACTGTATTAAAGTTGCTACGCTAACAAGGAAGATAGCGTCTCTGGTACCGTACTGTACAGTAATGTACCGTACGGTAGCGTTACTGCCCCTAGTATTTAATAGTTATACAACAGTATTATTTCGATTAATACCACTGAATATACTAGCAAACGCGTTTTAGGTCTTCGTGACCACAAACCCCTTCGCAAACGGACAAATACAATGAAACCGTATGACATTACAGCTAACAACAAACATCAAGTACATTCGCTAACAGTGCCGTGGGTTGAGAGTTACTGTACTGTACAGTATACTGTTACCAGTACGACTGTACTTTACACTGTTACTAGTACAGTAACGTACTGCTAGTTACTGTACTGTTACTGTAGCAAATTGTCGCTACTGTTACTCGCTGCTGCAAAGATAACCAGTTGGGGCCAGGTACTGTACAGTACCACAAACATTAGCAAACGGGACGAAACAATACTCGATGTGTTAAAATAATTTTACCGCTACCCACATGTCAAGGAGGAAAAGAGCGAGCTCCGCATCGGTTTTAATGTCTTTCAACTCTCGGAGGTTTCTCCATCGTTGAAACGCCTCACCGATGTTTATGCGGGTCTTCGCCCTTGCCTGTTCATATATCTTCTTTTTCACTTTGTGCTCTTCACTCCTTTTCCTCTTAGGCTGTTTCGGTTTCTCTGCCATCTCTCCTTCTCGACAACGCGTAGAGGGAGTCCAGCCCAGGACGTTAAAATCTGATAGAATTGTCGCTCGCTGTTCGCTTCTTCGTCTTCTTCTTCTCTATGTTTAATTGCGGATCGCAAACAACTATAAATTGAATACAGCCGCCTACTGTACAAGAATGTGTGTAACTTTATGTAATGTACAAAAGTGGAGAACGCTTGCTAAATATCGAAATCAAAACAAAAACATCTCTCCGTTCAATGCCATAGGGTGCTCCCTCAAAAGCTCTGCCCCACACATTGGAAATGCATTGTGATGGCTAGGATGTTAGTTTCTGTTCATAGGCTACTTCTGTGACTCCTTTGGCAATATTGAAGGCTTTCATAAAATTAATTATCAATCTATTCAGCAGATGTAGTCAACAATTACTGAAGAATAATGATAATGCAGCTTCTGGGGTAGGATAATATGAGACCCCGAATAGCTCTAGGGTCGATTGAGCTTTTAGACAGTCGACTATAGACATGAACTTCCTGGGAAGTCAACACAAGCATTCTTACAATGTGAGTAACAAAAAGTAAGGCACCACCTTGTGGCGCCACCTGACATTTCAACATATTCACCAAAACGACTGTTACATATTTCCCCCAGTACACAGCCTAAGAAACAAATACTTAATAAACCTAGCACTATACACAGACACAATGAAGAGCAAGCATCAAAGAAAAAGACAATCTGTGACAGGATTCCTAAACGGGGGCTTATCGCAAAATTAGAGTTTTGCTTTTTTAAAACCATTTTGGATTTAAGGTCCAGATTCAGAGCTTTGTAATGGTATATATCGCAATACGGTTCAATAAACGCAAGGAAATATATGCTGCATTAAAAGTTGATGATCTGCTCTACCTCAAACTGCCTTCAAAGACGTTCACACTTACCTGATTGCTGTTTTATGTTAACTCCCATTCAGAGCAGTTCACACCCTCTTAGGCATTAATCCCACCCAGCTATTTAAATATTAAAATAGAGACACTGGCGTTGTGCTAAACTGGTAGACTGGGTTGCCTACATTATGCATCAGAAAGAGATTTGTATTGCCAAGTAAGTTTCAAATAAGCAATTTATTTTGGGGCCATTAGTGCAACATTTTGTACATAAGAAACAAGTGACTGATTGAAAACGGCGTTAAAGTAGAATTCAATTACTAAAAAACTACAGTGGGGAGAACAAGTATTTGATACATTGCTGATTTTGCAGGTTTTCCTACTTACAAAGCATGTAGAAGGTCTTTTTTTCATAGGTACAACTGTGAGAGACGGAATCTAAAATAAAAATCCAGAAAATCACATTGTATGATTTTTAAATAATTAATTAGCATTTTATTGCATGACATCAAGTATTTGATACATCAGAAAAGTAGAAATTAATATTTGGTACAGAAACCTTTATTTGCAATTACAGAGATCATACGTTTCCTGTAGTTCTTGACCAGGTTTGCACACACTGCAGCAGGGATTTTGGCCCACTCCTCCATACATAGAATATGTATGTCGCTGGGCAATACGGACTTTCAGCTCCCTCCAAAGATTCTCTATTGGGTTCAGGTCTGGAGGCTGCATGGCTAGTCCACTCCAGGACCTTGAGATGCTTCTTACGGAGCCCCTCTTTAGTTGCCCTGGCTGTGTGTTTCATGCTGGAAGACCCAGCCATGACCCATCTTCAATGCTCTTACTGAGGGAAGGAGGTTGTTGGCCAAGATCTTGCGATACATGGCCCCATCCATCCTCCCCTCAATATGGTGAAGTTGTCCTGCCCCCTTTGCAGAAAAGCATTCCCAAAGAATGATGTTTCCACCTCCATGCTTCACGGTTGGGATGGTGTTCTTGGGGTTGTACTCATTCTTCTTTCTCCAAACACGGTAAGTGCAGTTTAGATCAATAAGCTCTATTTTTGTCTCATCAGACCACATGACCTTCTCCCCTTCCTCCTCTGGATCATCCAGATGGTCATTGGCAAACTTCAGACAGGCCTGGACATCATCTGGCTTGAGCAGGGCGAACTTGCATGCGCTGCAGGATTTTAATCTATGACGGCGTAGTGTGTTACTAATGGTTTTCTTTGAGACTGTGGTCCCAGCTCTCTTCAGGTCATTTACCAGGTCCTGCCGTGTAGTTCTGGGCTGATCCCTCACATTCCTCATGATCATTGAACCCCCACGAGGTGAGATCTTGCATGGAGCCCCAGACCGAGGGAGATTGACCGTCATCTTGAACATCTTGACCTTGTGCAGGTCTAAAAGGTTATCAGTACAGTTCAGAACAGTAAGAGAGCCCTGGAGGCTTGCCAACCCAGGACCCCATGCTATCCCCCTGGTACTGCGAGCCCCGTGCTCCACTGTTGGGATTGAAAAGTATGTGGCTGTCTGTCAGAGCTACAGTGCAGCTGTTTGGAGACAGAGCCGCAGAGCACATTCTCACAGTGCTCACCCACGCTGACTGTCTAGGTGTAGGACATGTGCTGGCGTGAATCCTGGAGGACTCAGGACTCGGTTTCCCTGTGTGACCTGTGACCTGTGTCCCTGTGTGCTGTCTACAAGCTGAACTTGTAGACAGCAGCCTAGACTGCCCTCTAGAGGCACGGAGGGCAATTGCCAGGCAACTGTTGGAGCAAGTGGTTGAGATGAAGGCACTGGGGGAATGTTTCATCCATGAGCTACAGAGGAAGACAGATAGCTTGAGAGGAGCTCCTGACTGACAAGGCATATCAACAGACTGTGTGACACATATAGATGAACAATATAAAATGAGAGAGGAGGGAGTGGTGACTGTCAATTAATTAACAGAGCATTCATGTTAATCAGTTTTGAATGTGAAATTTGAAGTGACTTGGTGTTTCTTACTATTTGCCCAATTTATTTATGTCAAATCTATGGATTTGAGAGATCACAGAAGTAATACATTTGCTATGCTGTAAGAATACAAATATTGAATATCCTGGGCATACTGATGTCGCTCTTTTACCAAAACACACAATGTGGAATATTTTTGATCACGCCCCCCAGGAGATGAAAATAAACTGAAATCTAGGATTTCGCAGTAGGGGAGGGACTACTGCACGTACTCGGTTCTGACGCAGGCTATGACAGCAAACATGAAGCCAATGCGCTTGTGCGCATGTCTATCTTGAGAGGTAGGAGAGCTACAAGGAAAAGTGGCAAAGACAAAGGACTGGCAAGCCAAAGGAAAAGAGCTGAGAGCTAATAATATTTTTGTGGATTATGGCAACTCGGCAACGTTAAAATCGCGAAGGGGCAGGTAAGAGATTTGAGATTGTGAAGTTTAAATGCGCGTGTTTTTTGTGTTACCAGACCAGTGTCACGTAGCCCAGTCTTCCAGACAGGGATTGAGTAAGCACGGATCATTTTGGTTATAGTTGTAAGATAATGTTAAATAATAACAACAGGTACATTTCAAGTTTTAGGTATGTCCTGTCTCCTGTATGAGTGTTTCGACTGGGGCATTTGTATGTTTCATGGACTGCCAGCTTCCTCTAACCAGCCAGCAGGCTTCTGAAAATGTTTACCTTCTTCACGTTAGTGTCTGCTGACCACCGTCACACATGAATTGGCTGTAAAACCACCTGAGTAGACTACGATATGCTATCTGGCCTAACAGATTGATTAACGTTCTACAGCATTCTGTAAAGTGATATTTATATTGGACTCTCTCTCTCTTTCTTCCTATATGTGGCACCAGGCACCTCTGTCTATTCAGCATCAATATCCCGTTGCATTTGTTCCACTGAATAACAATGAACAGGACCGCAAATGCTGTCGCTTGATGGAAAGAGTTGTCAATGGGCCAAGGAGGGAGGAAATGGAAGCCATTAAAACGTGCAATAGTTCACACGTAGTGTCTTACCTTTTGGAGATTGCAGCATTAACGTGACTTTTGCAGTTATCCTTTATCTGGGTGTACCTGGTCCATCTATGTCTGCACACACTGCTGCTTGTTTTAAAGAGCAATCATAGAATTTGGTAGAAACACTTGGCAGAACCCCCCCCCCCCCCAAAGGGCAGGTTGCGTATTAAACAGGCCACGGACCCTCATTGACCCCTCGACCCACCTTTTAATTTCCCCCTCCCTCCCCCACCTGTCCCCTCTCCTCCAAGCAGCTGAGAGGTTGCCATGGTAGCCAGTGTCATGACGTTGCTGTAGCATTACAAAGAGATGGGAAGTGCTCCGTATTCGGCAGGAGATTGGAAAGGGAGGGGGCGTGGCCTGCAGGAGTTGGGCTGTATGCCCTGGAAGGCCAGCAAGCAGAAAGGAGCAGGAGGAGAGCTGGCAATAGAAGTGTCAAGGGGGGGAGGAGGGGAGGGGGAGAGGAGGTGCAGGGATCCATCACAGCAGGATCTCTCCTCGTCCTCCTCGTCCTCCCTCACTCCCTCAGCACCCCCACAGCTCTCCCCGCCCCCCCAGACCATCTACCACGAGAAGCAGCGGAGAGAGCTGTGTGCTTTGCACGCGCTCAATAACGTCTTCCAGGACAGCACGGCGTTCAGCAGAGACACACTGCAGGAGATCTACCAGAGGTGAGAGGAGCCTGCAGCACTGCCGCTTGGTGTGTTTCTTTTATAATGTTTACCATTGTGTGTTTCATCTCTGTGTGTGTCCGCTGTTCGCAGACTCTCTCCCGGAACTTTGGTGACTCCTCATAAGAAGAGCATGCTCGGGAATGGGAACTATGACGTGAATGTCATCATGGCAGCTCTGCAGACTCGTGGCTTTGAGGCCGTGTGGTGGGATAAAAGAAAGTACGTAGGGTCAAACATTTGTGACATTTGAAAATAATGCTTTACTTTACCATTGCTTTTCTTCTAACTTGTTCATTTTCATCAGTAATGGTAGAATATTTGGTTCACTGTTTAAGGTAGTCTGCCAAATGATGTACTATTTTACATTTTACAAAATGTCAGAATGCTGATATTGAAAGCAGAGACAAATGTCATTACCCAGTAAACTTGATGATTTATGAAATTTTGTTGATGATTCAGCAAATTCCCATTAGCTGATTAGGAACAGTGGAAGAATTAATGCAGCTCTTATCTGAGCTTCCTCCTAGCGAAGTCAGTCTGACTTAATTGTTAAGAACAATGCAACACGATGATTGCTTTTATCAAACTGTGACAGTTTTCTATTAAGGCAACAATTTGCAATGTTGTCACTAATGAAAACAAACAAGCCCAAACTCAGATTAGCGCAATCGAAGCACTCAGTAACCCAAGATACAATCAAACAGTCTCCTCTGTCCTATGATGTGTGAGACTGGAACCTTGTATGAACTCATTTAATTTTACCATCTTTACAATGGAGCTAACAATACTTTGTTCTTCAGAGCCAGCAGTGTTTCTCTACCCCTATCAATAATTTTACAAGTACCCCTTTATTGGACTAGAGTATTTTTGTAGAAGAAAATAACACATTACAAATGGAACATAAGATTATAATTTGTTTTACAGCGTTTTTAAATACTGCAAAATTATACAGTTGGTACCTTTTCATGTTTGATTTCCAAGTTTTCAAGAAATTTTTCATAAACATATTTAATTATTTTGAATAACTGGAAATAGACCTACTGTTTTCAATATTGCATATTTCTATTTCTAAAGCCCCAACTTTTGACAAAATCAGCTTCTGTAGATATTGGGTAGAAACACCAAAGTTGCCTCAATCATAGTTTAATGCAACAATCTTGTATCACCTAGGATACCACTGCTTATTGAGAAACACTGACTGGTGGAAAGAATATAGGGAGAAGTGGTAGGCACAATAACGGAGAGAAAACATACAGTATATTGATATGATATATCACTTAGTGGTATTCATGTATTGCTTGTTTGCTCATTTCCCCTAACATGTCTTGTGTATTCTGTCTCCAGGGACGTTGGCAGTATTGAATTGTCCAATGTGACAGGCTTCATTCTTAATGTGCCATCCAACTTGCGCTGGGGGCCTCTGCGGCTGCCACTCAAACGCCAACATTGGATTGGTGTGAGGGAGGTGGGAGGCGTCTACTATAACTTGGATTCCAAGCTACGTAGTCCACATCCCATTGGGGAGCCAGATGAGCTCAGGTACTGAGAGTGACTCAGTGTAACATGCAGGTCCAATGCATCATAATGTAAATGATGAATAGGACATGTGCATGCATGGCCCTTATCCAGTTGTGTTCCAATTATTCACTTTCTTACATAATTACACATAGTGTTTTCCTTTCATCAACAATTTGATGGTAATTTGTATACACTGCATAGGAGAATACCCGTACCAAAATGTTTTCATTGTAAAGATACTGAAATCAAGAAACTTCCTTCAAATTGGTTTAGACTGAATGCAGGTGCAGACTGTGCTGAATGCAGTTCCTTCCAACCTAGGGATTTAATGTATGTTTGTTTTAATGAAACTATACTTAAATACTGTTTTATGCATGTATGTCATAATATTGCCTTGCTGCTCAAAACAGAAGGTGTACAGTACATAATACTTTGCTTCAATGATAGAACATATTGTGCCTGTCTTTTTGTCACTGTTACAACAAAACAGGAAGTTCCTGCGTCAGCAGCTGCGAGGGAAGAGCTGCGAACTCCTATTGGTAGTTTCTGAGGAAGTGGAGGCTCACCAAACGTGGAGGTCTGACAGTTGCTGAGAGTGACCAAGCCAAATTGCATCTCCACGTGGAAGCCCGGGTCACTTGTGGCCTGGAATGAAGGACAATGAGTCCTACCCAACCAATCAAACGGATGCACATTGGCCAGACTTTTTGGGGTTTGTTTACATGGCTGTTGCTGGACTTTCCTACACGAGGAGACCCAAAGCGATTGAAATACACACATAACAGACATACACAGCACAGGGTGATTACAACAATTCACAAAACTTGCAACGCAAGCCGGACAATGTTGTTTTGTATATTGTACCTATGGGCTTTCATGAATATTTTCATTTTCTATTTGTTTTGAAGTGGCAGGAGTTCAGGCTTTATGTAAAAACATGTTCATCTGTCACTCACTACACTAATGTGTCTTTGTGTGTGTCTGTCTGTCTCTTACCTCACCCCCACTCCCTCGCCTCTGTGACTGTATTCCCCTCTTAAAGCCTCTCTCTTTTCCCTTTTGATATCCCAAAACATGATCAGCGATGACCATATTGCCAAGTTTCTATATCAGACTCACAGCACGGCACATAAGTACACACCTTTTTTATACTAAACTTTTTTTTTTTTTTATAGCAACAAAACAATGCAACTCCCAGGCCAATCACTCCATCTGGTGGCTGTTTATGTGTGCTAGTGTTGTCTATCAGTCCAGGGGACAGCTGCAGCCCTCTGTAGCGGTAGCACAGGAACCTAACTTGTATAGTGCTCCTACTGTACTTCAACACCAATGAGACAACTGAACAGTTGTCTCATCTGCCAAACAGTCAAATTAACATGCATCAAATACGGAAGAGATTATTACAGCAGTTTTTCAAATCACTTAATAGTTGCAAGTGTGTAACGGTTAGTCACGGTGCAGGTATGTGGCCTTGTTAAAGGGTTTTTATGAGCGGAGAGCAAAAGTAGCAAGTGTGTAAGAGAAGAAAATGAAAGTTATGAAGTCAGCCAGGAAACATGTCCAGCCAGATGTGTGGTGTGGTTTACAAATGAGCCTGAAAAGGGATTTTTAATCATAGTGGCTATTGGTCCTATAAATCCATTGTCTAGATAAATGGTTTATTATACAATGTGTTGTCCGTTAATGACACTTTTGGCCTTAACTTGTTTACATAGATAATAATATAAACTGTTAATATCTAATGGGCTGTAAACGTAGAGTATTTTACAAGCTTCATTCCAAAATCATATATAAAAATCTCATTATATATTTGTTAAATATAAGTCTGTAAGAATGTCAGCATTTGCTCTACCAAGGACTGAATTTCTTTTAAGTAAAAATAAACTATCTTTTTTTTTTTGTGTTTATGAATCATTTTGTAAGTGCAGGTGTTTTTCCTTTTTTTTTTTTCTTTTCTGTTTTTAAGATTCACAGTCCTATTTTAATCTCAAGATTCAAGTGCACCTGCATTGTTCAGAAATTGTTCATAGAGCTTGGATTTCAGAGGTTAAGCAGCCAGAAGGTTTCACCTTTTGCTCTTGACAATCCCACCCATTCATATGTCATGGTGTTATGTGACATATATGTCACGGTGTTATGTCTTGTTTCTTTTTTCACAGGAATAAAAAAAAAATGCTTGTTTTGTGTGAGTATGTAATTATTCATACGCATTTACATTGACCAAATGTAATTTCGTTTATTTGTAAAGGCAGCCAGGGGATATTTTGATTCTGGCTGACGATGATGCACTCTGCTGCGTGCGCGGACCCAAGACCTCAGCTCTGAGGGGGAGCGCGCCTTGGACGCGCGTCTAGTTGTACGGGAACGCGCCAAAGCGGTGTGCAGATGTGTCGCAGATTTGTAAAGTCATTGGACGCAAGCAAATATCCAGCAGGAGAATATAGAATGGGATAAATAATCCTCGAACTGGTATGAAAACAGGCTGCCGGGAGTATAGTGAGGCAAAATAAGAAGAAACGAATAGGACAGGCCTGCTTTTGTGAAACTGCGTGCACACACTCTAGGCTGCTGTCATAAACAGTTAAGCTACTTTGTGGCAAAGAAGACGTTACTTTCCCAGTGAATCCTACACGGCGTGCAGAGCGCACTTGCTTGTAGAGATGGAGCTGTCAGCGATCGGAGAGCAAGTGTTTGCTGTAGAATCGATCATCAAAAAAAGAGTTAGAAAGGTAAAAAAAAAAAATGTGTATGTTGTATTTGGCCATGGAATGACGCCAATATTTGACAAAGACTTTAATTCAATTTAACACGCTATTTAGAATGACGATGGTGTACCTAATTGTAGGCTATACCGAAGTGGGCGGGTTAATGAGAGTCCCCTTTAAAATTACGTTCATCGGATGCGTGCCTTTGCACTTTATCGGACATGTCAGGTGTTAGTTAGGTATTTGCTATTTTGGCTGACAGGCTGCTTAATTACTGCAAAATATGATAATCGTAGCTGCCTGTTGACATTTAAAGAATGTGAGCAATCAATTGTCTATTTTTCTTTTAATCAAATCGGCAAATAGCCTAACCAATTTCCCACACCAAGAGTATGTCAGTTGCAGATTAAGTTTATGTGGCTTATAGATTACTTGCTATTTAAGGTCACATAGGCTAATTACAAAATACGTGTTAGAAGCACAAGCACAGCTCGTCAGAAACGTTCCCATTAACAAAACACGTTTACGTGCTATTTAGTGGCATTATTACATATTATGGATGTCCTGTTCCGTGGGTTATGTTGGAGCTCCTGTGAGAATTCCACTCCCAGTCAAAGAAGTCACTAGATTTCGTGACGTCACGGCATTCTATGGGAATGGCCATAATATCTGGGAAGTACAGAAGTTGGCTACTGCTGAGTGGCTTTGTGAAAAATAAATATATTTTATATAATCAGTATTTATACATAGTTCCTTTTGGCATGGCAAAATCCAACTTGTCTCAGTGACAGTGTATAATATAATAACAAATATAATGTCCTATTGTGAAGTTCTGGCACATCTGAATATTTAATTATGAGTTGTATATTTCTTTTGAGGTTTTTGCTCATTTGTGTTTTAACAGGGTAATGTGGAATATTTGCTGAAATGGAAAGGATGGCCTCCAAAGTGAGTATATAGAAATGGATGAATCATGGAGGGTGTGGGGGGGGGGGGGGGGTGTGGCAAATTATTTAACTGGATTATTGACACATGACTCATTGCTTGAAATTATTAGTGAATGAAACAAAGGAGTAGGATGATGTGTCTAATATGATTTATTGTGATGTATCTGCAGATACAGCACCTGGGAACCTGAGGAGCACATTCTGGACCAACGCTTAGTGCAGGCCTATGAAGAGAAGTAGGTGTAACCTAACAACCATAATATTTCCTAAACGATTTTGAAAGCCTATAGGGAAGCCTGAGGCATATTGTACCTCACTGTATTAAATGCTATAGTTACACATTATACAGGCAAAAAAAAATCATTTTGTTTATGTTTATTTAGCCAGTAATCACATGACATTCTCTAAGGGTTTCTTAGGCTCACATTCCACATGCACAAAATGACATTTCCTCATTTGTGCATGGAAAATCTCCTTTGACTCTTTTGAGAAACCTAGGGAAGGGACTACAAAGGGAGGGGTCAGACATTCCAGGACGGCTGCAAAAGGTGTTCAGTGGTCATCAACATAAGCTTTACAATTATAATATTCATTATATTACCAAATACAGAAAGCATTTAATTATTAAACAGTATAAAAGTGTATTGTGCTAATGTTGACACTGCCATAACTACAATAAGTGAGGGACATGGAACAGCAGTCACAAAAGGTTCATGAATTCTCATCTCCTTTATTACGTTTTTGTTATGCTTTACTTTTGCAGAGAACAGCGAGATCAAGGGCTTGGACACAGGAGGAGAGGATCTAGAGCCAAGCGACTCATTTTGCAGGTAATAATACATTTATTTGGGACTAAACAGTCAGTAATGTATGGGGTTGTTCAATGACGGCCACATGATCCAGATATCCAGAGTCTAAATTATTCTGTAAATACAGTGATCTAAAGAAAACCCAGAGTTTTACCATTCTACTTCCTAGTCACTTAAATAACAATTCTATTTAGCATCTGGTGGTATAATATACATTCCGCTGAGAGGGTTTTGTTGTGATCGATGTTGGATGGCTAAAGAATGCTTTCGTGTTATACATTTTCTTTCTATTTTCTTTCTACTTTTGAATTAGAATACCATCTATACCATGGACCTCCGGAGTGCACACAAGGCCCTGGAGAAGCCTCAGTCTCGCCTGCGTCTCTCTTTGACTCGCTCCCTGGATTCTGAGGTGGAGGATAGCTCATACAAGGCCTGCCAACAGATCCATCCTTCCCAACTGACACATGGAAGAAATGTACATCGGTCGCTGCTCAGGTGCATGAGCTCACGGCCAGCCACGCCTGCACAGGAGGAATGGGAAGGCCTGGAACACGAGGATGTGGGGGAGGGCAGCAAAGATGAAGAGGATAAAATGGTAGACAAGCTGAGGAAGGATACAAAAAGCAAGATGAGGATGGAAGCATGCAGCGGCGTTCAGAACAGTAAGTGTGTCAGTTGGCCGGCAAGTAGACTCATTTACTGTGGCCCAGTTTTCTGCGAGGACATGGCTCGGTGTTGCTCAGCCTGTCCTGAAATGTTAGTTTGGGCTTCACTGAGTGGATTAACAAAGTGGTTCTTACAGTGGGTTCGAGATATGCTTCACGATAATATAATATAACATTATATTATAGAATAATATATAGAACCATTTAAAAAGTATAAATCCAATGGCTTGGCTTGGCTATACTATATATCCATCCATATAGCAAGGGGACCACTGGGTTCCCTGCTGTATATCCAGCAAGGGATCCCAAACGTTTTTTCCCCAAGCAATTTTAAAAAACGAACAAAAACAGATCTTACATTTGCTTTCCTGGATAAGCTACGCCCATTACATTTAGTTGTCCAAATTGACTTAGTTTCAACAGAAGATGATTTGTCTAAGGGCTTGAAAGCCATTTTATTGTTGGCAGAATATTGTCCAAAATTGAAAAATTACTTTTCTATTTTAGAATAATTAATTTCTGTCCTTCTTAATATCCTAATAGCACTCAGAGATCCTCGGATCCTCCAATCATATAGGTCCTATCTGTATTTGTCACTTTATGACGTATATCAGAGTGCAGATAAAATATCCAGGTCAGTTCAGAGAGGTTAACTCAATAACAGCAAACACGTGACTGACTTGATGCAATCAGTGTCTCACTGCAAACCCTACCTCTGTCTCGCTCTGTCCCTGTCCACCTACAGAACAGAAAATGGCAGATAAATTGAGCTCTGCTGCTGGGCCCAACGAGGACACTATATTGGAGGACGTTTGGAAGCCTGTCATTGCACCAGGGGAGGTGACTGTCACAGACGTCACAATCAACTCCCTCACAGTGACGTTCCGAGAGGCACTGGTGGCCAAAGGATTCTTCAGAAATTGGGGCCTTGAGTACTGACCGACCTTTTAGGTGTCGCTGTGGTTATGTTAATCCCATCTTCCGGAACTTCTGTCTCACTTCTCTTCCCTGTACTTGTTGCTTCCAGCCTTGTCAGAGAATGCGTACCCTCTTCCGTTCTGTGTATTGTTCGATACTGGACTAGGTAACCGTAACCGTACTCTATAGACTACAGTGCTGTGGGCGTGTACTGTAGCTGTCAGTCTTCTACTAAGGTACAGTTCGATTACATATAGCCAGTAATAATGTATACACTTATTGCTGTAGAACTCATGGTTTAGTCTTGATCTGCCTGCATGCCTTTTTCACCTAGTACAATTCTATCAACATTGATTTACAAACTTCCACAATATAGGCCTGTCCCTTCAGCACAATACTGCAATGGATATTATACTATACAAATGAAATCTTACTAAATAGACAAATGGATTGCACTGTAATTATTAGGTTACCTGTCCAACGGGAAACATTTAAGTGAAAGACAGTATAAGGTTTTCAGTATGAAGTGCCCCCCACAGACATTCAGCTTAATAAATATAGACTGTTGACACAGGAAGGTAATAGTCATGTCAAATTAATCTCCTCCAGCTACATTCTGCTGGTCAGAATGTTCTTTATCCCACTAGGAGGGTGAGGGATCGACATCTTGTGATTAATGTCTGTGGGATAATGCAGAGAGTGGAAGTGCCTGCGCTTGCCTCATATACGTTAATTTGTGGAATTTTTAGGACAATTCCTAAAAGGCTTTTTCTCCAGTGTGTCCAGACATAAACACAAGCACGCACACACGCTAGCTGTCCTGACCAGATTTCTGCATTGCATAATAGTACAACAGGCCATAATGTTACTGTAACCCAATATGACTTGAAGTCATACTGATTTATTGTAAGTATCTGCTATTTAAAGAGGGATGATGCAGGTAGGGGGAGGAAATGTACATGTACTTTATCTTTTTCTACATCTTGCTGAATGTAAATCATTTATTCTGTGGTCATCACACAGATGATGGAATAGTTTTTATACAGTTTGTGATAACAAGCCCAATGTAATGAGTGATAACAGCACCTTGAATCAGTATCGCCTGGTGTGGTCTTGTACTGATTTCATCCACTGCTTTGCACTTTAGTGTTGTAGCCATATTAGCTGCTATTAATGTGCATAGCATATTTATATTGTAATACAATACAATAAATGTTGCTCCTGGTTAATATCATGCTTAGGTAAGCCATTTATTTTACATCACTGACTTCATGTTTGCTGCTAAGCTCAGATCTAACTGGTCATTTTAATTTATTTTTGTCTGGAGAATGGCCAGGCACAATCAGACTTTGGAAGTGTATTAGCTTATGATCACTTAACCCACCTATAAGGAGCAGGCAGATGTATTTTTTTTGGGGGGGCGGCAGGATCAGATGGGCGTTGATCACTACTACTAGAATATGCGGTCCACTTCACAGTATACAAAGTTCACCTTTGCCATGCATTTGCGGCTTAATATGATTAATCAAAAGATAACAGCACAAATCATCTTATTTTCCAATGGTACAAACATACTTTATTGTACAGTTAATTTATTGGCAAAAAAATAAATCAGACCACCAAAATAACTTAAAAAAGTAACTAATGAATGGAGCAACAGTTATATAATTTTTGCTTCTCTGCAAGCACCAAAACTTTTAAGAACAAATGAGTGGTCAGAATACTCAACAATTATTTAAATAGTCATATTTCCAGTCTCTTCAGAGAAGAAATTATAAAAAAAACAAAACAATTTGTTCAGTTGCCATCGGTTTGTACAGTGATTCAGTATGTTTACATCTATTAATTCATGTACATTAAACATTTCTTCAAAAAAGGGAAAAGGCATGATACACTCCATTGCCTCCGTGGGGCCAACTTAACCATCTGCAGTGTCATTTTGCATCACTTGAACATTTCCAATACAAGAAAAAGTTTTATCTAATATTTGCTGTAGCTTCAAGTTTTATTTCCAAAAAAATAAAATTAAATAATATATCTATATATAAAAAGTTTATTCCTTGCGCTTTATAAAATAAGTCTCAAGATATATTGCCACCTGGTTCTGCTGTGTACATCACCCTACCCATAACCTTTGAGAAAAATAGTGAGCTTGTAAATATTGTCTTTAGTTCTTTGTAAAAACAAAAATGAAAAAAAAAAAGAAGCTAAATTACCAATTTGTTTCGTGTTCTGTCCAATAAACACCTATGGACAAGTCTCTGTCCTATTTGTGCACGTGATTCATGTCGTGTTAAGGTCAGAGATTTGCTTGGTGTGAAATTTGTTTCAAGGACCCTTCCCTCCCCCAAAAGTCTGTTATAAATACATGTAAAAAGGCGCATTGGTGCTCAAGACCTAGTACACCCCCATACTGTACCTTTACAAAATCTCAATACTATACAGTGGCTCAGAAGAATGTTCAGTTACAAGATAGATACAGAAAAAGGAAAATTCAACAGGTAATCAAGCAGTGAAGAACATCTCTGCTCATAAGGTATCAGAAGTCTGTACAACTATTTTTTTAGGATTTCCATTTTTAATACAAAGTACATAATTTTCTTACTGTACAGAAACTAACTTAACCCCAATGTTGATAGGCATCCAAGAAAACAAGGAAAAGGGGAAGAATACAAATTCTCAGTCCGCCAAGAAAACCAGAAAGGATTTTTTTTGTCCAAATCTCTCTGCAACCCCCTCAGTACACACACACACCTTTACACACTCCATTTCTCGTCCCCCATTCACTATGCATCAGAGTTAACTTAAAAACGTAATTACAGTATTTACACAACCATTCAACTCTGGATGTGTAATGGGGCAGGGAAAACCAGTCAGCCAGCCAGGAGTAGGGCAGGGTGCACATTCATTGCAGAGAAAAAGGCAGGCAGGTGGACAGGTCGCATGTTTTCCCCAGGAGAGGGGTGTTGTGTCCCAAAAAAATAAAATCAGACCAGGGCCATGTTCAGCATAGGGGAGGAGTAACACTTCATACCGGCCAACCCCATAACAACACTGTACGTTTCAGTTGGATTCCAAACCCCTTCACACACTACTTCAATATAAAAACAGGATAAACTCATCCCTAGCGCAACCCGGTTGGCTTTTACACAGTCATTAACAAAAATAGATTCTATGTGAACTATCGCTGCCATGTACATTGCTGTGAAAAAACATCCGACAGCAGACTCCTAACGAAAGATATGTTGGTGTTAATTTAGATTCATAACTGGGGAGAAAATAATAATAATCAAAAACCCCAAAAAAACACACACGCAATAAAGATATATATCTGAAAAAGAAAATACACTTCTCTGCAAAACAGATACAATCATGACTGGGTATTAGAGGAGAAACAATAAAAATGGTAAAAGTAAGTTTTGCCACATTTAAAATCTTAAAAATATTAATTAAAAGGCAGAATTCTCAGGCGCCGAAAGATTTTGTCAAAGAAAAAAAAACATTTATTTTATATATACACACACACACACACACATATATATATATACACATATATATATATACACATACATACATATATATATACACATACATATATATATATACACATACATACATATATATATATATATACACACACATACATACATACATACATACATACATACATACATATAGGATAAATGTGGCGTGTACAGATTGTAAACGGAAAACAATTTATAATTTCATTACTTTATTTTTTTTAAACATTTTAAAAGACATAACTCTACAATATATTGTATGTAGCAGGCCTACTAACCTAGTGTATGCCTTTCTAGCATTCAAAGAAGGGCTACAATACACAACCATTTTTCTTTTAAGAGACACCTTTCACGACACCCAAATACCTCTAGTCTACTGCAATAAATAAATTGCAGTAGACTAACGCAAACAAAACGTGTTGTAAAAGTGTCATAGGAAGAGGAGGACACATAGGAGGTCAAGGTTGTATGCATCCTGGAAAATGTGTTTTGAGAAGGTTTGAGAATGAAGTAAATGTGTCTGCCTGGCATGTGTATGGTGGGAGTGTATTCCAGATTCTGGGTCTGACGTTCAACGGCCTGTTGCAGAATTTATAGGTCACCACACTGGCTCTGAGCATCACTTGTAGTCTTCACCTAAGATCAGTCCTTCAGCATCCCTAGTTGATGTGCTGGGGCTCTTCTGGAAAGTGACAGGTGGCCAGAGATTACATTAGATAACTACATACTGAAATATATATATACACGTGATCTGAGCAAATAAATAAATAAATAAATATATCAATGAGCAAATATACAGGCATATATAGTCTAGTCTATACCATGGCACTTCTTTTGAAATTATGATTTAAAATAGCTCATAGCCAATTTATGACTATAGGCTATTGTTGTCACTTATGCAAAACATCCAATTTATTTGTATTATAACATCGGGTATTTTCAGCTGTTTGTCCACATAATATATACCAATATCCCAAAATACTAAAACTAATCACATTTTAGACAGGCTAATCCAACATGCGTTTATCTTGAATACCTGTCCTCTCCACATAATCATAGCCAATAAAATGACGACCGCTCCATACATAAACCATTGTAAGAATATGGTTGGGTGGTCTAAACAACTAGTACAGTACTGCGATTGCTAAATCGCAAACCAGATAACAAATCGAAAACACTACAGATAATTTAATCAGCAGCCCAGACATGCTAAAACGTACATTGTCTGGCTGCAGTACAGGCTAACCTTGTTACTGGTAAGGATTGACA